>JAMZAV010000710.1:0-422500 GCA_024449915.1 Sweltsa coloradensis
TACTGCCCTTCCCTCTCCCCTATCACGTGTTATGCCCTAGCACCTAGCTGAAGCCTCCTGTCTGTACTTTGTATCCTAAATGTTCCACTGTTGCTGAGGTCAGATGAACCTACGCAGGAATCATCCGCGCGTGATCCTACTGTGTACCCCAAGTAAAGTGTGTTTAGTGTGAAAATAGACTATTATCCCACTATTACGCATCCATAAGTTATACTTTCTTTAGTATATTTTACATGTTTTTTATAATGTATTCTTGAAATATGCGCTTCTGTGGTATACTTTATGTGTTTTATTATAATATATTCCCGAGATAAGCGCTTCGTGACATCAATCTCTAACTAAACAGACAAAATAATCAGGGTCAATTCCACCATCAAAAATCATTAGTACAGTACAGTTTGAGTGCAATAAGTTTGCATATACTTTTGCTTTATATACGGTAACTTGTATATTTACCCATAACTGTAGATTTATAATGTATCCAGAGGGGAGAACGCTTTTACGCCATAATATTATAGGTTTTTATTTATTTATCAATACTACATATTTTAAATACATTGTAATTTACTAATTTTTAAATATAATACGTTACAATTGATTACAAACCACTTAATGTATTATAAAACAATGACTCAATACAAGCTTTGATTCAATTATAACGTGCAACTTTTGGCCATTTGTTACATAAGCATATTATGCTTATACTGTAAACATACCTGTGGTATTGAGATTTCAATGCTCGCTCAGCTGAAGATATCTTATTTATCTAAATAATTTTTACGTCTTTAATATATAGTTATGTAAGTCATCATTTTTGCTATTTACAGTGGATTGAAACAGTTATATTTGACTATTTGTCGCTTAGGGGATTTTGTATTCTTTAAAAAATAATAATAAAATAAATAAATAAATAATGAGTGCAAGTGCATTGTTTATTTGTTGTAACACTTATGATATTTTGCTCACGGTTTGAAGTGCCAGTTTGTAAACTAGTATTAAAGAAATATATACAAAGATGCCCTGACATCGCCACGTTACCAAATTACAGGTGATACAAATAATCACAGTTTTGGACATTGTTTTGTGCATTTCAAAGTGTGTGTCAACGCATCTTAGTTGTGTTGATTAAAGCATCTAATATATTATTGTTTACTATGGTTTCAGTGGTGCGAGACACAGAAAGACTGCAACCGGCTTCGGCTCATGGACATTGTTGTGAAACCAATGCAAAGACTGACTAAGTATTCGCTTTTATTAAAAGCAATTCACAAAAACACCGAGTCGGAAGAACAACGAACAGGCTTGGAGCTAATGGTGAGTCTACTTTTATCTTCTTCGTCGATTATAGACATGTAATGAGGAAGCAAAGCTTACTTATATTTAAACCCCTGTATCCAGTATGACTCACTACAAAAATCGAACATGACTCCTATTAGACATGCCTTTTTTGTCGAATTTGTGATTTTGATAGTTTTTTTGATAGTTTTTGTTTTGGATAGTTTTTGTTGGCCCTGGTTGTCATGGGGCTAGGGATAGCTACACTCAAAAGAATCAAAATTTGATTTTGTGAAAAATGTCCGTTTCATTAATTCCAAGACTCGGTGAAAAAATATAAGGGTTCTCATTTCTCACTTTATTTCACCGGGCGGGGGGTCCTTTGTTTTGGGAGCTCACAGGGGAGAAATTATATTCTTAGTATCTTCCTTTGACAGAATCTGTTCATCAAGTAACTTCTATCCTAATTATGTTATTCCCTTAGCCATGATTGTCAAGATAAACAACAATAATAATAATAATAAAATAATAATAATAATAATAATAATAATAATAATAATAATAATAATAATAATAATAATAATAATAATAATAATAATAATAATAAAAATAACAATAATAATAATAATAATAATAATAATAATCAAAACTCATTTCCAACAACGTCAGGTTGAGTGGTGTTCTTCACACCGATATCTAGGGCACGAAACAATTTTTTGCTGAGATTGCCTGGCTCAGCGTTTCTTCATCATCAACGTCTTCATCGTCATCTTCATCCTGCATCTGCTTCTCCACCAATTTTCCCCATTTTTTTCTGTCCTCCCACAGCTTTAATTCCATCACTTGGTTCCACGATTCATGATTAATATAAATATATTATACTGCTAGAAATATAATGCGAGTAGCACTAGACTGCGAGACGAGTTTGTGTGAAGCTTTACTCATATTGATTGCAGATAATGACATTTCCTCGTCTGCAGCTTATATGCACTCGTTAGCGCTTTCATATCGCCAGGGGCAATTTGCTTTTAGTGATTCTGTCTCTCTCTCAAAGGCTTTGATAAAGTACGCGACGTGATTAGAAGACAAATTACGTATCCCTATCCCCGACGAGCTACAGCCTTCTCTGTCACATTTTAGCATAGTATTAATAATAGTCTTGCAACGGTGAAGAGCGGGACGGAGAAAACATAAACTACAAATTAATATTTGATTCTTATACGTGTAGTTTTACTAAAAAGTGATAGCGAAAAAAATAATTAGCTCTATGCGTACCACAGGCGATTGGCATGCACAAGTTTCAACATATTATGTAAGTGAAAAATTAAGAATAATTAGTGTGAATTCGCTGGATTTGTTGATCCTGATATGTCTAAATAAATGAATATTCTAAACTTTTACATCAAAACAAACCCTTTCCCAAGCGTATCCTAGTCTTAATTTTGTAATTTTTGTTGACAGAGTAAACGAGTTGACGAGTTTGTCAACAGTGTTAACACCACGCTAAGACAGCGGCAGGACCAGGAGCGGATACTTGGCATCAAGGCTAGGATAGAATCTTACGACGTGGTGGTGAGTGTTGGAACTTTCTATCCATGTTTAATATTACTGCCATTAAATAGCTTTATATTCATTCCGCTTGTCACTGTGTATAATAATCATGTATTCACACAATGTTGTTAATAATAATAATAATAATAATAATAATAATAATAATAATAATAATAATAATAATAATAATAATAATAATAATAATAATGATAGTAATAATAATAATAATAATAATAATAATAATAATAATAATAATAATAATAATAATAAATAAATAAATAAATATAAGGTATAAATAAATAATAATGTTCACAATGTTTGTATCGTTTTATTCGCAAAAGATCTTGGGTTCGAATCGCGTTTTTTTCTGAGGTTTTAGTATAAATGGATGTAAAAACGTTCTGGCCTCAAAGTACATAAATAATGGAATAATAATATACACGACTGAGTTACTGCATCACGTAGAGTAGGCAACAAAGAGATTATAATGAAGCTATTACACCTTGAAATTCTAAAATATTTATGGTTGATCGTCCGATCACTACCAAAATTATAATTGTTCCGATACATAAAATCTATTCTGTTTTATATAAGTTTATAACTCAACCTCCTTCTTAGATAAAAGTAACGTTCAGCTTAAATTCATTCTGGTTTTTATTTTAGTTGTTCTACGTCTATTCTCCAAGTATGTGTGGAACAATGCTTTATTTGAACCCCTATTAAATTAACTATATCGGATATTCGTACAACACCGCATACTTTACACAACCTATACTTTTTCTATAATTTATTTTTATTTTTAAGTGGACTAGGACATTTTCCATTCATGCCTAAAAACTATTCACGTTAATTTTAAAATATGTTTCACATACCCTCTGTAAATAAAATTATAAGTTCTTGTGCTACTCACTTGTTTTTCATCCTGCAGGAATCCAAAGATGACGAGCTTGAGAAGTTAGTTCGCCAGCACAGTGACTTCAACTTGGATTGCGCGATGCCTGGATGTCCGGCCTCTCACCGCAGACACCTCATCATGGAGAGCGACCTGAAGCTCAAGGACAACACGACGTCCAAGGTGCGTACCACTTTTCTGGGTTAGTTACCCACAAATACTTACACATTAGCTATACCCGGTGTGGCACACTTCGGCCGACGATTACTTGGTAATATGTAAGGAAAATCTAAGAGCTCGAGCGCTCTCCAATTTTCGTAGACGTAATAAGAATTAACTGTATACCTGTAGAAATGTACTTAAAATCTTTGGCAAACAAGGAAAAGAAAGACAACCGCGGAGCATAGAAACATTTTTGGGATAAGGTTGAAACTAAAAAAGATAAACAATAAAGTAGGCCTACCACTTTGGAACATGTTTTTATATTTCGATATGACGTTTTGTCAACAAGACAATAACAACGTATAATTATCTAAATGCACTCAAAATAACACAAAAATGTGTCTATATATATTTTTTTTTTAAATAGAATGTCTTGTTTTAGTTAGACATAAATAACTCGTGAATGTGGAATTGCGCCCAGCTAGAATCTCAGAGATCCGTATTGAAATCTCGGTAATTTGGAATTATTCATTACTAAACATTAGATTGTATTATTTTGTTCAACGTCGTCATGCGCAATTAATGTTGAGAATCTATTATGCAATGATGGAAAGTTCCTCAACCCTGTGTGCTTTTTAATTGAAGCAATAATAATAATAATAATAATCATCATCATAATAATAATAATAATAATAACGAAAACTGTCACAATAACCACACTTAGCGCCACCCACCACATATTGGAGGTGGCCCAAGAATCTGAGGTGGTTGAAGACACAGAGGCTGGCAATGTCGTAGTCTCAATCTCAGAGGATTGCTGCTGGATGGTTGAAGTCACAGAGGCTGGCAATGTCGTAGTCTCAATCTCAGAGGATTGCTGCTGGATGGTTGAAGTCACAGAGGCTGGCAATGTCGTAGTCTCAATCTCAGAGGATTGCTGCTGGATGGTTGAAGTCACAGAGACTGGCAAATATTTGTAAGTTTACTTGAATCTATCAATTGAATCTATCTATCATAGAATTTGCATGTTTACGTTTAAATTAATTAGAAAAAAAGAACTTGGATAAACTATTATGTTTAAATTAATAATCGCAAATTTTATTTTGCCAAGCTTTTCAAGGATGCTGTTATGGAACACTGTACGTTTATGAATTCAGAATGCGCAAATGTGGAAGGGTAGATGAGCTTGGCCCTTTTTTTAGATCTCATTCCTTTTGAGTGTGTAAGGTTTGGCTGTATTTCTACAAGTTTTTGTTATGTGTGTTTTATTAGACACATCTGTGAATAGGGAATTGAAGACAAATTACGATTCAATTGAATAATGCATTCGACCTAGTGCATACTGTAACACACCAGTGACGACTCGAAACGGGAGGTAAATGAGGCCAAGACTTGACTTCAGTGCAACAATGTATTCAAACATTCAATCCACTGCCTCCTAGATGTTGCTCGTGGCTCCTCGTTCCCTGCCTGTTCACGCGCACAGTGTTAATTGTTGTCCTGGCAGCGCTAGTTACGGTCTCCAAAAGCTCAGTTTTATTTGTGTTGTTGTTTAATTGAACTTTTAAATTAAATTTAAATTTTAAATTTAAATTTAATTTTAAATTAAATTTAAATTGAAGATAGAAAGTCTGAATTTACAAAACACTAAGATGACATTTTAACCGTCTCGACTTGACAACAAAAACAAAACAGAGCTTTTGGGGACGGCAACTAGCGCTAGAATGGTCAACAATCAAAACTTGTTGCGTGGACAGGCACGTGCAACATCTAGGAGGCAGTGATTCAATCAATGATTGAAACATAGTTTCGGAATATCAAGTAAACATAATGTAATTGATTTGATAACACCTCCAAACAAATAACTGCCGCAATTCTTAATTTGAATGTATCTTTCTGACGATTATTAATCAAACATGCACAGACTTGACATGTTGTCGGACAACATTATTTAAGCCACCGTAAAAAGTCACAACTAAACTAAGGACGTATTATAATCCGAACGATGTGGATTAAAGGACGTCTGTTAAAACAATTTGGACCAATGAGGTTCGTAAATGTTTTTTGTGTTTGCTTACAAATAAGTTTTTAATCTTGTTGGAAGTTGGCAACTACTTCGGTAATTTTTGTCCATCTCCTGCATATGTACAAAACAAGAATAATGTACAATTAACAAACCTTTCAAATTGTATTTTTTTATGAACAACCAAGGAACGAATGCACTACGATGGTAATAATTAACAATAAAGTATTTAATATTAAGTTAGACAAAAATCATGAATGCAATTTATTAAATATACTAAATAAACTTGAAAGTGATTAATGTTATTTATAAATTTTCGTCGTTTTTTAATGTAGAAAATCTGTAAGAAATGGAGTAGTCACTTAACCCTTTGAGCATTTTGAATAACACAACAATCGTTACAATAATGATGATTGCCGCAATACTGGCACCAAGTGTTACCAACCACATAACTAAGCTTGTCCAAGAATCAGTGTGCGCGGCCCATCGCCCGTAGACACCTTGTCGGAAATACAGCCCGGAGGTTTAGAGTGCAGAATATCTTGACTTATCTCGACTTCCGGTGATGTGTAGACCGGGGTGTCTGGTGTGTAGACCGGGGTGTCTGGTGTGTAGACCGGGGTGTCTGGTGTGTAGACCGGGGTGTCTGGTGTGTAGACCGGGTGTCTGGTGTGTAGACCGGGGTGTCTGGTGTATAAACCAGGGTGTCCGGTGTGTAGACCGGCGTGGACAAGCTTATTACTTGAGGTGTTGGTAACAATTCAGTTGGTAACTGCGAGCTCTCAACTGAAGAGGATTGGAGCTTGGTACAATTATTGTTCTCCATGAAATAGGCGACACTCATTGCAGATGTACCGCACACATCCAGATATATAGCGTTTGTTCGATGCTTTGCACGACTACTTACATTTATAGCCGTGTTTATATTAGGCACATTCTTCTCCCGGCAACTCTTTAAAGACTTCTCGAGAGCACAATCACAGGGTACTAGATTCCCTTGGAAGAGAACATATACCCCGCGTGGCACTATAAGGTTTAAATCACAATGCAGCGAAGTAAATTGGTTTTCCATCAGAACTATTAGTATAAGGTGAGATAAATGTGATATTAGCCCTGGATCGAAACTGGATAGTTGGTTTCCTCTAAGGTTGATGCGATTTAGGTTCAACATATTCGCGAAAAACTCTGAGGGTATGTGTTGCAATCCGCAATGTTTAAGAGAAAGAGTGTGAAGGTTCGGCAAAATGAAACCAGAGTCTGGTAGCTTAAGGTTCCGGTTCTGGTTCAGTATCAGATCTGATAGTTCAATATTGTCATCAAACACGTTAGAAAATATGGTGGTAATATTGTTATCTGTCAGGTCCAAATACCTCAGTTGTGTCAATCCACGGAATGCATGTGCCTCAATTGTGTTTAAACCATTGGTTCGTAAGAGAAGTGATCTAACTTCATTCGCGACAAAGAATGAATCGTTTTTTAACGATTTAATATTGTTGTTTGACAGCACGACTTGAAACACATTTTGGAAGCAGCCACTCGGTACTTTGATCAATGATGCGTTGCTGCAATCCATACTCTTCTCAAAAACGCGTCTACACATTGCAGGACACTTGGCCGTTACACGCGTTAAAAGAAACAAAGCAAACAACAACGTAAGATTCATGATAAGAATGTGAAATTCAGTCACTTCACTCGCGTACAAGACGAAGACAATGACTAGAACAGTAACACAGACTACGCCATTGGCTTCAGTAGTCCACTTATCATGTAGATCGTTCAAAGGTTATCAAATATGATTGTGAATTAGACGGATAATAACAAAATACGATTCAATTGAATAATGCATCCACAAAGTGCATTCTGCAACTCACCAGTAGCGGCTCTCCTATCGAGGTAGTTGAGGCCGATTTTCTTTTAATTTAAGCTACTAGTCACAACGACATATTATTATATCTTCATTATTTTACAGTAGCATATTATGATATAATAAAAATGTGCGTGTTTCTTATCAACCGATCTCATGGAAGTACAATGGGTATAAGGTTAAAGCTAATAAGGTATTACAAAAAGCACTTTAGTGAATTTCAATATAAGGTATTGTCAAGAAAGACGATGGTGAAATATATAATATTATGTTATTTATCTATCGGGCTATTCTGTCGCGAGACACGTTAAAGATTTAATTATTTACAACAATTTAGAAAATAAAAAAGTCCGCCCCAATCGGGAATCGAACCATGGATCTCCCGCATTCCAGACAGGCGTCTTAACCACTAGACCATCAGGACGGGTACATTCTAATCTCTGAATTGTTGTTGCATTATACATCTGAATGGATGGAACAGTACTGCAACGAATCTGCTGCCTTTGAACTAACCACCAAACATTAATTATAATGTCATTACTTTTTTAATTTCTAAATTGTTGTAAATAATAACTATTACACCTACGGGAGTGTTTCCCGACTAACCAAATCGAGAAATTAAAGATTTTAGTTCATGATATTATTTATTTGCTCTCAAATGTACGTAAAACATAAAATATTCCATTTCACATAGTATTAAATAAAATATACTAAGTTATATTAACATAAAGATTATACTTTCTTGTTGGCCATCATCTTATTCAGAGTTGAAATCTATTTGATATTGTGAACTTACTCACAAAACCGTTAATGCGTTTTTGGTTTAACACAACAATAACCACTATGACGGTAACTGCCACAATCCGCACAATGAGCATTAGCCACCAAACAATCGCGCTTATCAAGACTCGCGTGTCTACTGCATCATCGTCTTCCGATGAGGCGTTGAGTGCCTCAAAATTCAAATTATTATTATTAATATTATTATTGAATTATAGTAATGAAAGATAGCCCCGACAAGCTATTGCACTTTAAGCCAAAGGTTCTTGGTTCGATCCCAATCGGGGCATACTTTTATGACAATTGCAAGCATTCAATGAAAATGTCCTCAAAGCGGGCTTATGCTTAAAACCCTTTATTTTTATTGTTGATATGATTATAATAATGTCGTTTATTAACAAATGGAACAGATTGTTATGTTTTTGGATAAAATTACGTTAATACTTGTTGATAAACAATATTACATACACGACAGCTTAGATCAGTGTTACGAAGGCGTCAACTTGTCCCCTCCTCTTACTGCAGGCTAAGTAAACATGGTCAATATGTTTTGTTAATAACCAAACCTAGATGGGTAATAACATGTGGATCGAACCGGATGGTCCTAGAGGTTTGGCCGTGATTCCCATGCAGAAGGGTTTCTAGTTCGATTCCACAGATGTTCATATATTCGTAAGTTAACTTGAACCCATCATATTTTCATCAGGGGCTGAGAGTTAGTAAATATTTGGGGGAAGTTGACAACGGCTTGAGTTATTTCTGCCAAACTCCATCAAAGATGTGCCACATTTTGAATAAACAAAGACATCTTATCTAGGTGCCCGTTAGGGCGCCGCAGCCAAGCCGCGGTGCGCTACACACTCAAGCACCTTATACACCAAGCAGAGTTGGGGTGATTTCGAGGTGTTACCCAGCCGTCATGTAACGTGATGTGAACTTGAAAACTATCACAATCGAGGGGATTTAGGTACCTGACAACACATGCCAAATTTTATTGGGGTACGACCATTCCTTCTTGGTGAAAAAATGGCTTGAAACATGCTCAAAATCACTTTAAGGATGTTAGCTACTCCTACTACTGCTACTACTGCTACTACTGCTACTTACATCTAATACGTCGGCCCGCGATTCTGACCAGACGGGTGGGACTACAATGTTCATATTTTACATGGACATTAAGGTTATAGTATTATAGTCTCTTTTGAAAAAAAAAGTTGAAAAAGTTTGTTGGAAGGCTTCCAAATAAAGGTTTTAAAATAAGCCTTATACAATCAACAAGTAACCATAGTTACTTGACACTTGTTGACGGTATAAGCAGAGTACGGCGGGAAAGTGCGATACGTAAACAAATGGCGGACATTTTAAATTTTGCTTCTATGTGTGAAATGAGAAAAGTTGTCATTATACTCTCATAAAACAAATCAGAAACCGTCCCTGACCTAGGCCCAGATGTAGAAAATTATTTATAATACAACAGTGTAGGTCTAAAGTTCCATTAGGCTATAGGACTAGATAAAATTATTACTTACATTACATGTTTGGCAAGCCTAGCCAACCCTAGGCCAGCACAACATAGTTCTGTCACACAATACACACAAACACAATGTCGAAGCAAGGTGTCAAAATAATATGCGCTTGCTCATCTGTTTGTTTACATAATTGCAACAATCAAATCATTTCACGCAACTCGTCTTTCGATTGGCCTGCGTTTATGAAGGCACTGCCATCTAGAATAAATATAGAACTTTTTCGAGCTCTTTGCTATACGCATATCTTTTTAAAGTGTCAAACGAAAACGACTTCGTTTTCAAATTGCGTTTTCAACAGTCATCTCCCACGAACTCAAGAATTGGGGTCCAGTCCTTATACCGTCGTTATACCATGGTTATACCACCTATACCCAGGATGTACATGAATCCGGGTCTAGATATTTTACATCCTATATTGTTATTGCTAATACCATAGAAATTAAATCAACTTTGATAAAATTATTATATTTTAACATATAATTTTGCAATGGAACTTGAAAAAGTAATGAGATCACACACATAACAAAAACTTGTAGAAATACAGCCAAACCTTACACACTCAAAAGAAATGAGATCTAAAAAAAGGGCCAAGCTCATCTACCCTTCCACATTTGCGCATTCTTAATTCATAAACGTACAGTGTCCCATAACAGCATCCTCGAAAAGCTTGGCAAAATAAAATTTGCATGTTATTACGTTTTAATTAATTAGAAAAAAGAACTTGGATGAACTATTTCGTTTAAATTAATAATCGCAAATTCTATTTTGCCAAGCTTTTCGAGGATGCTGTTATGGGACACTGTACGTTTATGAATTAAGAATGCGCAAATGTGTAAGGGTAGATGAGCTTGGCCCTTTTTTTAGATCTCATTTCTTTTGAGTGTGTAAGGTTTGGCTGTATTTCTACAAGTTTTTGTTATGTGTGTGTAAAGTGTACTACCAAACTACTACTTTAATACTTTTTTATTATTATTTAAGTATAACATTTCGTCTAGCAAGCAATTTTATCAGTTTAGCATTATTTTACATTCACATTAAAAATAAGTAAAACATTTCGTCTAACAATAGGATATATCACGTGGCGCGTTTTAAACAAATTTCTGTTCGCTCGGCCGACTGACACAACAGTTAATTATTTACCATCTAATTTTTGTAGTTTTAAGGAAGCGGAAACATGGGGCCATACAGAAACACTTTACAATAAATTATTTTTCAATTGTTAAATAAAATGTTTGTCAGGTTTATGGATTTTTAAAAGTCGTAAATTGACTAAATGCGTGGTTTGATCCTGACCGATAAACATAAAAAAATCTACGCCTGTAGAGCTGTTAATGATTGCTTTATTAACAACCATGTAAATTTTCATGTATGTCGGAATCATTCTGGTCTAGCGAATAGCTGTGTGTTAACTGGCAAATTTGTCCTATTCCTTCTTAATTTACCATATTTACTACATATAATATTATCTCTTGTTTTGATGAGTCAGAAACACTGTGGTTGGTTGAATTGCTCACACATGGATTGTAAGAGAGTCGGGTTCAGATACCCGTCCCGGTTGGGTTTTTAATTTCTAGATTGTATTATTCACATGAAATTTAGAGTTAGTGGGGTTTTAGGGCACACAAATGAAATTATATTATTTTGTTCGCGGCGTTGTGCTCTAATGATGGAAATCAAATAGGCATTCTGTCTTTATCCTTTGTGCTTGTTTAATAAAGTAACAATAATAACAACAATGATAGTTGCAACAGTAACCGCACATAGTGCCCCCCACCACACAATGAATCTGGTCAAAGATCCTGGGATGCAGAGTTTGAGAAACTTCTCGTGCGCTGCCGGTTGTTCTTCTATAAACACAAATACTTCAGGAGATACCCCTGGACAGATCGAAAATAACATTAATAAACCTTTCGATTTGTGTTTTTGATGAACAATCAAGAAACCATTATAAATATTTGTAAATTATTTTGGTATATCGAATTTACCGCGATGGTTATAACTAGGAAAACGCTCAGTTGGACGCGTTGTTGAGCGAGCACCGGTACGTGCAACATGACCCGAGTACGACATTCCCATAAGGCCCACCACACAGTGTAGGCCTAACTGGATATTGACATTGTACACTATATACTATTCCAACATCTTTGCATTGTACTAATTCACGTCATGCCTTCTAAAGTGTATCTTTGTATCTTCACTGCCTCCTTCATTTTTTAACATCATTTTTTGAATTATGATTACCAATAAGTCTTTAAGGTCTTGACCGATTTAGCTGAAAATTGGAAAATAGGAGAGAATGTTGTACTTATTGACCTGCAAAATTTCATAACGATCGGAACATTTTTATTTATTTTTTTATTTTTTATTTTTTTTTTTTTATAACCAACGATCGGATTTTGTTCAAAAACTATACAGCAACCCGCCTAGGTGGTATGTACATGTGTAAAAAATTTCAGGTTGATCAGAGAAACGGTGCGACCTGTACTAGGAGGATTTAAGTATATTATAATATATTATATAATATAGTTAAATCCTCCTAGGACCTGTATCGAAGCAGTAACAGAAAAAAAAAGACATTCGAGCCATAAGAGTCAAGTGGAGACGCTCGGCACGCTCCCTCAATTAACTATAGTACTGTTTCAATATTAACTAGACAAAAACCATGTATGCAATTATTTAAAATATACACTATATAAACTTGAAGTGATTACTGTTATTTATACATTTTCGTCGTTTTTTAATGTAGAAAATCTGTAAGAAATGGAGTAGTCCCTTAACCCTTTGAGCATTTTGAATAACACAACAATCGTTACAATAATGATGATTGCCGCAATTGCCGTAGACAGGGGTGTCTGGTGTGTAGACCGGGGTGTCTGGTGTGTAGACCGGGGTGTCTGGTGTGTAGACCGGGGTGTCTGGTGTGTAGACCGGGGTGTCTGGTGTGTAGACCGGGGTGTCTGGTGTGTAGACCGGGGTGTCTGGTGTATGTACCGGGGTGTCAGGTGTGTAGACTGGGGTGTCCGGTGTGTTCACCGTCGTGGACAAGAATGTTACTGGAGGTGTTGGTAACAATACAGTTGGTAACTGCGAGCTCTCAACTGAAGAGGATTGGAGCTTGGTACAATTATTGTTCTCCATGAAATAGGCGACACTCATTGCAGATGTACCGCACACATCCAGATATATAGCGTTTGTTCGATGCTTTGCATGACTATTTACAGTTACAGCCGCGTATATATTAGGCACATTCTTCTCCCGGCAACTTGTTATTGACTTCTCGAGAGCACAATCACAAGGTACTGGATTCCCTGGGAAGAAAACATATACCCCGCGCGGCACTATTAGGTTTAAATCACAATGCAGCGAAGTAAATTGGTTTTCCATCAAAACTAATAGTATTAGTTGAGATAAATGTGATATTAGCCCTGGATCGAAACTGGATAGTTGGTTTCCCCTAAGGTTGATGCGTTTTAGGTTCAACATATTCGCGAAAAACTCTGAGGGTATGTGTTGCAATCCGCAATGTTGAAGAGAAAGAGAGTGAAGGTTCGGCAAAATGAAACCAGAGTCTGGTAGCTTAAGGTTCCGGTTCTGGTTCAGTCTCAGATCTGATAGTTCAATATTGTCATCAAACACGTTAGAAAATATGGTGGTAATATTGTTATCTGTCAGGTCCAAATACCTCAGTTGTGTCAATCCACGGAATGCATGTGCCTCAATTGTGTTTAAACCATTGGTTCGTAAGAGAAGTGATCTAACTTCATTCGCGACAAAGAATGAATCGTTTTTCAACGTTGTAATATTGTTGTTTGACAGCACGACTTGAAACACATTTTGGAAGCAGCCACTCGGTACTTTGATCAATGATGCGTTGCTGCAATCCATACTCTTCTCAAAAACGCGTCTACACATTGCAGGACACTTGGCCGTTACACGCGTTAAAAGAAACAAAGCAAACAACAACGTAAGATTCATGATAAGAATGTGAAATTCAGTCACTTCACTCACGTACAAGACGAAGACAATGACTAGAACAGTAGCACAGACTACGCCATTGGCTTCAGTAGTCCACTTATCATGAAGATCGTTCAAAGGTTATCAAATATGATTGTGAATTAGACGGATAATAACAAAATACGATTCAATTGAATAATGCATCCACAAAGTGCATTCTGCAACTCACCAGTAGCGGCTCTCCTATCGAGGTAGTTGAGGCCGATTTTCTTTTAATTTAAGCTACTAGTCACAACGACATATTATTATCTCTTCATTATTTTACAGAAGCATTTAATGATATAATGAAAATGTGCGTGTTTCTTATCAACCGATCTCATGGAAGTACAATGGGTATAAGGTTAAATCTAATAAGGTATTACAAAAAGCACTTTAGTGAATTTCAATATAAGGTATTGTCAAGAAAGACGATGGTAAAAAATATAATATTATGTTATTTATCTATCGGGCTATTCTGTCGCGAGACACGTTAAAGATTTAAGTTCATGATATTTTTTATTTGCCCACTCCCGCATTCCAGACAGGCGTCTTAACCACTAGACCATCATTACGGGTACATTTTAAACTCTGAATTGTTGTTGCATTATACATCTGAATGGATGGAACAGTACTGCAACGAATCTGCTGCCTTTGAACTAACCACCAAACATTAATTATAATGTCATTACTTTTTTAATTTCTAAATTGTTGTAAACAATAACTATTACACCTACGGGAGTGTTTCCCGACTAACCAAATCGAGAAATTAAAGATTTAAGTTCATGATATTTTTTATTTGCCCTCAAACGTACGTAAAACATAAAATATTCCATTTCACATAGTATTAAATAAAATATACTATATTAACATAAAGATTATACTTTCTTGTTGGCCATCATCTTATTTTAAAGTTGAAATCTATTTGGTATTGTGAACTTACTCACAAAACCGTTGGTGCGTTTTGGTCTAACACAACAACAACCACTATGACGGTAACTGCTACAATACGCTCAATGAGCGTTAGCCACTAAACAATCGCGCTTATCAAGACTCGCGTGCTTACTGCATCATCGTCTTCCGATGAGGCGTTGAGGGCCTCAAAATTCAAATTATTATTATAAGGCCCCTAATATTATTAGTAAATTATAGTAATAAAAGATAACCCCGACGAACTATTGCGCGTTAAGCCAAAGGTTCTTGGTTCGATCCCAATCGGGGCATACTTTTATGACAATTGCAAGCATTCAATGAAAATGTCCTCAAAGCGGGCTTATGCTTAAAACCATTTATTATTATTGTTGTTATGATTATAATAATGTCGTTTATTAACAAATGGAACAGATTGTTATGTTGTTGGATAAAATAACGTGAATATACTTGTTGATAAACAATATTACTTACACGACTGATTACGACGGCGTCTAGCTTGTCGCCTTCTCTTACTGCAGGTTGAGTAAACATGGTAATTATTTTTTGTTAGTAACCAAACCTAGATGGGTAATTAATGTGGATCGAACCGTATAGTCTTAGAGGTTTGGCTGTGATTCCCATGCAGAAGGTTTCTAGTTCGATTCCACAGATGTTCATATATTCGTAAGTTTACTTGAATCCATCATTTCACCAGAGGCTGAGAATTAGTAAAGATTTTGAGGAAGTTCACAACGGCTTGAGTTATTTCTGCCAAACTCCATCAAAGATGTGCCACATTTTGATAAACTAAGACATCTTATAAAGTGTACCACCAAACTACTACTTAAAGACTTTATTATTATTATTTTAGTATAACATTTCGTCTAGCAAGCAATTGTATCAGGATAGCGTTATTTTACATTCACATTAAAAATAAGTAAAACATTTCGTATGCCATAAATAGGATTTTTCACGTGGCACGTTTTAAACAAATTTCTGTTCGCTCGGCCGACTGTCACCGCAGTTAATTATTTACCATCTAATTTTTGTAGTTTTTAGGAAGCGGAAACATGGGGCCCTACAGTAACACTTAACAATAAATTATTTTTCAATTGTTAAAAAAATGATTTCCATTTTTTTTAAAGTCGTAAATTGACTGAATGCGTGGTTTGATCCTGTCCGATAAACATAAATAGATTGTAAATCTACGACTGTAGAGCTTTTTATGTATGCTTTTTTAACAACCATGTGAAGTTTCATATATGTCTGATTCATCCTGGCCGAGCGAATAGCTATGTGTTAACTGGCAAATTTGTCCTATTCCTTCTTAATTTACCATATTTACTACATATTATATTATCTCTTGTTTTGATGAGTCAGAAACACTGTGGTTGGTTGAAATGCTCACACATGGAATGTAAGAGAGTCGGGTCCAAATCCCGGCCCGGTTTGGTTTTTAATTTCTAGATTGTATTATATTCCCATGCAAATAGAGTTAGTGGGGTTTTAGGACACACAAATGAAATTATATTATTTTGTTCGCGGCGTTGAGCTCTAATGATGGAAATCAAATAGGCATTCTGTCTTTATCCTTTGTGCTTGTTTAATAAAGTAACAATAATAACAACAATGATAGTTGCAACAGTAACCGCACTTAGTGCCCCCCACCACACAATGAATCTGGTCAAAGATCCTGGGATGCAGAGTGCTAGAAACTTCTCGTGCGCTGCCGGTTGTCCTTCAATAAACACAAATACTTCAGGAGATACCCTGGACAGATCGAAAATAACATTAATAAACCTTTCGATTTGTGTTTTTAATGAACAACCAAGGAACCATTAATAATATTAGTCTATTATTTGGGTATATCAAATTTACAGAGATGGTTATAATTAGGAAAACGCTCAGTTGGACGCGTTGTTGAGAGAGCACCGGTACGTGCAACATGACCCGAGTACGACATTCCCATAAGGCCCACCACACAGTGTAGGCCTAACTGGATATTGACATTGTACACTATATACTATTCCAACATCTTTGCATTGTACTAATTCACGTCATGCCTTCTAAAGTGTATCTTTGTATCTTCACTGCCTCCTTCATTTTTTAACATCATTTTTTGAATTATGATTACCAATAAGTCTTTAAGGTCTTGACCGATTTAGCTGAAAATTGGAAAATAGGAGAGAATGTTGTACTTATTGACCCTGCAAAATTTCATAACGATCGGAACATTTTTATTTTATTATTTTATTTTATTTATTTTTTTCATAACCAACAATCGGATTTTGTTCAAAAACTATACAGCAACCCGCCTAGGTGGTATGTACATGTGTAAAAAATTTCAGGTCGATCAGAGAAACGGTGCGACCTGTATCGAAGCAGTAACAGAAAAAAAACAGACATTCGAGCCATAAGAGTCAAGTGGAGACGCTCGCTACGCTCGCTCAATTAACTATAGTACTTTTTCAATATTGTCTAGACAAAAATCATGTATGCAATTATTAAATACACTATATAAACTTGAAGTGATTACTGTTATTTATACATTTTCGTCGTTTTTTAATGTAGAAAATCTGTAAGAAATGGAGTAGTCACTTAACCCTTTGAGCATTTTGAATAACACAACAATCGTTACAATAATGATGATTGCCGCAATACTGGCACCAAGTGTTACCAACCACATAACTAAGCTTGTCCAAGAATCAGTGTGCGCGGCCCCATCGACCGTAGACACCTTGTCGGAAATACAGCCCGGAGGTTTAGAGTGCGGAATATCTTGACTTATCTCGACTTCCGGTGATGTGTAGACCGGGGTGTCTGGTGTGTAGACCGGGGTGTCTGGTGTGTAGACCGGGGTGTCTGGTGTGTAGACCGGGGTGTCTGGTGTGTAGACCGGGGTGTCTGGTGTGTAGACCGGGGTGTCCGGTGTGTTCACCGGCGTGGACAAGCTTGTTTCTGGAGGTGTTGGTGACAATACAGTTGGTACCTGCGAGCTCTCAACTGAAGAGGTTTGGAGCTTGTTACAATTATTGTTCTCCAAAAAATAGGTAACACTCCAAGCCATGGCTTTACCCATACGAGATGTAAAGCACAGATCCAGTTGTATAAACACATTCTTCTCCCGGCAACTTGTTAAAGACTTCTCGAGAGCACAATCACAAGGTACTGGATTCCCTTGGAAGTTGACATATACCCCGTGTGGCATTGTTTGGTTTAAATCACACTGTAATGAAGTAAGTTTGTTTCCTGACAGACCTAATCGTCTTAGGTTAGATAAATGTGATATTAGCTTTGGATCGAAACTGGATAGTTGGTTTCCCCTAAGGTTGATGCGATTTAGGTTTAACATATTCGCGAAAAACTCTGAAGGTATGTGTTGCAATCCGCAATGTTTTAAATACAGAAACACAAGGTTCGGCAAAATGAAACCTGAGTCTGGTAGCTTAAGGTTCTGGTTTTGGTTCAGTATCAGAGTTGTTAGTTCAACATTGTCATCAATCACGTTAGGAATTAAGGTGGTAATATTGTTATATGCCAGGTTCAAATACTTCAATTGTGTCAGTCCACGGAACGCATATGCCTCAATTGTTTTTAAACCATTATTATTTAGTAAAATACTTTCAATTTCACTCTCGTAACCGTACAAGAATGAATCGTTTTTCAACGTTGTAATCTTGTTGAATGACAGATCGACATATAACACTCCTTGAAAGTCGCCACTCGGCACTGTGCTAAAAGATGCGTTTTGGCAGCTCATAGATGATGGTTCAAAGCATCTACACACTGTAGGACACTTTGCCGTCACACACGTTAAAAGACACAAAGCAAATAACAACTTTAGACTCATAATTATAGTGATCAATCGATTCAAATTCATAAGCTGACAACTCTTTGCTGAAAGTACTTGTTACAACTACTGTGGTTGGCAGCAACTAGTCAATTTATCATACAACTTGTTGAGAAGTAATCATACACAATTGTTTATTAAATAATCAAGATCATAACCTAATAGTATTCAATTGAATAATGCATCGATTGAGTACATACTCCGAGACACCAGTGGCGGCTCGCTAAATGAGGTAACTGAGGTCGAGTATTTATTAAATTTCAACATTTGTGCGATGATATTTTTCACTTTCTTACTTCTTATATTTTGCGAAGCAATTGTTTGTATGTAATTATATTCTTGTTTGACGTTAGTTTCTCTTACTCTTTGACGTGAAGGAGTTATCACTATTTGATTTGCGGCTTTTGAGGCACTCTCCTGCATTGTGTCTCGCTCTTTCACGTGCGCTAGGTACTCGTCCGACATCTAAATTAGGTTGTTTTTACATTTCTTATAACTTCTACTTTATTATTATAGCTGAGCCTAAAGGCACAATTTAAAAACATTATCATCGTTGATATCTACCTGGTAACCTACGGATATTTTTCCACTGAGATCGTATATATAAGATCACGATTTAAATAGCAAATGGGGTGGGAGCATTTTACTTTCCAGGAAACAAATCGTTTATGCGCGTCATTGTTATTTCGTATTAATATAATGTTGAGCAGAATGTCCCGAACACAAAGTTTCCGGGACACATCGGTACCAAGCAAGTTTAGAAGAACTATGTTATAACGGTGTCACAGTCGCGTACTATAAAAGGGTATTTAAATGATTTATTTAGTAGGTGTTTACTTCAGTGCAACGAAAGTGTACGCCACGTCCAATCATATTCGCCTTCATGCAATATAGACTAAAAGTTTAAGGAAAGAACTATACAATCGTTTGTTGTTTAGTTACTTAAGTTTATTTTACAATAATTAAAACATTTTAGTGGATAGTAAACAAGAAATAATATATAAAAATACATAAGAAACAATTCCCATCATCAGGTAACTTTAAAAAACAATAATCATATTATCAAAAACAAATCAAAACATACAATAGCCAAGCAAGATCAGAGTTTCACATTTTTTCTCATGGAAAAAGCATGTTGTAAAAAAACTTTAGCGTACAGCTCTTAATACATTTAAAAACACTTGCATTAGCCAGCCAAGTAGGCCTACATACTTTCCTCCAATATGGATTCCTTTAGAATTAATAGGAAATTGCCTTTTTGTTTATATCAATTTTATTTTGTCAACTTCCAAGTGTGGTAATGTGAAGTCCTTATATATACCTTTGCTATTTTTCTTTTTTTTCTTTTTTTGATGTTATGATTTTTGTTTAGAAACCAATTGTCAGGAATACCTTTTTTTTTATTTACTAAACTTTGTTCTTGTTGTACATTAAAAAGTTGTTATTTACTAAAAGGTTTTATTGTTTGTCAATTGATTAAAAAAACCTTTTTGTAATGAACAATAATTGTAGTATTAATAACCTAGTATTCTCTTTTATTATTTATACAATTCAGAAATTAAAAAAGTCCACCCCAACCGGGATTCGAACCACGGGTCTCCCGCATTCCAGGCGAGCGTCTTAACCACTAGACCATCAGGACGGGTACATTTTCGTCTCTGAATTGTTGTTGCATTATACATCTGAATGGATGGATGGATGAATAAGATGGATAAGACGCTCGCCTGGAATGCGGGAGACACTTGGTTCGAATCCCGGTTGGGACGGACTTTTATAATTTCTGAATTGTAGTAAATAATAACAATTACACCTACGGGAGTGTTTCTCGACGAACCAAATTGAGAAATAGAATTCTTTCTTCTGTCATAGTAAACATGTTTACTATTTACTAGGCCGCTTCGCGTACGCTTTTTCCAGTCGCGTTGATGGATGAGCTTTTTTAATATTACGGTTGAATGATTACGATTTTCAGTGGGATCTCATTACCTTTTCTCTTGTTACTTCATATTACTTGTTAATTATATACCTGTACACGGCTTATATTATTAAAACCTTTATTTCGAAGAATTTTGACCAAATTTTTCAACTGTTCTTTCAAAAGGCACTATATTACCATAATATTTATGTCAATGTTAAATATGAACGTTGTATCTCCGCCCGTTTGGTCTGAATCGGCCCAAATATCACGAAAATATTGTATTTAAAATTGGGGGGGAAATCGTAAAAGTACGATATCTATGCGAGATATTTCTTCAAATGTCTCTAAAATCACAACATATTATATAACTTCAGTGATTTTAAACGTTAATATGAAGTTTTATCAAGATCTGAGTAGCCATTTGCCAATTATCACGAAAATATCTCATTAAAAATCGAAAAAAATCGTAGAAGTACGATAATTGGATGAGCGAAGCGAAGACTTCAATTTCACCCACCCCTCAAAAAATTAAGCTCAGGTGTTTTTTTTTTCCCCGTCTGTTTGTTCGCTCTCTACCGGGCAAACGGCATATCCGATCTTGATTAAAATTTGAGGGGACCTTCGAAATCTCTGAACTTAGACTTGCTACGTTTTTGGGTACAATCGAAAAAACATTTATCATGAATATCGTACTTTTACGATTTTTTTCGATTTTTAGTGCGATACTTTCGTGACATTTGGGCCGATTCTGACCAAACGGGTGGGGCTACAACGTTCATATTTCACATGGACATTAAGGTAATGGTGGTGTATTGCTTTCTGAAAGAAAAAGTTGAAAAAGTTAGCCAGAATATATAGAAATAAAGCTTTTAATATAAGTTTTTTTGATTTTTTTGTACGGTATTTTCGTGAAATTTGGGCCAATTCTGACCAAACGGGTGGGGCTACAACGTTCATATAATACATGGACATTAAGGTTATAGTGATGTAGTACCTTTTGAAAGAAAAAGTTGAAAAAGCTAGCCAGAATTCATAGAAATAAAGCTTTTAATATAAGTTTTTTACGGTAAATAATACCAATTATCAAGAAACAAAAGAAACTTGACAACAATCACCTACAATGCGTAGGCAGCAAAACAAAGCACTTGCAAAAGTAAAGATATCCCACGCAAACTAAAAACTTTAAAAAGCTCATCCATCAACGCGGCAGGACTTTAGCGTTTTCCTAGTAATTAAAATGCTCATCCATCAACGCGACTAAAAAAAGCGTTTGCGAAGCTTCCTAGTTGGATGGAGACTTCAATTTCACCGACCCCCCAAAAAATTTAGCTCGGGTGTTTTTTTTTTTTTTTTTCCCGTCTGTTTGTTCGCTCTCTACCGGGCAAACGGCATATGCGATCTTAAAGAAAATTTGAGGGGACCATCGTTTTCTTTGAACTTAGACTTGCTACGTTTTTGGGTACAATCGAAGAAATATTTCTCATGAATATCGTACTTTTACGATTTTTTTCGATTTTTAGTGCGATATTTTCGTGACATTTGGGCCGATTCTGACCAAACGGGTGGGGCTACAACGTTAATATTTCACATGCACATTAAGGTTATGGTGATGTATTGACTTTTGAAAGAAAAAGTTAAAAAATTTAGCCAGAATATATAGAAATAAAGGTTTTTATTTGAGTTTTTTGAGGTGTTAAATATTAAAACCTTAATTTCTATAGATTCTGGCTAACTTTTTCTATTTTTTCTTTCAAAGTCAATACATTACCGTTACCTTAATGTCCATGTGAAATATGAACGTTGTAGCCCCACCCGTTTGGTCAGAATCCGCCCAAATAGCACGAAAATATAGATTTTAGATCTTTCTCACAGCCTTGTATGAAAACTTCACATGAGATTGTACCTTACTCACAGCCTTGTTACAAACAATCAAAGATTCAACAGACCTAATGATTGCTTTGTATGGGCCGTGTTAATATGTTTTTATTATTATAAATTCATATTAACATTTTATAATTAAAAATCTCATCCATCAACGCGACTAAAAAAAGCGTTTGCGAAGCTTCCTAGTCATAAGAAATATTTAATTGATTGTACCCAAAACGTGGCTAGTCTAAGTTCAGAGATTTCGAAGGTCCCCTCCAATTTTCGTCAAGATCGCATAATATGCCGTTTAACCGGTAGAGAGCGAACAAACAGACAAAAAACTAACAAAAAACGAACACCCGAGCTTTTTTCTTGGGGTAACGTTTGTGGAAAAAAAACGTAAGTGAAATTGAAGTCTTCGCTTCGCTCATCCAAAAAGTATTGACAAGCTACTAGGAAAACGCTAAAGTCCCGCCGCGATGATGGATGAGCTTTTTTAAGTTTTAAGTTTGCGTGGGATATCTTTACTTTTGTAAGTGCTTTGATTTGCTGCCTACGCATTGTAGGTGATTGTTGTCAAGTTTCTATCGTTTCTTGTCAATTTGTATTATTTACCGTAAAAAACTTACATTAAAAGTTTTTTTTCTATGGATTCTGACTAACTTTTCAACTTTTTCTTTCGAAAGGTACTACATCACCATAACCTTAATGTCCATGTATAATATCAACGTTGTAGCCCCAGCCGTTTGGTCAGAATTGGCCCAAATGGCACGAAAATATCGCACAAAAAATCAAAAAACTTATATTAAAAAGTTTATTTCTATAGATTCTGGCTAACTTTTTTAACATTTTCTTTCAAAATGTACTACATCACCATAACCTTAATGTCCATGTATAATATGAACGTTGTAGCCCCACCCGTTTGGTCAGAATTGGCCCAAATGGCACGAAAATATCGCACAAAAATCGGAAAAAAATCGTAAAAGTACGATAGTCATGAGAAATATTTCTTCGATTGTACAAAAAGACGTGGCAAGTCTAAGTTCAGAGATTTCGAAGGTCCTGTCAAATTTTCATCAAGATCGCATATTATGCCGTTTGCCCGGTAGAGAGCGAACAAACAGACATAAAAAAACAAAAAACAAAAAACAAAAAACAAAAAAAAAAAAAAAAAAAAACATTGGAGCTAAATTTTTTGAGGGGTCAGTGAAATTGAAGTCTTCGCTTCACTCGCTTCGCTCGCTACGCTCATCCAATGAAAAATGACTGTATTTTTTTTTTCTAAACGCACTAGAAACATCACAAAGGTAACATATACGGCACTCATTTGGCTTCAACTAGGAAAACGCTTAAGTCCCGCCGCGTTGATGGATGAGCTTTTTTGTAAGTTTTTAGTTTGCGTAGGACCACTTTTCCTTTGCAAGTGCTTTTTGAATGCATTGTAGGTGATTGTTGTCAAGTTTCTATTGTTACTTGTTAATTGTTATAATAAACCTAACAAAAACTTTCTATAGATTCTGTCTAACTTTTTCAACTTTTTCTTTCAAAAAGCAATACATCACCATTACCTTAATGTCGATGTAAAATATGAACTTTTTAGCCCGAACCGTTTGTTCAGAATCGGCCCAAATGTCACGAAAATATCGCACTAAAAATTGAAAAAAATCGTAAAAGTACGATATTCATGAGAAATATTTCTTCGATTGTACCCAAAAACGTGGAAGTTCAGAGATTTAAAAGGTGCCCTCCAATTTTCATCCAGATTGTTAATGACGTTTGCTCGGTAGAGAGCGAACAATCAGACAAAAATACAAAAAAAAACAAGCAAACAAGCAAACAATCAAAATTGAGCTAAATTTTTTGAGGGGTGAGTGAATTAAAGTCTTCACTTCACTCATCCAAATAAACATGTATATAGTATATTATAATTATTAGCCTTGTTTACATGGAGGACTGGGTCCAGTACTGTTCTGAAATTTAAGTACGGTTCCAATGTCCTTGACGATTTACATGTCGAGTACCCAACTAGAACTGAACTGACATTCGGTCCAGCATCGACGCCATCTTACGGCGATTGCTCAAAACATCACTGTTACATAACCCTACTTTCATGTCATTTTCGTAAATACGGGTAGGATTTGAAGGCGAGCCTAGGCGTTTTATGATTCTTCATTGTTAATTGTATATAACCTAACAAAAATTTAAAATAGATCTCTAACTTTTTCAAACTTTTCTTTCAAAGCAATACATTCAATTACCTAATGTCGATGTAATATGACTTTTTAGCCGACCGTTGTCGATCGGCCAAGTCACGAAAATATCCACTAAATTGAAAAATCGTAAAGTACGATATTCATGAGAATATTCTTCGTTGTACCCAAACGTGAAGTTCGAGATTAAGTGCCCTCCAATTCATCCGATTGTTAATGACTTGCTCGTATGAGAGCGAACAATCAGACAAAATACAACATCAACAGCAAACTCAAATGAGCTAAATTTTGGGGAGGATAAAGTCTCACTTCCCCATCCATAACATGTATATAGTATATTATAATTATTAAATCGCGTTTTCTTGTGTATCTTCGTCGTTTTTCAATGCAGAAAATGTATAAGAATAAATAGTGTAATCTCTTAGCCCTTTGAGCATTTTGAATAACACAACAATCGTTACAATAATGATGATTGCCGCAATACTGGCACCAAGTGTTACCAACCACATAACTAAGCTTGTCCAAGAATCAGTGTGCGCGGCCGCATCGCCCGTAGACACCTTGTCGGAAATACAGCCCGGAGGTTTAGAGTGCAGAATATCTTGACTTATCTCGAATTCCGGTGATGTGTAGACCGGGGTGTCTGGTGTGTAGACCGGGGTGTCTGGTGTGTAGACCGGGGTGTCTGGTGTGTAGACCGGGGTGTCTGGTGTGTAGACCGGGGTGTCTGGTGTGTAGACCGGGGTGTCTGGTGTGTAGACCAGGGTGTCTGGGGTGTATACCGGGGTGTCTGGTGTGTAGACCGGGGTGTCTGGTGTGTTCACCGTCGTGGACAAGAATGTTACTGGAGGTGTTGGTAACAATACAGTTGGTACCTGCGAGCTCTCATCTGAAGAGGATTGGAACTTGGTACAATTGTCCTCCACAAAAAAGGCAACACTCAAAGCAATGGCAAGGCTCCAACGAGATGTAAAGCACAGATCCAGATGTATAAACAGATTCTTCTCCCGGCAACTTGTTAAAGACTTCTCGAGAGCACAATCACAGGGTACTGGATTCCCTTGGAAGTTGACATATACCCAGTGTGGCATTGTTTGGTTTAAATCACATTGTAGCGAAGTAAGTTTGTTTTCTGACAGACCTAATCGTCTTAGGTGAGATAAATGTGATATTACCCCTGGATCGAAACTGGATAGTTGGTTTCCCATTAAGTCGATGAAACCTAGTTTCAACATATTCGCGAAAAACTCTGAGGGTATGTGTTGCAATCCGCAATGTTCTAGAGAAAGTAATTCAAGGTTTGGCAAAATGAAACCAGACTTTGGTAGCTTAAGGTTCTGGTTTTGCTTCAGTATCAGCATTGATAGTTCAATATTGTCAAAGAACACGTTAGGAAATATGGTGGAAATATTGTTATCTGCCAGGTCCAAATACATAAGTTTTGTCAGTCCACGGAATGCATATGCCTCAATTGTGTTTAAACCATTAGATCGAAATATTAGTCTTGATATTTTATTCTCGTAATCGAAAAAGAATGAATCGTTTTTCAACGTTGTAATATTGTTGTTTGACAGATCGACATAAAACACATTTTGGAAGCAGCCATTTGGTACTTCAAACAATGACGCGTTGCGGCAATAACTCTTCTCTAAAACGGGTCTACATATTGTAGGACACTTGGCCGTTACACACGTTAAAAGACACAAAGCAAACAACAACTTAAGATTCATGATAAGAGGGAGAAACTCAATCACTTCACTCGCGTAAAAGACGAAGACAATGACTGGAACTAGTAGCACAGACTACGCCGTTGGCTTCAGTTA
The DNA here is from genome assembly GCA_024449915.1 of Sweltsa coloradensis. Taxonomy (NCBI): domain Eukaryota; kingdom Metazoa; phylum Arthropoda; class Insecta; order Plecoptera; family Chloroperlidae; genus Sweltsa; species Sweltsa coloradensis. Next base: position 26,646 of record JAMZAV010000710.1, read on the forward strand.
GTCCACTTATCATGTAGATCGTTTTAAGGTAATCAAATATGATTGTGAATTAGACCGATAATAACAAAATACGAGTCAATTGAATAATGCATCCACAAAGTGCATCCTGTAACTCACCAGTGGCGGCTCGCCTATCGAGGTAGTTGAGGCCGAGTCTCTTTTAAATTAAGCTACTTAATCACAACGACATATTATCTCTTCATTAGGTATTTTACAATAACATGTTTAGATATTGAAAATGTGAGTGTGTTTTATCAACTGCTCTCAAGGAAGTACAATATGCGTGTAAGGTTAATGCTAATAAGTTATTACAACAAGGCACTAAAGTAAAATTGTGTTAATTATTTCAATATAAGGGATGGTCAAGAAATACATTGGTAAAATATATAATATTGTATTATTTATTCATCGGGATATTCTCTCGCTAGATACGTTAAAGCATTGTCTTTGTTCGTATTTATTTGTTGTTGTTGTTTGTTGTTGTTGTTGCAGCGCTTATCAAATGTTTTTTTGCGTGCAATCTCGGTACAGAGGCACATTTTCGGGCACTGAACCGTAACACACGTTAGAAGAAACAAAAATTAAATCACTTCAACTCGCAAATCTAGGTGCCCGTTAGGGCGCCGCAGCCAAGCCGTGGTGCGCTACACACTCAGGCACGTTATACAGCAAGCAGAGTTGGGGGGTGATTTCGAGGTCTTACCCAGCCGCAAAATTGGTGTGACTGGAAACTACAAACGAGGAGTTAATACCTGCAAGCCAATTGGTTGGAGTAAAATTTTCGGGTCTTAACCCACCCTCAAATCAACTTGATGTGAACTTGCTAAGCTATCTAAATCTACTGAGATTATGTATGTACTGCTATGCAAACGCATCCCTAGATTATGCTTGAGTACGGCACTGCCTTTCCTGGTTTTGAAAAGGGCTTGAAACTGCTCTACTGACTCACTGCTACTGATGTTAGCTACTGCTACTAACTGCTACTGCTACAGTCTAATTTGTCATTTTCAATCGGCCAGCGATTCTGACTAAACGGGGTGGGCTACAACGTTCATATTTTACATGGACATTGAGGTTATAGTGATATAGAGCCTTTTGAAAGAAAAAGTTGAAAAGTTTGCTGGTAGGCTTCCATATAAAGGTTTTAATATAAGCCTTTTACAAGAATATAATCAACAAGTAACTATAGTTACTTGACAATGATCACCTACATTGTTTACAAAAAAACAATTCTTTGCACCTCTGGATATTTAAAATTCTATTGTTAATTGGTAATACCATATCAATTAAATCGACGTTGATAAAATTATTGTATTTTAACAAATAATTTTGTCACTGCCTCCTAGATGTTCGTCGTGGCTCCTCAGTGAATTTTGTAATGGAACTTGAAAAAGTAATGAGATCCCACACGAAATTTGTAAAAAATACAGACAAACCTTACACAATCAAAAGCAATGAGATCTAAAGAAATGCCAAGCTTATGTACGCTCCTACATTTTTGCAATCTTAATACATAAATTCACTTTGCCCTGTGACTGCATCCTTGAAAAGCTTGGCAAAATAAATTTGCACTAACTTTTACATTTAAAACAATAGTTGCAAATAAAATTTTGCCACGCTTTGCAAGGATGCTGTAGCAGTGTAAAGTGAATTTATGTATTAAAGGAACTATAAACCAAAATAAATTAAACCACATGATCTATAGCACAATACTACACTAAAATGACAGTTTAAAAAATATATCTTGTAAATGTTTTGATCCAGAAATTTGCGAAAATTGGTGTTTTGGGAAATTTCTTAAATCGGCTTTAACCTGGGTCTTTTTTGGTCCACATAGATACTAGAGCATAGTACCAATCTAAAATGTACATTTTTTACAAAGTGTCTTGAAACTGTGCCCAAATATACACTCAAACACGCAAAAATATGCATTCCAAAATCACACCCCATCTTAATAATCAGCATATTTTGACCGAACTACTTGCCCAAATTACAAAACAAAATATAGCGAATTTACAGAAAAGGCTGTAGAGTACGTCAATAATGGCCAATATCTTTTTAAATCGAAATCCTCCAAGGTCACGGGGCATAAAGATCGTCCCCATGTAATTTCTTATGGGAGATTTTTGTCGATGGGACCTAGCTCGAAAAATGTCATGTTTGACAGTTTTTTGGGAGGTCATTGTGGCCCCAATAATTTTTCTGTTAATTGCTAAATTCATTACTAGTTACCCTTAATGAAATATATTTATTGCATTTAGCGGTCAAATACCCCTTTAAGATTGCGAAAATGTAGGAGGGTACATAAGCCTGGCATTTCTTTTAGATCTAATTGCTTTTGATTGTGTAAGGTTGGGCAGTTTGTTTACAAGTTTTTTGATGTGTGGGTATGACTTTTTCAGATGGCAGAACTTTTTGCACTGACATATCTTGTTTGCGGTATTTATCTTTTATCACACAGCCGGGACAGAGTTTATAATAATTAATAATAATTTGATCTTTATTGACAATGACAACGTCACCGTAGTCCTACAAGTGCAATATAATATAATCGTTATACGAAAACTACTTTACCAATACATATTGTGATGCTAGTTAACTTAAGTTAGTCTATAGTTAATTAAATTATATTACTATCTATTAGTGCAGAATGCACAAAGTTAAAATACAGGTCATACAATTGATGGTCGACATTTAAAATTAATTTCCGAACTAAAAATAGGATATGTAAACATTTAAGAAAACTACAATTATATACAGTTAAAAACTACAAAATAGTTATCATGTAAATTAAGGTGACAAATTATAGGTTTATTGCAATATTTTAAGAAGCATATTAACTTTTCCAGGAAATGAGTATTATTAGAACCATTCATTTAGACTAATGCATAACGCGATAATACAGTAACGGCTGGGAAGCATGGCTGAGCCATATTGGCTAAAAGTATGACGAGATGATTTTTCAAAACTATCCTTTTATTTTATTGTTTCGTTCATACATTTTGATTTCACTTGAGCATTGCTGAGGGCGTCACAATTCGGTGGAATTAAGAAATTAGTTTATTGTTATTGGATGAGCGTAGCGAGCGAAGCGAAGATTCCATTTCACTACACTGGAGAAAAAAATCCGGAATGTTTTTCTTTCTTTTTTTTCTGTTTGTATTATTGTGTGTTTGTTAACACGATTCCAGCTAAACCGATACTCCGATTGCTATGAAATTTTATGGAGGCCTTCGAAATCTCTAAACTTAGAACTGCCACGTTTTTGAGCGCAATCAAAAAATTATTTCTCATGAAAATCGCAATTTTACGATTTTTTTCGATTTTTTTTAAATTTCTTCGACTTATAACACCTACATGCTTAATCCGATTTTAATGATTTTTTCACAGAACCTTAATTTCATGAATTAAGATATTTTTGTGAAATTTGAGCGCAATAGAAAAATTATTTCTCATGAAAATCGAAATTTTACAGTTTTTTCTTTTTTAAAACAATTCTTTGACTTATAACACCTACATGCTTTATCCTATTGTAATGATTTTTTCACAGAACCTTAATTTTATGAATTAATATATTCGTGTAAAATTTCAGCACAATCGAATAATTATTACTTATGAAAATTGAAATGTTACGATTTTTTTCTTTTTTTAAAATTACGATTAATAAAAATAAATAAAAAATAAAGTAAATTTGTAATTTTATTTAATTTACTTTAAAAAAAATCTTCGACCAAGTAATAATTTTTTCACGGAACAACAGAAAATCCGCATAACCACATGGCTGCTCAATGCACCAATTACGCTCATCCAACAACGCGGCGGGACTTAAGCGTTTTCCTAGTGTAATTTTCACATATAAACAATATTATGTATTTTATGAATCTGTGTGCGCGTCACCATCGTTTGTAGATTTAGAAACCCAGTTTGATGGATCTTGGGGGAGGCTTGCTTGATCTCGCTCGTATTCTGTTCAGTTTGACAGATCTTGGGGAAGGCTAGCTTGATCTCTCTCGTATTCTGTTCAGTTTGATGGATCTTGGGGAAGGCTTGCTTGATCTCGCTCGTATTCTGTTCAGTTTGATGGATCTTGGGGGTGGCTTGCTTGATCTGCTCGTATTCTGTTCATGTTTCTTGGGGGAGGCTGCTTGATCTCGCTCGTATTCTGTTCAGTTTGATGGATCTTGGGGAAGGCTTGCTTGATCTGCTCGTATTCTGTTCAGTTTGACGGATCTTGGGGAAGCTTTGCTTGATCTCGCTCGTATTCTGTTCAGTTTGAAGATCTTGGGGTGGTTTGCTTGATCTCGCTCGTATTCTGTTCAGTTTGACGGATCTTGGGGAAGGCTCGCTTGATCTCGCTAGTTTGTAGTTGATGTTCTTGGAAGCTGTTGTCGTGTATCGTTATTGCTCTTGGAGTGCTGTCTGCACCGTCTGTTCGTTTAGCTGGAGGGCTTATTCGGTATCATTGTTACGAGTTTTGTCATGGACTAGGGAGGTGTATACAACCACTATCAGTAGTGAACATCTTGGAGCTTTGCTGATCTGCTCAGTATTTTATAGTTCGCAATCACTAACGATGCGATCTCCCGCGTACATAATATATAGTTTGTGGGTAGTGTTGTCTGCTGAATTCAATTCAAGCTGACAGTCAACTATTTTGATGCCAATTTAGTTCGTTAAACTGAGAAAAGTGTGATATAGTGCAATGTCAAGTTGGATAGAGTTTCTTGGTGAAGGTTTGCTTCCGCTCGTAGTTCGCATATTCGTTGAAGACTCTAGGGGATGTTTTGTACCCGCATGTATAAAGACAGGATGCTGGGAAGTTTTGCAATTGATCTATCCCGGATCTGTGGAGCTGACGTTATCTGGTTTCTTCATTACGAACTAATGATTTTGAAGTCTTACCCGTATGTCATGATCACGTGATGGATATGGTGGTATATTATTGCTTTTCAATGTTCATATGGATCAAGTTGCTTTCATCCTCTAATTGTCATTTGCTCTATAGTTTTATTAACCATGTATTATGTAAATACAGTGATGGCACAATTTTGGCTGTGTAATCTGCTAGTAATTATGTTCTTCAACGTTATTGGATGTTCTTGAATGATCAATGCAGGAACTTATAGTTGCTTTTCGCCGTGTCTTGATTATAATTTCTTGGAATTCACCACTGGTTACTTCGCTTTAAGATGCTGGAGCTTGCTCGTCACGTATTTGTCAAGATTTACTGGATCTTTATCTTCGATGCACCCGACTCATCATGGATCTGGGGCAGCTGTGCCTTGACCCGCTATGCAGGATACTAAAGCAGCTCACACTTGACTCCATGATGATGGGTGAGGTATGTTCAATCACTTCAATCTGGCACGATGACTGTGCTGTGGAAGAACTTGCTGCATCTGACATTGTTCGTTTGATGCGATTTTTGTGAGGCGCTACATCTATCGGTCATGAGGTATCTGGGATTGTGACCGCTTATTACGGTCAGTTTATGGACTGAAGCTTTTATCTCCATTATTGCAGTGAGAATCATTGGTGAGGTCTTAGATCTCCTATTTTCAGTTAGATGGTATTTAGCTTGCTGATACACTGTATTTGTTCAGTTGTAGGACTAGAAGCTTGTTGTCTCATCGTATTTTTCATGATTGATGAAAACTTGAACGAACGCATCTCGCGTATCTGGTTAGTTATACGGACTTGGGGACTTGCTTGACTCGCTCGTATTCGCATTTGATGGATCTTGGGGAAGGCTTGCTTGATCTCCTCGTATGTATTCTGTTCAGTTTGATGGATCTTGGGGAAGGCTTGCTTGATCTCGCTCGTATTCTGTTCAGTTTGATGGATCTTGGGGGTGGCTTGCTTGATCTCGCTAGTTTGTATTCTGTTCAGCTGTTTGTCGGTAGGGTATGCTTTGATTGCGTCTGCACCGGCGTGGTCTTAGCTGGAGGGATTTTCGGTACAATTGTTACGTAAGGTATTTTCATGCGACATAGGAGGGTCATAACAAACCACTAATAGTATAACATTCTTCTCTTTAGCGGCTTTTAAGGTAATTTTATAGTCGCAATCACAACGAATGCGATTCCCCGCGTAAATAATATATAGTATTTGTGGTAGTGTTTCTTTGAAATCAAATTCAAGCGAAGTCAACTTATTTTGAGCCAAATTTAATGTGATTAAATGAGATAAAGGTGATATAAGTTGCAAGTCAAAGGTGGATAGATTGTTTCTTCTGAGGTTTATTCCCTGTAGGTTCGACATATTCTTGAAAAACTCTGAGGGGATGTTTTGTAATCCACAATGTACTAAAGACAAATGCTCAAGTTTTGGCAAAATGAAACCCGGATCTGGTAGCTGAAGTTTCTGGTTTCCATACAGAAATAATGATTTTAAGTTACCATTGTCATGAAACACGTGATGAGAAATGGTGGTAATATTATTGTTTTCAAGGTTCAATGTAACAAGTTGCTTCAGTCCTCTAAATGCATTTGCCTCTATAGTTTTTAAACCATTATTATGTAAATAAAGTATCACAATTTTTTCTGTGTAATCGCTAATAAATGTATTGTTCTTCAACGTTTTGATATTGTTTCTTGAAAGATCAATGAGTAACTTATAGTTTTTGTCTTGAATTAATAATTTTTCTTGGAATTCACCACTAGGTACTTCGCTTAAAGATGCGTTGTCGCAACGTATTTGAAGATATACCTTATCTTTATCTTCAATGCACCGACACATACTCGGGCACTGAGCCTTGACACACGCTAAGAGAAACAAAGCACTCAACAACTTGACCCTCATGATGAGTGTGAGATATTCAATCACTTCAACTGGCAACGAATGACTCGTTGCTGATGGAAGAACTTGCTGCACTGACAGTTCTTGTTTGTGGCGATTGTTTTATATGTCGTACATCTGTGTCAGAGGTTATCTGGTTATTGTGAAGCTATATAATTACAGGAATCACGTGTTTATGAAACAACATTTTATTTTCATTATTGCGTACCCCAACAAATTTGTGCAGCGTAATAGAGTCCATCCATTTTATTAACCTGTAGGTATTTACATTGTGAACATTTTTTTACAGTTGACTAGACTAAAAATCATTTTCTTCTATGTGATTTTCCATGAAGTATAGAAAAAAGAACGAACGCCATCTCGCGTTCTAGAGTAATGGTTATCAACTAGGAAAACGCTTAAGTCCCGCCGCGTTGTTGGATGAGCGTAATTGGTGCATTGAGTTGTTAAGTGTTATGCGGATTTTCTGTTGTACTGTGAAAAAATCATTACTTAGTTAAATTTTTTTAAATTAATTTAAATTAAATAAAAAATAAACTTTAATTTTAATTTTTTTTAATTATTCGTAATTTAAAAAAATAAAAAAAATCGTAAAATTTCGATTTTCATAACAAATAATTTTTCGATTGCGCTCAGATTTCACACGAATATATAAATTCATGAAATTAAGGTTCTGTGAAAAAATCATTACGATCGGATAAAGCATGTAGGTGCTATAAGCCAAAGAAATTTGAAAATCAAAAAAATTCCAAAAATTGCGATTTTTTAAAGAAATTTATCTTTCGATAACGCTCAAAATTCACACGAATATATCAATTCATAAATTAAAGGTTGTGTGAAAAAATTATTACAATCGGACAACGCATGCAGGTGTTATAAATCGAAGAATTTTGTTAAAAATCGAAAAAAATCGTAAAATTGCGATTTTCATGAGAAATAATTTTTCGATCGATTTTTCCCCCCGTGCAGTTCTTCGTTCAGAGATTTCATAGACCTCCATAAAATTTCATCGCAATTGGAGTATTGGTTTAGCCGGAATCGTGTTCACAGACACACAAAAATACAAAAAAAAAAAAAAAAGAAAGAAAAAAAAAAAAACATTCCGGATTTTTTTCTCCAGTGTAGTGAAATGGAATCTTCGCTTCGCTCGCTACGCTCGCTACGCTCATCCAACTACCACAACTACCAACGAACAATCAGCGAACAACAAACGAACATAATAAGTTGTTCACCGATCTTTGGTTGGACACGCTTCAAATTCAAGACATCCTTTGAAAATGGTTTTCAGACTCTTAACACGATTAATATATTTGATAGGTCTTTGACCTTTTTTTTAAAATTGGAAACAAAACATCGTGAAGGGGATTGTGAGGGACAATCATCGGCCTTAAAAGAGTGCTGATTAATGCTTAACACAAATTCAAATGAACACATCCAATGACAATGGCTATGCATAAAATAACTTTACTCTTGCAATGGCTCAGAAAAAGGTAAAACACTCATTATCTAACGTGAACATTCTAACTTTCTTTACAATTAAGAATGAAGATACAGTTTTACTTTATTTTTCTGTTTTAATTAAAGTCAATATTGCCTGGATAAAATAAATAGTAATACATTTATTTGCAGAAAATGTTGTTATAAATATTTGATCACGAGCTTTTCATTACGCACTCACTGTTACTGAGAATCGAGAGTTCCAGCTAATGCACTTGATTCCATAAAATCTTTGACCTCTGGTCCTGATAAGAGTATCGGTCATGTTCCAGTCGCATTGTCAGTAAATGATTCTAATTAAATGTGTTGGAAGTTGAGTTATGTAGCGATACGAATAAAGTTTACACTACAGCATATTGTACGAATAGCTTTCTTCGCTCAGAAAGTGTAGGCATAATTCAATTAAATCACATAATCAGAAAAAAATAATAATTTCAATTTTCGTTTACTGTCACAATTTATTTTGTATAAAACATGGAGACACTTTGTGTTTATGGCACACTGCCTGTTTATCTCAACCTTATAATCTAAATTGATAGATGGGAAAAATAACTTTAAAGTGAGTACATCACTCCGTGTAAATTCTCACAAAAATGCAGTTATTATCCGTTGCTTCTTGTTCACGGTATTTGATTGTCTTCTTGCTTGTTTCAGATGGATGTCCGTTGCTTCCTGTTCACGGTATTTGAGTGTCTTCTTGCTTGTTTCAGATGGATGTCCGTTGCTTCTTGTTCACGGACATGCTGTTGGTGTGCAAGGTAACGACCAAGAAGTCATCTCACGAGGGCAGGGTGAAGGTTGTCAGACAACCCTACATCGTCTCCAGGCTGGTCACACAGGAACTACTCCGCGACCCTCCCACCCTCGCCCTGGCCTACCTCAACGAGTACGGCACGGCCTCGGCTGCCTTCACACTCAGCAGCAGCGAGGGAAAGCTTGTCAAGGTATTGCAGACATTTCCTCTGTTAACTATTCATTAAAAATTAAGTGTGTAAAAAAAAAAAAATTAATCAAAATGTGCACAATTTTTTAGAAATACACGATTTCCAATCTTTGAACTTCAATGACCTAAATTTATGTTTTTCTCAAAATTTCAATTTTTTTCGTGTATAAATATATAATAAACGAGAAGTAACTAGATTCCAAAAAATATCATTTTTTCAGCAAGCTACGGTTTTTTAAATATACTAACTTTTTTCTCCAGTGAGCAAATGGGGTGAAATTATTTATTTATTCATACCAATTATTGACTAATATTGAATTATAGATTACCAATTTTCATGCTTGCACCCCCAATGCACTTAAATGATTCTAAATGACTCTACTTTCACCGACTTTAAGGATATGTCATACAGGACGAGAAATACTACATAGTATATATTTTTCAAAGCAGGTAACCTAGATTTATATTATCCAGCAGGAGAGTACATTAAATAGGGAACTAATCTCCCTGACCCTGTGTATCCCCCGTGGTGTTGATTAACATATTGTCGAACGAGGATACACGTTGTGTGTTTGCCGGGTTCTCCCCGTCCACCAAAACATTCCTTATCGTCCTTGGTGAAGACCAATGCCAACTAAAAACTGCAAGGTTGTGGTCGGTTTTAATCGTGAGACGTGACACACGCACAGACGGTTGGAGGAAAGGGAGTCATGTACACTGGGTGTCAGAAGTAAATCGAGATGTCTGGAAGATACCCGCCGTTATCGACCTCGCTTGTGATTATTCGGTTCGTTCTGGCGTCGCTCGGTGCGCTATATTCACAGAGCTATCACTCGCTGACGTCATCTAACATACCGTGAGGAAACATGGCGGCCATATTTTACTTTGCCGATTGTATTGGGACTTTTGAACACTAGGCCCAGGGCGTAGTTAATGTTACAACAAGGTCTGAATATTAATGGATTCACTATGCACTGCATAACCTTAGCGCACGCTTATTTCTAGTGCATAAATAAGTCTAGACATAAATAAGGCAAGCCGTCAAATCCTTGCCTGTGCTATCTTTGTGTATTTCGTGGTGTGCCTTTTAGAACAAATCTGAGATTTGCCGAGTGAGTGTCGGTGGTGTCGGTAAAAGATTACCCTTGATTTACTTCTGCAGCCGATCGTACATATATATCGTATATATATAGATTAGCTCCGTAATGCTAGATGCCCGACAAGGACGTGGCAGCGGTGGGAAATATATACTCCCTATGCTATAACACGGTAAACGGAGTACGCACGTTTCTGCGATCCTCCCGCTGCGCTCCGACGTCTATGTCGGCCATCTACCATACAAGTGTCAAAAGAAAATACATGTAAATTATATTATAATTCCTTTTGAGGAGGATTCTTTTTTATTAGTGTGATGAAATTCTACACATTCTCTGTTTATTTCTGTGTCGCACTTTTGTTTTAATTATAAAAATATATTTAATGTATTTTGAAATAAGTAAATTTTACATGCGTGTGATCCTCGTTTTGTGGCCACTGAAGGTTAATGACAAGTTCTCTTCCCCAGACTTGGAACGAGAACATTCGCAAGGCCCAGGACTTGTACTCTACGGCCCGCGTCGCTGTGACGGCGCCCGTGATCCCCGTCAGCCGGCAGCCCAGCTCCAGTTCCTGCTACTACGAGGACGCAGACATGGACGGCGACTTTGACGGCGACAGTCACAGTTGCGCCTCGCTCAACATGGTCGGGGGTCTGGCCATGTCGCGCAGCAGCAGGGGTAGCCGCATGTCCAGCCTCGCGCACAGTCATAGGTAATCACACTTCTCATTTCTTGGTGATAATTTTTTTTTACAAATTTAAATTTAGTTTTTAGAGTGGTACTTGTTCATTATAGGGACCACCCCGAAAAGAAAGTAGATTAGTGAGGTAAGGGAGGGGGGGGCGCGAAGCGCTGTGGTGGCGGAGCATGAAGTGCGTTGCCGTTGTCAGCTAGGCCCCCCGCGGCGCTTTGGGCTCCCCCCTAACCCCCCAGCCCCACTAACCTACTTTCCTTTTCAGGGGGGGGGGGGGGGGTCTTTATAATGAACAAGTACCTTTAGAGTTAATCCACTCAGTCACAGAACTGATTTTCTGTTGAGGACTTTGATCTAAAGCAGATTGAAAAAACTCCAAAAATTTGTGATTCTACAAGCTCACATCCCTGGAATGTCGTTCATCGTCCTGTACTCGGCCATGGAACCATCAGCCTTTGGGTCTGAAACTAATCACGAAATATAATTAAGTTTCTATATTTGGTTAGTCGGGAAACACTCTCGTAGCTGGAATTGATAAAATGTAATACAATCCAGAAATATTGTTCCATTCATTCAAATCTAAAAGGTCTAAGAGGTCGAGTCCCTGGCAAGCGAGGCAACCGGGTTATTATCTCAAATGCATGGGTAGATATTTGTAATTTCTGGATGTATTAAACATGATATCATTCAGTGTGAATATAGATGGTAAATTGAAGAGTACTCACTGCAGTATGGTTCCGCGCCCCTGGTTGCAACAAAGAAGCTCCCCCTGGCCGGATAGTTGATCGCTTCTAGCCCGACTGGGGCGCACGAGTCCTTGGAGCAGCTACCCAGGTTGTAGAACTGAGCGATGTTTCCGCCAGTCAAGATACTGAAATACAACGTTATCAGCTGGCAATAATGTGATAAAACAACTGATCACATCAACACCCAGGCTGCTGCTCACGGGTGTGAGACATCCTGAAGATAAATGAGCAATGCTTTGTCTGGAACGGGGGGTGGTACTCAATAAAATCTTTGCTGCTTTTAAACTATACAAATTTAAATGCGTAACGGAAAAAAAACGATGGACGTCATAATATTAACTATAATATTTAGAGCATTCAGTCTTACATGTATATATTATATAGGCCTATGTAATCGAGTTTGTTGACTTTAGAATGGTGAATGCATCAAGTACAGGAATTGGAATGTAAGGAGAAGAGGACTGCTCGAGAATTCCTTAGTAATTGAGTTATGAGAATTGCTTATATTTATTGACAATAATTATTGTCACATAATCAGAATTTGCTCTTAATACAGTTTCTACTTTACCTAAATGTGACGACTGTACTGCTTGCTCTGTGGCCCCACATCGTGCAGTTCTTGTTGCTAATTGAAGCAGTGAAGTAGACGCAAGCCCTATTATGAGGGCACTTCGCAATATAGACGATTTCTGTTATAATAAATAAGTTAAAATTAGTTGGGTGTAAGGCATTTAAAAATAAATGAATAAAATTCACGTACTTTAATATTGTATCGTCATTGCTAACAAAGTTCGAAAAACTAAATAAGGTAGCCATTACCTATGTAATGTTACCAATACGTCGGGTTTACATTAACACCGGCTCTCCAGGGCTGTCATGTCTTTCTTATGAAAACATAACATGCATTCTTAATACCACCTTTTATTCGTCCATTCACTTTTTTATCGGTCTACCAAGTAAACAAGGCTTTGTATAGTCTGGATCACTTGGAATCTATCGTTTGTCCTATCGGGTTGTGGTTTGCAACAAAATGTAAAACATCCACAAAGTAAACTTTAGGGTGATAATTTGAAGTCGAAAATGTATATATGTATAAATTATTTTGTGAAATTAGCTTCATTTGCCGATCAAGCTCTTTTTCAAATGGACATTTTTACATTGTAAAATAACTTGGGCAGAGGTCAAACAACCATCTTGTGACACATGTTGCCTCACCTTCCATCGCGGCCTTGGCCAGGTCGTACATTGAGGTTATGTTCGCTGGTGTTGGTGGAATGATGCACCCCGGCTGGTCCCACCCTCCGTTCATGTAGAAGTCGACGTGGCCCACAGGGCTCATAATACCGAGACCGAGGAAGGGGATGAAGGGCCTCGCATTCGAGTGAATCACCTCCACGAAGTTAGCGTCCGTGCTGTCGAGACGCACTAGTGGGCCGTAGCCTTCGAACCCGGGTTGCGCAGGGTCCAGGGCTGGAAGCAAGGGTTAGGGGTTGATGATGCGTATAAGTGCGTGAACATAGCGTTGACATTCTGGACTATATAGCTATTTGATTATTAAACTAAACATTTTGTAGTATGTTTTAACATGTTTGTTTACCTTGAGGACCATATCATGTAGGGATATTAATATAATTTATAAACATCTCTATTAATTGAGTTCCCCAATATCAAAACATTTAGTTCACTCAATTTAATGAAACAGACTGGTAAATTTGGATATGTTTCAATAACATACCATGACCTAACACTTTCAATTAAAAAGGCTTCGTCCAATATTGTTCAAATCCATTATTTGTGAAACGGAGGTCAAATTAGTTATTTTTTTAATAGATTTTGTTTACTTTAATAATTTGGAGCCAAGTGGTCACTCAACAATGGTTATATTAATATATTTTATGATATTTACCTGCAATACAGCCAATAAATAGGTTTTCTCTATCATCAATCTAAACAAATCAATATGTAACTGCCACACACCTGTTATTCTTGCGATGTTCGGCACTTGCTTGGCTACGTACGACATGACGTGCGCCCCGAGACTGTGGCCTATCAGATGGAGTCTTGAGGTAGACGCGTTGTGTGACGACAGTAGCGCCTTGATCAGCCTGCAGTGCACGTTAATTATTACAAGTGAATACATAAACATACGTAGTATTTACCACTTTTTGAAATCAATTACCTATTTTAGATACAATCTATGCACACATTAATAAACATAGTAGCATTAAAAACTTATTTTATTACTTTTTACTTAGTTGGGAAACAATCACATTTTAAATGTTGAGGAATTAATATTTCTGTCAGAAGGGTAAACATTTTCCATTCAAATTCAAATTATATTCAACTCAAACAGTGTAATTATTTTAATTTTCTCAATAATAGTAATATATAAACAATTGTCAACTTCGTACAATTAGTTTCATTAAATATAATGTTTTATTAATTAAACGTTAGTCTGCCCATACCTTAATTTCAATAAATACATTACGTTTTTAAACGTAGTATACGTAGGCCTACTCACCGCACTATCTCGGCAGCAACGACGCGCGTGTTCGATACCGCTGGCAAATATTGAGAAGACCCCTTTTCCCAGTTCACTTCAATCACATTTCCATCAACCTGAAGACAGAATATTTGTTTTTACCTGAAATATTACCATATTATGTTGTCGATCTATACTGTGTTACCATAGAAACTAGTTGAAAGAAAACCATTTGCTAATTTTTAGTTTCTAGTTTAAAATCATCTCGTACCCAAAAGCAACAACATCTACGCCGATCAGATTTAATTTATAGTAATGTTTATCTGCAATTCTAAACGAAAGACTGATTTTTCCTAGTCTCTTCAGTCGTTAAACGGACGATGGAATTTAATCTTCTTTAAAGCTTTTGTTTTTACAAATAAGTTGCTATTACCCTAAATACCTAATGTTTGACACCAAAGGGGGGCATGATATCTCCATGTACATGTTTCCCACGAGATGAATGTAGTGGGACATGTCGAGCATTCCATCTACAAACCAACATGGCTGTGTTCCTCCCAGCCCCAGCGTTGCCAGATGTTTTCTGCAGCACTACCCCCGACACAACACAGCTGCGGTGCCCGGCGCTCAATCTGTGGGTCGGTTCTACTGCATCGCAGGCTGTACCATGCGACGTGCTTGAAATCATTCATGTAGATCTTACACTTGACAAGCCATAAACGCAGAGATGACGCTTCATCAAGTAGTTGGCAGTGGAATATTTATTGTGTGTGACGTGCAAATTCACTCAGAAGATGATGAATCATGATGAAGTAATGCACTAAGGCTATTAGAGACGATGAGAGGTGATAGATGACGATGAAAGACGATTTCAAAAAATCCATGTGTTATGCGGGATTCGAACCCAAGTCCTCGAAGAGCCATACTGTTCGAACCAGCGCCCTAATCGTATGTGCCACCGCGGACTGTTCAAAATCAGACTTTAATACCAGATTTAACGATTGTATACCTAACATAATTTTTCGTTACCTCTAAACTTTGATTTAAGTATGTAATATCTAGTTATTTATTTTCAGTTTGAACTTTATCAACTTTAATATTTCAAGCGAATGTTTCTCTTCTTTTTCTATTAAACTAGTTTTTAATACACACCATTTAACAAACTTCACTTGTGTCACTCCGGGACTTTATTAATTATATGTGGTACAGAGCAACAAACTGTCCTTTAATATTATACCAAATTCTCTTCTGCGAAGCCTACCCTAGATAGATCTCTTTATTTAGCTATAACAATAACACAAATACATTCACACTTTTTATTTATTTATTTATTATTTATTTATTTAACGTCTATCCTATTCAGTTATAAAAACTGATTTACAAAGGAGGACAACTAAATAAACTAATTACATAGATGCATAAACAACAATAAATTACATTTTCGTAAATATTTGAAATAGTAGCATTACAACAACAATGCATTTAACACAAGATTTTTGGTAACAAATTGAATGATATTATATGCATTTAATGAATGAATCAAATATAAAAAAGGGTGGAGAATGAAAAGAAAAGAAAAGAAAAGAAAAGAAAAGAAAAGAAAAGAAAAAAAAGGAAAAAAGGAAAAAAGGAAAAAAGGAAAAAAAAAATACACACAGCAATCACAAATTGAAACTCTACATTGTGTTGCATACGTGCACTGTATATCACACACAGTCCGAATACAAAGTCAAAATACACAAATTCACTATATAAACGCTTGCTTCACAAATATCACACATTCTCGTCAAAATTCATGTACATTTAAATCTTTTACCTTTTCCGATTTATAAAGTCTAATTCCACTACTAAAATATGGGTTTCTGGGAGTAACTTTTTGTTTCAAAAATCTCAAATATAGATTATTGGAATTACACAAAAAGTATACTTACCCGTGTAAGGATGGCGTCTTTCATGCTAGACATCCAAGTCTTGTTGACATTACTGAGGAAGCCATGAGTGATGAAGAACGTAGGTTTCCTCCCGTCGTAGTCGGAGCCTTGCAATGAAATGTCTGGACGTTTGGTCACTAGGACGACATCGGGCTTGTTTCTAGTGTAGAGGTAGAACTGGGTGTCGACCAGCTCGGGAGACTTGGGTGCAGGGACTGGTCTGAGTACGGTCTGCCATGGGGCGCCCATGGGGAAACAGCCTAGGTAGCTGTGGCAAACCTCTGCAGCTTCTAGAAACATGCCCATTAAATACGGTAAACTGAATTTAAGAGGAAGTCGGACTTATTTTATGTTCGCAGCCATCATTTTTATATATAAACACAAGTGTGTAGGTATAATTGCTAATACACATACATATGTAGTACGCCCCTGCTTTATCAGATTGTCGATACTCATCACAAAACAGTCTGAAAAGGCAGTTTTTTTTGTGGTTTTGACCATTTCGACAGATTCTAAATACTACTACAAAATGTATCTTTAAATTGTATTTATTTATGGGAATGTGCTATGATAATATGACAATTCCTTCATTTTTACCTAATTATGTTTAAATTTAATACGTATGTGACTAAAATTAGCTGATAAATTTGAAACCTTGTAAAATAAGCATGCCTGCCTCCCCTTAACAAAACACCGTTGAAAAACTAAAAACGGCCGTAGGTTTACCACCTGTAGCTTACACATCAGTTTTACCGGTGCGACCTCTTCGGATAACAGTTTTTTAATGTTAGGGTAATTAAGAAGAGAATGCCCAAGAGGTGTCTAAGTGTTGGTGTTTTTAAATTTGCAATCTCAGCTTAAGAGAATATTTTAAAATCTTGGACAGGATTGCCCGTGTCGGGAATCGACTCTGTGACCTCCTAGAACGATCAGTCTCATGCGTTGTGCACATCAGTTTGTGATTGTAACAGTCCCTCTTACCTGCAGAACAGCATAAGGCAGTCAGCACTAAAGCCAAAATGTTACCTCTCGTCATCTTCACAAGGAAGAGGAACTACTAGATGTGTGTTTTGATCCGATGTGAACCTTTCTTATAGCTTCCGTTGGTTCACCATAACTTTGCCGCTAAGTTAGCCAATAATCCAACTGTTTATATGCAACCATTACCAGACATGCGAATAGCCATGAGTTTGTGTTTATTTTGTCAATAACAATGTTGATACAGGTGGGCTATGTTTGAAAAGGTGTGCGTAAATTCATATTCGAGGAGGCGGTAATTGTTTCCTTATATGACTCGATATTTAGGTTCATTCGTACATAAATAATACACTTCACAAAAGATCTATTGCTTTTAAAGTACAATGTGCATGGTTCAACAAACGCGCTCGTTTTACGAATAAAATTACTATAAACAAGTATGTAAATGTATCTTAGCACACAACTCCAAAACTCCCCTACCAAGTGTCCTGAATACTTTTATAAATACTTGGATATATAAATAAAGCATAACTTGATTTTGCAATATTGTTGTTCGATCTCAAATGAAAGTCATAAGAAGTATGAATGTTTGCCGTTTAGATATTAAGTAACATGATTCACGAAGTCTACCTGCGTCACTCCAAAGTGTGGTGTCACTTCTACGTTCTACGATAATATTTACCTTCGTATTTTGCATTACCACTCTGAGATGCTCTTCATAGGTGTTGTATAGTTGAAGCCGCGGTGGAGATCTGTTTAGTTTAAACTAGAGCTGCAATTTAAAAGAATTAATGAAGGTGTACTCTATAAAATGTTTGAACAGAATGCTGCACACAATGCACAAAAGTGGAGGACTTGGGTTAGATCGGACAAAACATCAGTAATAACCCCAATAAAGTGGCTATTTTCTCTTTTGCTTTATTGACTCCATCTCCTGTCACTTGCGAACGTCTTCTCACGCTTGAGGCTGGATCTGTCCACTACGGGTGTGTTATTACATTGGTGCCACGTGACTTTACGGTTGACGCGCCCTCCAATAAATCAATCTCACGCCATGCTTGTTTCCTTCCAGTGGCTCGATGGAAATGAACGAAGCCTCTTCGATGTCGTCTGTGAGTCACTCCCGAGGAGTGTCCGTTGAGAACGAGCTGCGAGGATCCAGTCTAAGTTCCGAGGAGGGCAACCCCACCCTGGGCCCCCCCGACCTCCACCCCAAGCCTTCCCTCCCCAACCCGACGTCCCCCGCGCCCCCTCGCCGCGCCCTCCTCCTCAAATCACCCTCCCCGAACACCCTCTCCATCCAAGTCCCGATCTTCTCCAGTCTGGGACAGTCGCTTCCGAACTTGAACATCGCGACGACCCCTCACCACCCCACTCCCCCCACGTCCCTCCTCCTGGTGCCCTCCACGGGGAAGACTGTGCACCACGGCCTACTCAGCCCCGGACACCGAGGGGTGTCCTACCCCCCACCCTCGCCGCCTCGGGGGTCGCTGAGGAGGGCGCTCGCGATACCACAGTCCAGGAACCCGCCGCTGATGAAGACCAGGCACGTCAACTCTTCGACCACTTCCAACCTGAGCGTGGGGTCGACGCAGAAACTTCACACCACCCCAGTGTCAAGTTTTGATTTCGATGTCCCTGTGATAGCTGGTAAGTGCACGTGAATGAATTGATACGAAATCATTTAACGAGGAAGGACAATTCTGTAGCTGACGGTAAGTTTTGTTGACCATTGAAGTAGGAGGCTGCAATTGAGTAGCCTTTATCGGCTAGTATGTTCCAATTTTTCACCAACTATGGCAGTGGATAGCAATTTTTTTTACAAGAAAGTAACTTCACAAATAACATAATGTTTTTCTTCCTAGATCTATTTTATTGTGACAAGTTTTCCAAGATTTGTATCGGAGATTCTTTCTTTTAGATCTATTTCGTTTCTTCGAAATTTCTGTCTGCGTAAGGTATTATAAATATCCTCATGTGCCAACCACGTGGGTCTAACTTGGGCTGAATCACAGCTCTCTTAATGATACTAACTGCTCTCTCTACTGTTTCCTTAACACGCTTTCTTACACAAATATTGTTTGTATTCAATGTAAAAGACCACTAACAGTCTCCAATACTCTGTCTTGTAGGTGTCTCCCCGCCGAGCGAGGAAAGTACCACACCTGAGCCGCTAGATGGCAGCGCGCGCGTCCCTCGCCACGCCCTCATGAAGAGACTCGCTCGAACTGACAACCGACGCTACCACACGGCGGGCGCCATAGATGACATCAAGGTACGTCAAGTTGCAGTCCAAGACTAGAGAACATTTATCATTGTTTTGTAAGGGTTTAAAGTTCCTTCTTCTCGAACAATACTTACTCTCCGCATAATATTTTCAATTGTAGTACAACTTGTTTGGAGTTTGTTGCGTGTTTTTTAATTATACAGTTACCATGTGAATACGTTCTGATGATTGAATACCTAAGACAGGTTACTGCGTTGGGTAATTCTGTGAATGTCTCTTTTATAGCAGCCACCGTGCATTGATGAACTAAAGGTAACTCCTTAGATTGATCCACTTGTTAACTACACTATAGGCATGATACAATCGGCACATCCTTCACCTTCCAGTTGCCATAGTTCCTTTATCTGTGCAATTACACTAGATATGCCCTTGTTGAGAGTTTAGCTCTTCGTCTTCAGAAATTTGTTTTATTGTATTTATATATTTTGTTGTACTGCATTTTGCTGTGAATTAATGTTACTGCAATGCCTGTATATGTATTGAAATTATTTTATTTCAGGTATAAAGTGATTTACAAATTTTAATTAAATCCTTTAAAATAGCCTCTTTCTAAAGGTTTTTATTTAGCATGTATGACACAGAGTAGTTTTTTTAAAATAGTGGTTTACCCTATCATGTGAATACTGCTTGGTTTAACCGATGAGCGTGTTTTCTTTGAAATTTAAATGCTTTTTTGTTACATTTGAAGAGAAATATCACAAATTCAGTTTTTTGATTAAAAGTAAGTCAGTATACATTTATCCGGGATGAACTAAAGAATTATAAATATATTTTTACTATGTTTAGGTATTAATTAGCCCCTCTTACTTCACAGAAACAGGACAGCCGCGACGCCAGCATCCACAAGCGTCTGTCCTGGAACTGCGGCCAGCAGGGCACCGCGGCTCCCGGTCCCAGCCCCGCCATCAGTGCCAGCAGCCTGGCGAGGACGAGGACGCCCAAGAGGTTCGTCAGCACAGAGAGCGTCCAGAGCTCTAGTGGCGTCAGCTCCACAGAGAGCGGACAGTTCGGGAGTCTCACCAGCGAGCTGGACACACCGGACATAGCAGAGGGTGATTATAGTACTCTTGTTCTATCTATGCCGTGATACATAATATTTCAATATTTTTAGTCCTATTTTGGAATGTTTTAGGTGGTCAATTATGTCGGAAAATCTATATGTGAAGTTTAGGTTTATACTATCCCTTGCCAACTTATTGAGTTAAATTATTAAACATATTTCTGTACTTCAACGCTCGAATGGGGGTAGACTTTTCTAGGCAATTTTTTTTAAGATTGCTACAAAAACGTGAATAATTTTACATCATGTAACTTAAACTGAACCCATTTCAATAAACTTTATCTGTACTTATACTTTATGCACTAATATATTGTCTTGTTGTGCACATATTTTTAATTGGTCGCTTTGATTTACTGTCCCCCTCTGAAAATCAGTTAAATAACTGAGTGGGTAGACTCTAAATACAATTTATTTATTTATACTATTTACAGTTGTTAAGATAGAATATTATCTGAATTATAAAAATGTGACTAACAAATTACTTTGTGGCGATAAAAACACATTTCCTAGGGTCTATCTATTTACTTAGTGACAACAGTCATTCGATAGCGACAAGTGACAAAATTCGATCGACTATAATCGCTTGTCGCTGTTGATCGACAGCTGTCACAATTACCAAATACGCCTTCAGGTTGTATATTCACCCGACCTTTCTATATTGCGACCTCAAGCGAGGACCATGTAGGTACACTGTCTTGTATGTCTAGATTGCTCGGGCCGGCCCACCTACGAAGACACCCAGAGCTGCTGCTACGATCTGCCGCATCTGCCATCCCCCTCTTCAGCTATGGAAGCTATTAACATGGAGGTATGATGACAAGCAGTTGAAGGTTATTATCAAATTGCCGCATCTTACAAGCAACCTACCAGATGTCCCTTCGCATGGTTTCGATGCATGCACAGCTAACTTGCTATTGCTTTGCTTTTCTTATTTTCAGTATGACTATTTGTTTCATTATAGCTTGATATATATTTGTAAAAAACTTATTTAAATGTCAAAGTCATTACTTGTCTGTACACATTACACCTACATAAACCTGAGATTGCATATTTCCACCCAATATGATTTATTCGAATCCCTACCGCTAGTTAAAGATTAAATTTATTAATGTACTTAGTTTATTGATTGTATATTCTTTAATCTGCTCCCCATGTTTCAAACAAGTCCAACTCAAAGTGTAATAAAAATATATTTTTTGTGTGATGGTGGAGGTGAATGGGCAAAGATTTCTATTCATTTTTGGTGGAGGTGCCGGTCCAGACAATTTTTTTATTATAGCTTGTAACATACAAATAAAAATAGCATTCAATAAAAATATTAATTATAGAAAATATTTTACTTATAAAATCATTAAGATTCTTCGCAAATAAAATTCAGTATCCATTTTTATATGCTGTATTAAAACCCGAAACCTGGGAGAAGTTTAGAACCCGAACCGTCCCGACTGACAAAACCTCTACCCGCACGGTAACATTATCTTTGTCATCAACGAGCATTAACAATTAATGTATTAACTTGTTGGTTGTGATATTAATGTTGCTTTGATTCGAATTAAGTTTACTAGTGAAACACTGGTATTGTCAACGAATCCATGTCTACTATCCCATGTCTTCTCACAATCCTCCACAACGTAAATATTTTTTGCTAATGTATCATTCTTTATTATCGTCAATTTCACATCTTACAATTTATTAGTGAACAATGCTTCCATTTTAGAATTGTTGTTGTTCTTATTGTCATTATGTTTTATTATTTTGTGTTGTGAATTTATTATATTGTCCTTATTCATTGTACATATGAACACTTATGTTTTGTAGTAACTATATGAAGCCTGTATTGTATGTTAATATAATTTGTTTGTTGTTATTGTTACATTATTTGTTTCAAATACAAATTGTTTGTTTTGTTTTTCAATTTCAACGTTTTTATTATATTTTAATAAAGAACGTCAAACCATTGCATCAATGCTGTATTCAATCATGCTCAAATCACTGTTTTACTATTTTATTTTATTTAGTGTCCCCGTTACATCATGACACAACCCAGCAAACAGAACAGTGCGGGCAACTTGCGGGGCCCATACGGGCAATGTGGGCAGTGCGGGCTATTTGCGGATTACGGGCATCTTGGTAATTGCCCTCATGTTGCCGTTAGGGCGGTATATGGGCACGTTGAAATTTGCCCGTAAAATTTAATATCCATCTTACCCGTATCTTGCCCTTAGGGCAAGATACGGGCAAGATGCGGGCATCATGGTTGCGGGTGGATTACGGGCAAGTCTCCATCTCGCCCTAAGGGCAAGATACGGGCAAGATGCGGGCATCATGGTTGCGGGCGGATTACGGGCAAGTCTCCATCTCGCCCTAATGGCAAGATGAAGCAAGATGCGGGCATCATGGTTGCGGGTGGATTACGGGCAAGTCTCCATCTCGCCCTAATGGCAAGATGGGGAAAAGATGCGGGCATCATGGTTGCGTATGGAATCTACTCCAAGAACACTGCAAAGTGGACTCAAAAGAATTGGAGTATGATGAATTTACACCGGTTTTACATCTTGTTTTGTTTGTTTGTCCGGTCCCATACGGCCCTACGACCAAATAGTTTGAGCTTAAATTTAAACAGACATCCGTGACCACTGACCAGGTAACTGAGAACTGCTAAAAAATGAGAAAAATCCGTTACCATTTCAACCTACAAGAAATTAATAATAAATTGAAAAATATAATGGAAAATTTGTAGTTTTTATTTTAATTAAATGACAATGGTTTTGTTTTGAAGAAGTCATTTTTATCGAATCATTTTTGTCAGGCCGTGATTGTATTCAGTGACCAAAATGTATCGAATCTTGCACGCACAAGGTTCCCCTAAATTCCTCTGAGAGATTAAGTAAACCTTGCAATCTTTGGTCGTATTTCGTACTCCCCATTTTTCGTAGTAAATTATGCATTTCAAAACATGTTTTATAATTTTTTAAATACGATCCAGAAATTAGAAAATTTTTCCCCGACGGAGGGTTTGAACCTAGGTCTTCCACATTTCGGGTATAAAGGGCACCTTCGCCAACTAGACTAGGAAAACGCCAAAATCGTTGTTAGACGAGTGAGCGAGTCATGTGTACCCGGGACATTTGCATTTGAGTTTGATAATAATTATAAAGCTAAAATTTAAATTTAGGGTTTTAAAGGGTCAACTTTAAGGCCATAATGCGCCACTCTATAGCCTATGATAGGCTGGAGAGGCCCTCCTTGGTAGGGGAAGAAAGGAATGTTTACCGGGTACTCAACACATGGCTCACTCACTCGTCTAACAACGAGTTAGTCGTTTTCCTAGTAAGTTAATAATATTGAAATAATAATTTTAATATGAGCAGATTGTAAGCTTAATTCACACAAGGTATAGTAATCTTATATATATACTGATTTAAGTCTATTATGAATGATTTATGACACTTCCATTATATTGCACATTATTATGTATTAGCCTATGTACAATTACATTCATAATTATAATTATTTCTTAACAAATCCTCATGCATTCTCTCCAAAATAGTATACACATTTTTTTTTAAGTTTCACATTAAGTTTATTTAAGTCTCGACTACTATACAAAATTAATTCCGGTCAGTGCTTGTTTTGTTAATTGTACAATCAAATAAGCCTATTTTTGTTCTTGTTAAATGTTCAATGTCATTTTATCTGCTGAATGCCATGTCTTCACTTATTTTAAATTTAAGAACCAATATAATCAAAGGGTTTTTCTCTACATTACGATTAGTATTTGAGTATGTTTCATTTCAGTATATTTGTTGAAGCCTATCAATGAAACAAATAATGAAAGTATCTAAGTTTAAATATTAATTTTTAGTTAAAAAATCATGGAACCATAAGTTAAAGAAACAAAATAAAACAAAACACATTACAAATTATACCGAAAACGCAAAGTAGCGTCTGCAGTGCTACGTTCCGCAATACACGCACATGGGCTAAGACGCTCGTAAGCCAGCTAACGCGCCAGTTACTCACAGGTGCAGTGTCCGAGTGGGTAACGCGTCCGGAAGTGGAGGAAGGTGTCTCGTGTTCGATTCCGGGTCTTGCGATAAAATTTATACTTCTGATGTTCTGTCTATATAATTGTACTTGTTCTCTCCTAATCGATCTCTAATATGAAATTATAAATACCTCTTAAAGTAATTAATTTTTAATTTTGTTATTCTCATTTTTGGTTCGTGGGTTACTGCGTTATACTAGATGGCGCAGCGTACGTGGATTGCATGTACGGGCAGGATGAGCCACAATGCGGGCTGCCAGTATGGGCAGATGAGCTACAATGCGGGCTTGCCAGTATGGGCAGGATGAGCCACAATGCGGGCTTGCCCGTACGGCAGGATGCGGGCGGGGGTGACATATTTTAAGGGTGCCCTCATGGCATGCCCGTACGGGCCCGTACGGGCAACTTGAGGGCAGGGATGCGGGCATTATGCGGGCAAGATGATTTCTGTTTGCTGGGAAGTCCCACAAGTGCCATATTTACCACATCTCCTTACATTCACAACAACAACCTTCCTTCCTTGTTAACCCGTTAACCTCTCTTCACGTACTTTGCTAAGACGACTG
This sequence comes from Sweltsa coloradensis, assembly GCA_024449915.1. NCBI lineage: Eukaryota > Metazoa > Arthropoda > Insecta > Plecoptera > Chloroperlidae > Sweltsa > Sweltsa coloradensis. Next base: position 51,773 of record JAMZAV010000710.1, read on the forward strand.
TTCCTCCACAGGTAGTTAAACCGTACGCGGTTCCTGCGCCCGAGCTACCAGGTGGCCTTGGAACACGAGACAATATGGCGTCGGGCCGAGAGGACCTGCTTAGGATGAAGGACCTACTCCTTAGTGATTCATCTATAGAAGCTTCGTAAGTTTATTTAATTTTAGTGGTTTACATGAAATAAGTGCAAATTAAATTGGCTTTAGAGAAACTAATTGGGTTTTGGGCTCTACAGGCACTCCTATTTATTTTACAACATTAAGATTAATTACACAATATTATATATTATATTAATTTATAATTAACAATTGACGGTTTATTTTATTAATGTATTTAAGAAATTTGGAAATGACGGTTGAGCCAACTGGATCAATATTTGTTCAAAATTTAAATGTGTGTAACTAAGTATAAGTTAAAAAGAGAAGAACTTCTAAATAGGCGAATAAAATGAATAGAATATTAATATTTGTAGTGGAATATATTGATAATTATTTGCTTTTATTTCAGAAATGTGTGACATGAAAGTTGGACTGCAAAAATTTGGCAAATTTGTTGGGAATCGAAACTTCGCCAAATGACTTCGAAACTACTTTCGATAGATGTCTTGAAAGGCGAAGACTAACCAACCAACCAACCATCCATCATCTCACTTCGTTTGTGGTCCATTTATCATATTTATCTCTACGTTTTGCTGTAAATCCGTGTGACGTGTTCACAAAATGGGGAAGCAATTACGCTATAAGGAAACGTCCGATAGGGGTAATACGAATACAGCAGACTGCTTGGTCAGGTGCTCGTCTAGTGGGGACTTTCAGTGTAGAGGACAGTCGTGTCCAACCAGAGGTAAAGATACGTAGTCGTATGTTATCAGTCGAGATTGTGATATTGGTAAACGTACTAGAATGTTGCCTTGCCATACGTTGGAAGGTAACATAGGGGCCCGCATAGTTTCCTAAATGTTGCCTACTGTAATAGGCAAAACGTCACTTGCCTACATCACTGTACAATAATCATATTGATCACAATTTCATTATGTCAGCTGTGTTGCGTGTTTTACTTTCTTCTGCTGGTTTGGTTAAATTAATACGAATGAAATTGTGCGAGTGGAATCTTACGTGTTTTAGGCAGTTTTCAAATGAGATTGCGCACCTTTTCTTCGAACATTAGAGGTAGAAACTAGCAAGTTTAGGAAGGCAGTTCCCGCTCCGTGTTTGCCTTATCTTGCCCTCGTCGTTTATTAATACATATTCCCAGTGACGACTTCCAAACTAGTAGGAATAAAAAAATGCTTATTTCTTTTCACGTCAACATGGAAAAAATAAACTTCTCTTCCAATACAGTGAAATGCACATGGATGAACTATATTTTATTTACTAACGTTCATGACAAATATCTTAAAATCTCAAGATAATAGGCCTACGTGTAGATAGAATCATACAAAGTGTCATCATTGTTGTTTTATTTCGTAGATTATCACTGTTGTATCTAGTTATCAACAATAGTTTGTGTAGATTCGGAGCGGGATATTTCCTGTAGTTATAAAACAATATTTGTGAAATTGGTTTTAACACAGAACCAAATTTGAAACATAAAAGCTAGACAAAGCTCAAAATGCTAGTTTTTGGCGATATATCACTGCTTACATTTCCTGATATTTCCAACGTAACTTATTCCAAATCAGTGTAGGCATTAACTTGTCACCCAAATGGCAGTTAAAAATTCAAATTGTAAAATGTACAGTAGTTGTAGATCAAATTCTACTTCGATCGAATGTCGAAAGAACGTTTTAGCTGCCACTTTCTATATTTGGATTTCTTCTATTTCCAAAGTGGAATTTAAAAATTACAATCATATTTTACGATTGTAATTTGCTTATTTTATATGAAAGAATTTGTGTGATATTTGCATTGTACTTACGTAGTAGGTAGCTAAATATAATAGGCTTATATTGGAAACAAATGATTCAATTGAATTCATTTGAAAAAAGGCATCATATTCTAAGAAAGTGTAAAGTAGTCCGCTTGATCGTTCTATTAGCTGGCAAATCAAGCCAATATCAGTTGTGGTTATTTGCTAATTCAAATTATATAATATATAGAGAATATATTTATCAAAAGTTAATTTTGTTGATATAACTTCAAAATAATTCCCAATTACATATTTTTAATTACATTCATAAGAGTACTGCTTAATTTTGTAAATAATATAAAATATATTTGTAAGTTGTTTTAAAAGTTATAACAATACCCAATAGAAAACTGTGAAATATTGTTACTTTTGTTGTAGTAAATAAATTATTGTTAGTATTTATGAAATGGTGTAAAAAATGTACACCAAATCGTCGTATAGTTTAGACTTTAGACAAACAATAAAAACAATGGGGGAGTACGTCTTACAATATAATAACTAGGCAAAACCTTCTTCAATGGAGTCGAATATTTGCTCTACTTAATACTAACTATAGATTGTTTTTTTTAATAAAGAGTATATATTTAAAAGTTTGGGTACAGAAATGTTTTAAGTTAATTTTGAAAATTACTAAGGCATACAATTAATTAATTACGTATAATTATTTTATTACAATTATTTATAAAATAAACACATTATGTAAGTCCACAGATTTATTCTAATGTTTAAATAAAAGACAATTTTTAATATTTTCGTGCTGCATAACGGCGTACAGTTCGTAAGTGAGTTCTTGTTAGCATGATTTTGAATTTATTTCATGTTGTCAAACGATTTCAATGTTTCTAGTTGGAAAAGGAATTCTAAATACTGGCCTAGTTACTTAATAATCAGTATAGTATTTGTTAGTTTTGTCCGCTAAATTTAGTGCATTTGTGATAAAAAAATATAATCCCAAGCTTATCTTTAATCTTCATATTTTAATAACAAGTAAACGTGTGTCATTGAGAGTACTTGTTACTGTGACGTAGTGGGGCCATTTTGACGACTATCTATGCTGTTTGTTTGCAGCCACTTCACTATTCCTACATTGTTTAATGTACACCATGCTTGGTTATAATTTATTGGTGACTTCCATTGGCTGCATCGGGGTTACTCAGAGGGCGCGTGTTGCGTTGGCTCGTCAGTAGAAGGGTGTCCGGAGCAACTTGTGTGCGTTCTATTGACGTGAAACAGAAACTAGTGCAGTGTAGATTGCAAGCTAGTGGCGTCTGGAGACAAAACCAACAATATTGAGAATATTTATTCAAGATATATTAAAAATACTTTCTAAAGGGGAGATTTTAGTTTCTTGACACGTGAACATTGGAGTTAGTGTATAGTGCAGATCGAGAGGTTCGAACTTGACCAATATAAACCACATATTATATTAAACTAAAGATTGTGATATTTTTTAACCAGACGGTATTAGTTTGGTATTCAAAAGAAAAAAATCTTTACTAAGGTTTATTTTCTCCCACAGTGATAATCTTGAATTGATCGAAATTATCGTGAAATCGGTCAAAGCATTTCAGAGACATGCCTAGGAACTGTTTCATAAAATTTTCGTCGTGTTTCATATTACGGTTTTTGTTCCAGACAACTTTAATGCTAACTTCAGTTACTATTTATGTATTAAGTTTTGTTAATTATATTTAATCGATATTCCATGTCAATCTGTGGTACGTTATGCACAAGTACTGCATTCTCATCAGTTGTTTTGTCAATTATTTCATGCTTTAAGTAAACGGGAAAATACCGTCAGTTAATTCGTCATTAGAACCAATTTTTGTGCATTAGGCCTATATTTATTTATTAATTTTTAAAACAATTCGCCGAATTCTGGGAGCAGGTGTGGAACATTAAGAATATAAATTTATTACTTAAATTAAATAAGAAATATACTGAGTGAACAGACATTTTTATACTGAGATAGGAGATTTTATCATGCCCAAAATGACATTCCCACATCTCCTTTATATATCCCTTGAAAAAAGCTGATTGTCAATCTATTCCATATCAACATACAATGGTTATAATGACTAATACGTTTATCAAACCCGCATGGTCCAATAATATATCAATATTCTTATGGTTGAGCAGTGCTTTCTTAGCAGTCAATCAATATACAACCGCTTCAGATACAAGGTTCATCGCAGTTCGGATAATAGTGGTATGTAAGATCACAGGTAACATGATCACAGGGTTGTGTGGTGTAACGGAGTGTACGCCCGGTGTAGCCAATGGAGATCACCAGTCGTGACTGACTCGCTTCTTAAGGGGCCCTCGTGCCGGTAGCAAAGTGAAAATAAGGACATAATTACAGACATTGTCTGTTTTGTCTTACGGCCTACTAAACATTTAAGTGAACATACTTTTATATTTACGCTGGAGAATGTTCAATGTTCATGGTCAAAATGCGACACATAATGTCTTTGAATTAGAGGACCAATCACTACATGCATAACAACTACCAGCACTAACATATACCTAACAACTTGAAAATGCCTTCAAAAATAATAATCTATTGTATAAAAATAAAAGAATTTTCTACTAAGAAAAGGATTGATGTTATTGTGTAAAAATAAAACAACAAAAATATAACTTAAAACATAAACCAAACATGAATGTTTTGGGGTATGTTTTTTGTTATTGTTTGTATGCTTGGTCATTTGATTAATATTTTAGTTTTTAAAAATATTTTTCCCGATTTTAAAACCCATCTAAAGAAAAACGATGGGTTCGAATAGTTACACCTCAGGAATGATTGTGTTGGAGTTTTTGTTGTTTTATCGTATAGCGGACGCAGAAAATTAGCTATATGTGTTGGTAAAGCTATAATTAGGCCTACTGGATAGTTTTTAATAAATCGTATAGAAAGTTAAAAAGTTTTTTTTATTTTTTAAGAAAGGTTAGAAAAAAAGTCGTAACTTTTGTTCTAAAAGAGAAAAACTTTTTTGTGAAATCTGTATAAGAACAGTCATCGGGCTATCATTGAAATAGTGTTGAAATAATATTATCATAAAAGTGTTTAGCATGGATCAGCCCTACACTGTGTCAATCGAAAGTTTGGTAGTTATTTTACTGTAAATGAACATTGTGTGCTAGAACACAGCCATTTGTCACAACAGTAGAGTAACATAATTCTTAATACTTATCAGAGTGAGAATAATACATGTTAAGGGTTATAGGTACTGTGGATTCACAAAGCTAATAAAGTGTTTAGTTTTAAAATATGAATATATGGAACTAAAATGCATCTTTATCGCGAGCCATCGCTCAAGAAACCACCAATAACTAAAGAACGAAGCAGTTAGCTCATCCTCTAGAAGATGACAATGTAGTTACTATTTGTTCAAACAAATAACTAACGATTTTTTAACTACTACTAATTACATTCCAATGAACCCTAGTTTTAAAATATATCCTTGTAACGATTGAGTTAACATTCCAGATAATCATGAATATCATAAACCATGAATGGTTAAAAATCTTTTTCCCCTCAATTCCCAGAAGTCCTTTCTGCCAACTACTATTGGTTGCATGTACATTGAAATAAGGTACTAACATAACACAACACGCAATTAAGTTATTTATCGTTTGCATCATACTTTAAGTAAAAAAATTAGCTGTACACATTATTATATTGTTATTGCTTTTGCACATGCTAGAAAATGTGATCTGAATGATATCTTACTTACTCCAATACATATTCATATATTTTATTTTAATATTTTGACAATACTTTAAGATCTAGACAATACTTTCTGTTCCATTCCTATCAAAATTATAGCTCTTTTCCCTTTCATTTTCGATTTTTAAATGTAGATTTTATTAAAGTATCAATAATAAGAATATATAAAAATAATACACTATTATGTTAATATTTGTAAAATATTGAAACAAGTTTATAATTTATTGTCGTTAAACATCGCATATCGCTGATAAAACAAGCTGTGAGTAAATAGGTCATGGTTTAAAATAGCAAATTGTGAATACACCCAAGCTACAACCCTTAACACTAATTACATATTATTCCGTTGAAATTATATTTTAGTTCCTCACGTCTGTGCACATATACAACCACGACCTTTATGTATAAAACGAATAAAAAGTTTGAACAAGTCGTCTAGTAATTTCACAACCTGCCAACCATTTTCATATGATATTTGGGTGCAACTTTACATTTCTCACCAGTAGGGGAATTTTTAAAATGTTACCCCTGGGGAAAATTTCAGCATATTAACATAATCAAACTAATATGTGGGCTTTTAATTTAGCTATTATTGATTTCTACGTTCATAAAATTTGTGTATGTACTATTGTAAAACTGATAAAACATACCTGTCATCACAAAAATTACATTGGAATCGTCTCATATTATGCATCCTATAAAAAATTAATAATGTGTTCTATATGCCTTATCCCTTACAAAAAACAGAAATATATAAGGCGAATCTATAAAATGCCATGCTTGAAGGAAACAAGAATGTATGTGGCACTAAAATAGATCAGTGTCACAAAATTTAGATTTTTCATCAGTTTTATACAGTAGCTTGTAGGTCCAATTCGATCTGTTGGGTATTAAATATTATAAACTCTGTATTTAGTCACATTCTTACACTAAGTGGCACCAAGAAACCACCACTTAGCTTTCTCTCATGTGCCTTTTATTTAACTGACACACTCGGTTATCACTTAATGCGTCAAGACACAACAAGGTCGGCTAACATCTGACCGATGAGTTTGTGAATTACTTTATCATGTGAATAGTCAAACACACATCTTATTGTATGTTAAGAGCGTCGTTTACAGAAAATATTAAAAAATTGGCAGTGTTGGAAGTGTTACAACTAATATCACTTTCATGCCACAATTAAGTTGGCATCATAGGGTATGAAAATATTTTACGTAAAGCCGAAGAGAAAGCAAATATGGCGATATATTAATGAAGGCCTAATAGTATTTTATTAAGAAAATGTGTGTGTGTCCTGTGTAGACCTGTGACACAGCCGCAGGTAAGAGTACCGCCTTAATAGTAATATGGTAATGCTTTATTCTTTTTGACTTATGCATGGTATAACTCTTTTATAAATGACTCATTCATAACTAATCTAGCTTTTTTTAAATTCCAGGATGATAATTTTAATTCCACCTACGGGAGTAGACTACTCACCAAATCGATAAATATCTAGTACTTATTTGTAGTACTTTATTTATTTTGTATCTCCAAACTTACACCTTTTTTTTATTCTTACCTGTTTTTACCAAAGATTAAATATTACATGTTTTATGATTTTATTTTTATCGCTTATTCAATTTGCTAGTCGTGTATACTGCATTACATCTTGTCGCTGTGTATTGAAGATTGCAGAAACAAATTCGTATCCACCAACAAACTTTGAAACATATTTTATTTCTTTAGTGTGCCTATATTTTCCACTTACGTATTCATATAATGATTTCTTACTTTTTCAGGTGAAATTGAATCAAAAAAGCGGTCACAGGCCCTTGTACTACGTATAATCACTCAATATAAACATGCACGATAACTCTGGTTGCCGCCTGGTTTCTCACAATTTTAACATTTTCTTGAATGGCAAGCGTAAGCAATGTGAGCAACTTATCGAACTGAAGTATTGATATCCAAGAAGAGTGAAGCGAACAACAGTGTGGGTCATTTCCCGTCTTCGATACAAACGAAATCCCCTTGAAAGGAACAAACAATCGAACCTATTTCTAGAGCTTAGCTTAGCGAATTACATACCCGGCGCCTCCACCAAATTGATCAATTATGGTGAATTATTTTATTTTCGAATTCTTCTTCACGATCTATTGATTACGTAGCTTCGCTCCCTCTTTTGGGTACTTCCAATGCTTTACAAAGACAAAAATGTTCCTTTTTTAATTTCATAATTTAAATTTATAACATTTTTGCTTTATTTATAGTTATACATTTTTAATATTTATCAAGGGCTGCATCAAGGGATGTCGTAAGTTTATGCGTTAGACTCCACAGTTATATCTTGATGATTTCATATCCCCATGATATCCTTCACTGTTCCGTACTGAGCCATATAACTGTCAGTCTTTGGATCTAATACTGAAATACAAATAAGAGACACTATTATACCTCTTTTGTTATTATATAGTATAATTATAAATAACTTTCTTCTAGATATGACATTACTATATATTGCATATTACTTACTGCAGTAAGGGTCAGCTCCGGTAGTCGAGACGAAGAAGCTGCCCCTAGCTGGATAGTTGATTGTGTCTATACCGACTGGAGTGCAAGAATTATTGTCACATTTTCCCGCTTTAAAGAATTGAGCAAGGTTTCCACCTGTCAAAATGCTGAAACAGAGAGTTGGCAATCAAAATATCATGTACGAAATGTGACGCTTATGTAACGCAGAAACCCCATATATTGATGACACTTAAAAGTACATTTCCGAAACTGGGTATGTCTTATTTTTGTGTTTCAACAATAGCAAATAAAATAAGTTTTAAACACGTGCACATACAAATTCGAATTAATATATTAAAACTGTTTCGAAATTAATTTTATAAAATAAAAATTGAACATTTTAAAACTTTTAAGTGATATTTTTCATTACCTATATTGTTTGTCAGAAATTGCATTTCTAGGGCAGAATCTAAGATTGCAGACAACCCTGTAGTTTGTGTTTTATTTATATTTTATCACATTACCTTAAACCTACGATGAACGGGCTCACTTTGCGGCCCCACATTAAGCACCTCTTGTCCATGGACGCTGTGAAGTAATGTATAGCTTTTTGATGGGAACAGCTTGTGACATACATGATCTCTGAAGAAAATAATATACACAAAATGATCAGCTTAAAACTCAACATAAAAAGTACCTGTATTAAAATGTAGTCTATAGATTAATAATAATAATAATAATAATAATAATAATAATAATAATAATAATAATAATAATAATAATAATAATAATAATAATAATAATAATAATAATAATAATAATAATAATAATTTTTATTTATTTTTTAATTTATTGAAGCAAAAAACTAAATTGGAACAATATTCACATACATTTCCTCCCACTAAGCCAAATGGCTCATCAGTGGGTTACATAATTATTAATGCTATTACATCTCATTCGTAGCGTCAGGCTTAATACAATGAAATAAAAATAAAAAACATTCAAACTATTAAATGAATATACGGTGCTTACATAGGTAATCAATTACAAAACATAAATACTACAACCCTTCACAAAAACTACAAAAATAAAATAAAAAATAAATAAAATATATATATAATATATATAAAAATAATAATAATAATAAAAAATTAATAATATAAATAATAATAATAATAATAATAATATAATAATAATATATCATATAATTTAAGGCTTTCGCGGCCCGGTAAATAATTAACACAATTAACTGGTCGGGACATTTCGCCGCGTCGATTCTGCTTTTATTGCGTTTGACGTTTCAGCCAACTGGCTATCCTCAGGAAACAAGAAATAAAATTAAAAACTTACAAAAATATAAGCCAAGACAAGGCTTCCCATAGAAAAACAAAATAACAACAACAAAACAAACAGTTACCATGATCAGGCTCCGCCTTCTATAAAATTGCATTACATTCTAATGAAGTCTTTTTCACAACCAGATCAACCTCACATTTGAGAATTTCTGGTGCGTATCCGATCACTCCGTCGAACTCCACTTTCTTGGGGCTGATCCATTTCCGGGACAGGGAGGACGAGAAGGCCTGCATATAATAATAATAATAATAATAATAATAATAATAATAATAATAATAATAATAATAATAATAATAATAATAATAATAATTTTTGTTGGAAGCCTGTCTAGGGAGCAATTCATGCCCCTCTTCAGGTATGTTGCGGATAGGACAATTGGGGAATCCCTTGCATTGGCATTAACGACTGAGGATAACCTCGGAAAAACCTTCAGTCAGCATTGTCGGTCTCGACGGGATTGGAACCCGAGACCTCCCGCATATAGATTTGTCGAGAATGTAATGTCGCATTATATAAATAAGATAGATAGATAGAGAGATAGATAAATAAATAAACACACATTACGATGTAAATAATAAATAATCTCTTACTTGTTTCCTGTAGGCACACTGATACACTTAAAACAAATCATTTAGAAGTATTACAAATAGCAATCCAATTTTGTGCAAAATAAGAACTTACAATCTCGAGACTACTTTTAAGTTAATTTAAAATTGATTAATATTTTGGTTTCCGTATAAATGTTAACCTAGTTTATGTTTAGGTTTATGACCATACAACTGATTGCTATCTTTACTATTTTTTTTAAATGCCTTATCTTTGGTTGGTTATCGCTCACTCGTCGATTGCTTCGCGAACTCTACATGGTTGGTTTGGTCGCTTTGGTCAACTGTTCTCACTGAAAATCAGTTATGTAACCTGAGTGGTAGACTCTAAATACGGATTTATTTGTTTATTTATTTATAATCATGATCTTACTCAAGTTTTATGGTAGATACAAAAATAATCATAATCATGATCCTACTGACAGTGTTGGCTCGCGCGACTCTGATTGGGGAGGGTCAGGTATCAAATCCCGTCGAGATCGGTAATCCTGACGCCAGGTTTCTCCGAGGTTTTCCTCAGACGTTGATGCGGATGCAAAGGAACCAGTCTTCTCAAAACAGCCCTCGGACATCCCTTCACAATTGTCCTATCCTATCCGCATCATACCAAGTTATAGACACCTGAAGAGAGGCATGTATTGCACCCTGGCAGGCTTCCCACAAACATTAAATTATTTAATCATGATCCTAACTCATTTACAATGTCGGGTAGAGTGGTGTTCTACACACCAATATCTAGGGCAGGAAACAGTTTTGTGCCGAGGTTGTATTGATAATAATTATTTGTCAGATTACAAATTTGGAGGCTTATTATATATATTTATAAAATAATATGTGAACAGTGGGTAATTAACTAGAATATTCCTGACTGTACCTTGGTACGTAGCATTGAATATGTTGTAGAGTGATGTTATGTCGAATGATGGGGGCACGAGACACCCCGGCTGGTCCCACCCCCCGTTCATGTAGAAGTCAACGTGGCCGACCGGCGCCATCATGCCAAATCCGAGGAAGGGGAAGTACGGCTTCGCATTCGTGTGGATCACCTCCACGAAATTAGCGTCGGTAGAGTCGAGGCGAACTTCAGGACCGTAGCCTTCGAAGCCAACCTGCGCAGGGTCCAAGGCTGGAATCAAAACAACCGTAAAATATAACCATACTTCTACTATGTAATTTTTATGTCTGTATTAAAATGTCATTAAATTTATTTAGTTGTTCTTCTTCATAAATAAGTTTTTGTTACTGAATAGGAAACTCGTTAAATAAATAAATAAGATTTATCTAAATTAATAATAATAAAAAAATTAAAGGAATGTTGAAAAAAATGTATCCAATACAATATTATAATACCCATAAGTTACCCTCATTAAAATAATATATCCTCCGATGTATCCTTGGTGTATTTCTGTATCTTTGTACATGTTACATGAAGGCTACCAGGGGGCGGTATTGTCTCCATAAATTTGACTTTCCACCCATTGGGCGGGAAAATCACTTTAAATTTAAAAACAAACCTTTTATTTAAAACTTATGTTAAAAACATAATTTTGACATAATAAATAAATAAAATAAATAAATTCATCTTGAGAGTCTACCCACTCAGTTAACTGATTTTCAGTGGGGGACCTTAAACCAAAGCGACCAGGTCAACCCTGTAGGCTCCGACACTATTGACATTCAATATGCTTCTTCGGCATTTCAAATTTACTTATGGAATTATTTTTAATCGTGTTGAACTACAAATGAATAAGATGACAAACCTGTTATTCTGGCTATGTTGGTTACGCTCTTGGCTGCATAAGATGACACGTGCGCCCCAAAACTGTGGCCAACCAGGTGGAATCTAGAGGTAGACGCGTTGTATGAAGAGATCAACCACTTTAGCAGCCTGCAATAAGGTGAATGGATGTCATGGCCCTGATTTAATATGCATTCAATAGCAATTAAAATGTAACATAATGAATATTTGTATTATGAAATACTTGCAGTGATGTAGTGTGCGCGATTTTTAACAGACCCCTTTAGAATAATTCGAGAAGTATTTAAATAAAATGCGAAAGAAGGCCCCATCAAATAAATTAGTAAATTGATAGCAAAAATATGTTTATTCTTCTTACCTCGCCAACTCGGCGCCGACTACGCGGGTGTTGGACGCAGACTGGAAATAGTTGCTTTGAGCAGCCCCCTTCTGCCAGTTGACTATGAACACGTTAGAATCAACCTATAACAAGAGAGTAAGAACATAGTCAGATTCAAATAGTTGCTTTGAGCAGCCCCCTTCTGCCAGTTGACTATGAACACGTTAGAATCAACCTATAACAAGAGAGTAAGAACAAAGTCAGATTCAAATAGTGCTTGAGCACCCCTTCTGCCAGTTGACTATGAACACGTTAGAATCAACCTATAACAAGAGAGTAAGAACATAGTCAGATTCAAATAGTTGCTTTGAGCAGCCCCCTTCTGCCAGTTGACTATGAACACGTTAGAATCAACCTAAACAAGAAAGTAGGACAAAGTCAGAATATCACGTTTATGCATCTTTCACTCCGATAATATTGCTATATTTAATTATAACTATAATTCAGATTGAAGATTCCAGAAACAAGCAGGAATCGCCAATATGAATTGCGGTTGCTTTAAAACTTGTGTTTACACTGCTAAATTATTTTAAACGAGTAATTTTTCTTTCTTTCTTTAAACAAAATCTTCACTTTTTAATTACCGTACCATGCGGGCAGTTGTTCAAGGCTCAAGGCACGTACACCAGCTTCTTACAGATATCGATACAAAATATGATTATTTATTTTGTCAAATTCTTTTGAGAATTCTACCCAAGGACAATTTGCATGCCACTCTTTAGGTAACTTATAAGTAGGTTTTTATTAGTAATGGGAGTTGTGAAGTCCATGGCATTAACGATTGACGAAGATTTAGGGAAATATTTCGTCAGTTAGGATTGCTGACGGCGAATATCGAATGTTTGTGCTTGAGTTTTGATATATCAGTCATATCAACACATTAAATTATTTAATAACCATTGAAATACCGATAACACTTACTCTATCAAGGATTGATCTCTTCATGTCATTCATCCATGAATCGTTCAAACTACTTTGCCAGCCATGGGTTAGGAAAAATGTAACTTTCGATGCGTTGTAGTCTGATCCTGGAATGTCTATCTCTGGTAGTTTGGTCACTGAGAGTCCTTGTGGGCGGTTCCTGGTGTAGAGCACGAACTGCACGTCTGTCAGGTCGGGGGGGTTGGGGGTCGGCACAGGCCTCAGCAGGTAGTTCCATGGGTAACCCATGGGGAGACAGCCCAGGTAGCCGAAGCAGATCGGATCGTCTGAAACGAGTTTTACCGTCAATCCAGAGGACGGTCAATCAATACGTTTGTTTCGGTATACGTGGGCCTATGATACCGCAGTTTTGGGGTCACTACTTTTAAAAAGTAGCATGCTATCGCTAACGCTACATGCCCCGAAAAAGTAGCTTTGCTACTTTCTCTCTACTGTTTTTCAGATGTAGCAACGCTTCATTCGCGCTACACAAGAAATGTAGCGCGCTACTTTTCCGCTACATATTCGTGGTTAATATGGTTTGTGAAGCCCTCATATTACCCTCATTTTAAGTCTATTGACGTCGTGCCGAGATGATTTTTGGCTCCATTTATGTCGACTCAATTGTGACCTATCATAAAAAAGCACAATAGCATTGGTTTCCATTACGATAAGCGTTTTTTCATCGTTCAGGCTGGTCTTTTTAAGAATTCTAGACCTAAGGAAACATTCATATTGAAAATTTATTGTAAACAACGAGTTTTTTGCGGAATAGCGCCGTAAGAATTCGACAAATAACGCTGGCGAGGATCGGAGTAGGCCTACTAGACAAAAGCTATATATTACTAGCCCGGAATGTCCCAAGGGAGGGGGATATAAGACGCGAATCTCTTAATTTCAATGTACAATACAGACAATTGGCGTATTAAAGACTTACCACCAGCTGTAATTGTTGCTCTTAACACCACAGTGAGAGCTGCAACCAGCATCCCGTACCTTGTAGTTGACATCTTTCAAAGTTTACGAGGTGCCACTCTGGTGGATGTGCTGGGTGAATCTCAAATATTTATAGTCAAAATCAGCAAACCCCTTGGCCCTGAATATGCTTCAAAAATGGCTCCAAATTACAAATAAGAATCGGATATTATTTGCACAGTGTTTTTTGCCTATTGTTGATTTGTTCGCACAAGTGTTTTAGGTTTGAATAGTTGCATACACCATTAAGTAAATTCAATACTTGCACCGAAGCGAGAACGTTTCAAAGGAATATTCCACCTTGAGGTTATACAATAGAGAAAAAGAAATTAATTTTGACCTTGAACAAATTGCAACAGAAATGGTTCCATTTGCATCGGATTCAGAAAAAAATCCCATTTGACAAACTCAAAATCTCAGAAAATCTAAGGTCACACGTACAAACTTTTTCTCGAATAAGATGTGCAATCTGTTTGTTCATTAAATTATTAATACAAAATTTAATCGCAACGAATAAATTTTAACTGTGAATACGTCTGATATTTGAAAAATAGAAACACTTAAAAAAATATAATTTCAAATGTAACAAATAAATAAGTGGGTTTCATAATAATGTGTTATTTTAAACACGGTATGACGTTCTGGATTTTGCTATTCTTTAAAATGCCACAATAAATAATTCCATATGACTAAGATAAATGAATTTCAACCTTACACGAGCATGACTAGGCCTGTAGCTAATTTTGCAATTAATTATAGCTATAAATTATTACTTATATTATATGAATTTCATATATTGTTGAACGAGTGAGCGTAGCGAACGTAGTGATTTCCATTCGACTTAAACGGCCCTTATGGTTTTTCTGCGTGCGTGCGTTGCGTGTGTGTACGTTGAAAATCAGCCGAATCGCTGAACAGATTGCGCTGAAATTTTAAACGGACATCCGGTACGAGTTTATTGAGAACTGCTAACAAAATCAGCAAGATTCATTGCGATTTAAACCTACAAGAAATAATAAACTGAAAAATAGACTTCCAATGTTTAGAAATTATTTTAACGACAATGTTTTAGATTTTGAAAAGATATTTTTTGTTTGTTATTCGCCTGGCCGTGAAATGCCGTGCCCATGCAAGGTCTGTCGAATGTTGGACGTCAAGGTACCCCCAAATTCCGCTCGTAGATTGAGTAAACCTTGCAATATTTTCACGTATTTCGTACTGGCTATGTTTACCGTAGTAGGCCCTATCGCCACAGATGATGGACTACACTGCGTTATATGCATGTCAAAACATGTTTAATTATTTTTGAAATACAATCTAGAAATTACAAAATCTTTCCCGACCAGGGGATTGAACCCACTTCTTTCACATTTCGGCTACAAGGGCGCCTTAGCCAACTTGACTTGGGAAACGCCAAAGTCGTAGTTAGACGAGTGAGCGAGTCATGTGGTGAGTACCCGAGAACATTATTTACATTTAAGTTTGATAATTATATTCGTATAAATAATAGTTTTTTAAAGTTTAGTTGGTATACGGGGGCGGGCGCGTCAACTATAAGGTCATAATGCGCCTCTCTAGCCTATGATAGGCTAGGTAGGCCTAAGGTAGGGGGAAGAAAAGTAATGTAATCGGGTACTCAACACATGGCTCACTCACTCGTTTAACAACGACTCTGGCGTTTCCCTAGTTATTTATTAAAATTAATTTATTAGAAAACTAAATGGTCGATTAGGATAAGGATTAAAACGGGGGGGATAGCACTTAATTAGTGTTTTCTTCAGTTTTGCATATTATCATTTTTACAAAATTAATAGAATGTCAGTGATCTTGGATCTTCTTATTGTAGTGTCAATTATTTAGGTTAAATCTTTTGCTATATTAAATATTCAAACACTGACTTCACCGATGTCTGATATGAATTCATTGAATGCGTCATCCATGCAATAAAATTACTATACAAATACATTGTTTAATAGACAAATTATACTTGGAAATAGGGCTAGGATGTTCCTGACATCTCCTATTTTTTCTGTTAGTTAATACAAGCCTCAAAAATAGTTTTAAGAATGTTTTAAGTCTTACTGATGCCAAAAATACATATTTTATTTTGTCTGAAAATTACTATTTCCATACTTTGTATATATTGTGTCCGCTTTTGGCCTTTTAACGGTTTTATTGTACTATTTTGATATATTCTGGTACAAATGATACAGATCGCTCAAGTTTGAGCAGTTGCCAACTGCAAATATGGGAAAAATTAAATTGCTACAGTATCGAGCTGAGCATATGACGCAATGGTTTTTGCCAGTCTCACTTTCTCCCTCTCCCTAAGCCTCTGGTGTAGTTCTCAAATACTACGACCGGGAATAACCCCATAAAACATAATCCTTTATTTAATGTAAAAGGAAAAAACGAATTTTGATAGGTACTTTTTTCCGATTTTCGCATCCTTTTTGTGTTTTAAGGGGGTACTATTTGCCTGCCTTTTTTCACTGTCAAAGGTCTGTAATAGGGGTCGTAATAGAAATGATTAAAGTTATCTTGCAAAGACTTGCACAGTAAAACACATACTTTAATTAACAAATTCCATTTATTTAAGATAACTTTCGAACACAATTTAACCATCACAACCTTCATCTTCTTCAGCATCTCCAAACATCTCCCCTAACAACCACTGCCACATAGATGATTCACCCAGACCTGGTGTACGGTGTACTCATTGCTTTTGATTGTGTAAGGTTAGGCTGTTTTTTACAAGTTTTTTGTTATATGTGGGATTACACCTACGGGAGTGTTCCTATACTAACCAAACCTTAAAAAAATAATATGTAGTTTGAACAGTTTAATTATTAATCTTGCTTGTTTACACTTTCACCTTGTTCATTCTTACCAGGTTTTATTAAAAATTAAATATTTCATGACTTATGTTTTTTTTTAAAATTGCTTAATCAATTTGCAAGGCATGTTTATACATTCGGTTTCCACTAGAATACCTACATAGCTAAATATAATGTAAATGGCCAGTTATTTGTTTTTATCTATTATCGATGCGCATTGAGTATTGCAACTGCATATTATTTTCATCACCATTTTGTAATGTCTTAAATCATCATAATGTTATCATATGGCAAACACAAATGCGTTTCCACGCACTTACTTAATAATATCCCTTCATTCTTCTTAAGAGAGTGTTTATATGTTCCACTTATTAAAATATTCATGATTATTATGATTTCTCACTTTTTCAGGTAAAATGGAATCAACAAAAGCTTCCTTTCGTAGGTCGATGTACAAAGTATTCTACTCTCAATAGTAAACCGTTAACACGCACTATAGTTCTGGATGCAGCCTTGGTTTATTAATACGGTCGCACCATATTAAAAGCATTTCCTTGAAAGGTTAGCGTTAACAGTGACCAAGGCGATCAACTTAACAAGCAGATGTACAAAAGTATTCATATTCAAGAAGAGTATAACCAGAGTCGATAAAGAAGTTTCCCCTTTGGGGAGGTCCCCTTACTCCCAAGTCAAAACGGAATCTAACGTCCTGCGCGCTGAGAGCGGCTCCAATGTGAAACTAATAAAAGCACTGCACGCTAAATACGGTCAGTAGATTATCGATGTGCAGTGACGCTGAAATCAACAAACAACAGACGAAACGTCAAACTTCAATTTTATTTCAATCATATTAGCCCTGGGCCCTAGTCTTTTAAAACGATTTACTTTTGATTTATTATTGTACTATAAAGTGTTGCGCAGGCGTCAGTGACATTTTCGTGCGAAATAATTTGAGATATGCCTTGTTTAAGCCTAACGGACGTAAGTGTAGCCTAGGCCCGAGGCCCCAATACAGTTTTCAGACGTAAGTACGCCCTAGGCACTCAAATCGAAATCTTGAACAATACATATTGTCGGCCCCAGCTCCTAAGCTTAGGTCTACTCCATAGAAAATATCCTCATTAATATAAGAGTTTGCTTATGCCAAAACATTGGCAACACATGCGATTCGTATTTATATCTTATTTTGACGTTTCCGCTATTTTGTTCATCGACTGTTAACACTTATTAGGAAAAGTGGACGTTTCCCTTTGTATTGAAGTATTCCATCAATCCCTCACCCCATAGTTCCGGGAACGTTTATTAAAACCGCCCAAAAACGCTTTTCATTGAAAGGGCGTAACAGGAATTGGAGGACCTCCCCAGATGTCAGAAATTCATATTCGAGGTATAACTGCATTATGGTCATTTCCGACCATAAAACAATGAAAGTCCCCTGAAAGTGAACAGGAATAACGAACGTTTTTTAGAACAAGTCCAACCCGGCCCCTCCATCCAATAAGTTGATCCACGCACGATGAATATATTTCATTTTCGTATTCTTCTTGAAAACGACCTAATATGAGAAGAATGGAAACAGAAAGATCACGAGAATATCGTTTGAAATGAAGCAGGGAACTAGAGAAAAGAACGAAGTCCAAGAGAGATGGATTGAACAAATTAAGCCAAGTATAGAGGAGTGAGACCTGTCTTGGGGGAGGAAGAATCGGGAAGATGGTGGGAAAGATCGAAGAGAGTAATGAGCAGAATATGGAAGAGTTGTCAGATGCAGAGGAGGCTGAAGATGTTGTGACATGGTCTGGCTATAACAGGCAGCTAAGAAAGTTAAAACAGGCGGAGTCAATGGAACTAACGCTCCTTCCAACCTCAATATAAATTTATTTTGAAATGGGGAACGATAAATACTCATTCTTCTTCTGTTGTAGCTTCGCTCCCTCTTTTGGGTACTTACAAGGTTTTACAAAGACAAAAGAGCTTCTTTTATAATTTAATCATGCAAATTACATTTTTGCCCTATTTACAGTTGTACATATTTTTGTATTATGTTTGACCAAGTATCGAGGGCTGCATCTTTGGGTGGTCGTGAGTTCATGCGTTGGACACCACACAGTTATATCTTGATGATATCTATATCCCTATGATATCCTTTACTGTTCTGTACTGAGCCATATTACTGTCAGCCTGTGTATCTAAAACTGAAATACGAAAACAGATACTATTATAACTCTTTTGTTATCGTAAAGTAAAATTATAAATTACTTTCTGCTAGATATGACATTACTATATATTGCGTATTACTTACTACTATATTACTTAATTTACTTACTGCAATAAGGGTCGGCTCCAGTAGCCGAGACGAAGAAGCTGCCCCTAGCTGGATAGTTGACTGTGTCTATTCCGACTGGAGTGCAAGAGTACTTGCCACAGTGGCTCGCTTTAAAGAATTGAGCAAAGTTTCCACCAGTCAAAATGCTGAAACACAGAGTTGTATGTGTAAGTGTAATGTATGTGTTAGTATAATGTAGCAAACTTCAAGTAAAAATATCGTGTACGAAATGTGACGCTTTTGTGACGAAGTAACCCCATATGTGGATGACACTTTGTGGTACATTTACGAAACTGTGTTCATATTATTTTTCTGTTTCAATAATGGCACATAATATAAGTTAAAAATACGTGCACATATACACATTCGATTTAATATATTCTGATTGTTTCGAAATCAATTTTATAAGTCGTATTATACATGCTAAAACTTTTGAGTAGAGTAGAGTAGAGTAGTTATTTACCAATTGGTACATACATAGTACATATATAAGTTTTGCCGTGATATTTTTATGACCTATAATGTCAGTAATTGCATTTCTGGGGCAGAATTTAAAAAAGCACACAACCCTGTAGTTTGTGTTTATTAAGTATATATTTTATCACATTACCTTAAGCCTACGATGAACGGGTTCACTTTGCGGCCCCACATCAAGCACCTTTTGTCCATAGACGCCGTGAAGTAAAGCACAGATTTTTGATGGGAGCAGCTTGAGACATACATGATCTCTGGAAAAAGAATACACAATATTTCTCTTTTTGGCATACTGTTACACTTGAAACAAATCATTTAAAAGTATAACAAATAGCGATCCAATTTTTTACAAAATAAGAACTTAGAATATCGAGACTATGTTTTTGTTAATTTAAAAGTAATTCATATTTTGGTTTCCGTATACCTGTTGAGCTACAATTATGTTTATGTAATGGTATTCAAAAGTTCTAAATTACTTGCGTTTAATGGGTTGATACAGAAATTATCATAATCTTGATCTTACTCAAGTTTTATGGGCTGATACAGAAAATAATCATAATCATGATCTTACTCAAGTTTTATGGGCTGATACAGAAATAATCATAATCATGATCTTACTCAAGTTTTATGGGCTGATACAGAAATAATCATAATCATGATCTTACTCAAGTTTTATGGGCTGATACAGAAATAATCATAATCATGATCTTACTCAAGTTTTATAAGCTGATACAGGAATAATCATAATCATTATCTTACTCAAGTTTTATGGGCTGATACAGAAATAATCATAATAATGATACTACCGACTGTGTTGGGTCGAGCGTTAAGCGCGCGACTCTGATTTGGAAGGTCCCGGATTCAAATCCCGTTGAGACCGGCAATCCTGACTGAAATTTTTTCCGAAGTTTTCCTCAGTCGTTAATGCGAATGCAAGGGATATAGTCTTCACAGCCTACAGTCTACAGCCTTTGGACATCCTTTCACAATTGTCCTATCCTATCCACAACATATCTGGATATAGACATCTAAAGAAGGGCATGAATTGCACCCTGGCAGGCTTCCCTCCAAAATTACATTATTCAATTATGATCTTTACTCATTTCCAACAATGCCGGGTTGAGTGGTGTTCTACACACCGATATCTTGGGCGGGAAACAGTTTTGTGCCAAGGTTGTATTGATAATAATTATTTATATATACATATATATATTTAAAATAATATTTGAACGATAAATAATTAACTTGAATATTCCTGACTGTACCTTCGTACGTAGCATTTAATATGTTATAGAGTGCTGTTACTTCGAACGTTGGGGGTACGAGGCACCCCGGCTGGTCCCATCCCCCGTTCATGTAGAAGTTAACATGTCCTATTGGCGCCATCATGCCGACTCCGAGGAAGGGGAAGAATGGCCGTGCATTCGTGTGAATCACCTCCACGAAGCTAGCGTCGGTAGAGTCGAGGCCAACTTGTGGGCCGTAGCCTTCGAAACCAGGTTGTGCAGGGTCCAGGGCTGGAAGCAAGGGTTACAAAATGATTAAACGATCATATGAAATATTATTAATCGTGTAAATCGACTAATGAATTAGATGACACACCTGTTATTCTGGCTATGTTGGTTACGCTCTTGGCTGCATAAGATGACACGTGCGCCCCTAAACTGTGGCCAACCAGGTGGAATCTAGAGGTAGACGCGTTGTAGGAAGCAACCAACCACTTTAGCAGCCTACAGTAAGCAAAGAAAGATCGTACATGGACCTGATTTAATATGCATTCAATAACAATTAATATACATCATAAACATTTTGTATCATGAAATACTTGCAGTGATGTAGTGTGTGAGATTTCCACCAGAATAATTAAAGAGGTATTTAAATAAAATGTGGATGAAGGCCCCTTCAATGAAATTAATAAACAGATATGTTAATTCTCCTCACCTCGCCAACTCGGCGCCAACTACGCGGGTGTTAGACACAGCCTGCAAATAGTTTATTTGAGCAGCCCCCTTTTTCCAGTTGACTACGAACACGTTAGAATCAACCTTAAATAACAGAGGAAGAAGAAAGAATTATTTCACGTGGATGCAACTATCGTTCAGTTTTTAATGCATGCTTGATTTAGAAGATTTCTGTAAATAGCATGAGTTGCCAATATGAATCGCGAATGATTTTGAACAGACTTCGTGTAAAACGGGTATTTTATTTGATTTTGTTAAAAAAAAAAATCAGTTTTGAATTACCACGCGGACAGTTGTTTTGTCTCAAGGCACACCATTTTTTCACCAATATCTATATAAAAGTTTATTAATTTTGCATGCAACTCTTTAGGTATTTTAGTAGGTATTTTTTTTTAGTAATGGGAATTGTGAAGGCAATGTTCGCATGCATTTGCATTAACGACTGAAGAAGATTTTGGAAAATATACTTTCAGATCAGTTAGGATTGCTAGTGGTGAATGTCGAATGCGAGACCGTAGGTTTCACGCTTGAGGTACATATGTCAGTCATATCAACACATTATATTATTTAACAAGGAAGCTTCGCAAACGCTTTTTCAGGCGCGTTGTTGGATGAGCGTATGTTTTTTAAACGAAAATAGCGTAAAAGTGAGATTTTCATGAGAAATTATCTTTCGATTGAGCTCAAATTTCACAAAAATATATAAATTCATAATATTACGGTTCATTAAAAATATCATTACAATCGGATAAAGCATGTAGGTGTTTTAAGTCGAAGAAATGTATTTTTAAACGAAAAAAGCGTAAAATTGCTTTTTTCATGAGAAATTATTTTTCGATCGCGCTCAAATATCACACCAATATATTTATTTATAAAATAAAGATTCTGTGAAAAAATCATTACAATCAAATAAAGCATGTAAGTGTTATAAATCGAAGAATTTTTTTTTTTCGAAAATAATCGTAAAATTGCATTTTAATGAGAAATAAATTTTCGATTGCGCCCAAAAACGTGGCAGTTCTAGGTTCAAAGATTTCAAAGGTCTCCAGATAATTGCATCGCAATTGGAGTATCGGTTTAGCCGGAATCGTGTTAACAAACAGACAAAAATACGAAAAAAAAGAATAAAAAGAAAAAAGAAAGGAAAAAAACATTCCGGATTTGTTTCTCCAGTGTAGTGAAATGGAATCTTCGCTTCACTCATCCAATCACTTAAAATACCTTGAGCACTTACTCTATCAAGTATTGACCTCTTCATGTCATTCATCCAAGAAGCGTTCAAACTACTTTCCCAGCCATGGGTTAGGAAAAATGTAACTTTCGATGCGTTGTAGTCTGATCCTGGAATGTCAATCTCTGGTAGTTTGGTCACTGAGATTCCTTGTGGGCGGTTCCTGGTGTAGAGCACGAACTGCACGTCTGTCAGGTCGGGGGGGTTGGGGGTCGGCACAGGCCTCAGCAGGTAGTTCCATGGGTAACCCATGGGGAGACAGCCCAGGTAGCCGAAGCAGATCGGATCGTCTGAAACGAGTTTTACCGTCAATCCAGAGGACGGTCAATCAATAGGTTTATTATACTCAAACCCATGTTGGAACCTCTTCAATCACAAGCTTTCCGCCAGGCCTAGCATGGAAGGGTTTTGATCTGGTAAAGTAGAAAACTTACTGGTTTTATATACGTAGGCCTACATGCAGTCTTGGGGTCGCTACTTTTAAAAAGAATGCTACATGCCCCGAAAAAGTAGCTTCACTACTTTCTCGCTACTGTATTTCAGATGAAGCCACGCCACATTCGCGCTACACTAGAAATGTAGCGCTCTAAGTCTATAACACTCAGAGTCCGCACTTTTTCTAAAAAAAAAATTCCCCTGCTCTACTATAATGCAAGAGGGATATGAGCCAGCTGCTAAGGGTTGTTGCTTGTATAGTCGTAAAATAGACCATCTTCAAAGCTAGCTGGCTGAGGGTTTTCTACCTACTGTATTCTCTTCCTTTTCTCTTGTTCTATTTATTTATTGATATATTTTTGTTTAAATTGCAAATATCTAATAACGCTGTTAAAATATTAAGCGTGTCTCTTGAATTTCATTTTTTTGACCGAAATTCTACCATAAAAACTGACTGAGTTACGGATTATGATTCTATAATATATTAAAAATTTAATAATAATATTAATATGTTTCAGTCAGTTTTGGTCGCAGACACAAGGGGAAAAAACGCATTTCACAACTCAAGCTACACATTTGAACCACGTTATTAAATATTACCAATTATAAAAAAATATTTTGCTAAATAAATTATTTTTTTAACAATAGATTTGAAATGGGTGAAGGCAGGTAGAAAAAACCATGCTTGCTCCCAAGTTTGCTCACTTGTATGCAGTCAATTAACGCGACCCTTCTTACCCGATACCTGCCTCCTTTCCATCTTGCGATATGAAAACAAAAGGTGGAAAGGGAAAAGTGCATACTCTGAGTGTTATAGACTATACCTTTCCACTATTTATTCGTGTTTAATAGGGTGTTTGTAGCTCTCAAATTACCCATTTTTTAAAAGTCTTTTGACGTCATGCCGAGATGATTTTTGACTCCCTTTATGTCGACTCAATCGTGACCTATCAAAAAGAAAGAACCATAATTTCGGTTTCCATTACAATGGGCGTTTTTTTAACGTTTAGGCTAGTCTTTTTAAGAATTCTAGTCCTAAGGAAACATTCATATTGAAAATTTTTTGCCGACAACGTGTTTTTTGCGGAATCACGGCGGAAGAATGCGACAATCAACGCTGGCGAGGATCGGAGTGAACCTACTGAACAATAACAATCTATGACTAGCCCAGAATGTCCCAAGGGAGGGGGATACAAGACACGAATCACTTAATTTCAATGTTTAATGTGCAATAAAGACGATTGGCGTATAATTATTGACTTACCACCAGCTGCAATTGTTGCACTTGACAGCACAGTGAGAGCTGT
This sequence comes from Sweltsa coloradensis, assembly GCA_024449915.1. Taxonomy (NCBI): domain Eukaryota; kingdom Metazoa; phylum Arthropoda; class Insecta; order Plecoptera; family Chloroperlidae; genus Sweltsa; species Sweltsa coloradensis. Next base: position 76,471 of record JAMZAV010000710.1, read on the forward strand.
AACCAGCATCCCGTACCTTGTGATCGGCATCTTGCAAAGTTTCGGAGGTGACACTGGTGGATGTGCTGGGCGAATTGCAAACCTTTTATATTCCAAATTAGCAAATCCCTTGGCCCTTAATATGCTTCAATAATGGCTCCAAATTACAAATAAGAATAGGTTATTAATTTGCAGAATGTTTTTTGCCTATTGTTGATTTGTTCACACAAGTGTTTTAGGTTTCTGTGTTTGAATAGTTGTATGTAACACTTTCACCGAAGCGAGAACGTTTCAAAGGAATGTTCCACCTTGAGGTTATAATAGACTAGATGAAATAAATTTTGACCTTGAACAATTTGCAACAGAAATTGTTCCTTTTGCATCGTAAAGAAAAAAATCCAATTTAACATACATAAAATCTCGGAAAATTTAAGGTATGCCTATATAAATTAAAAACAATTAAAAGCCTATATAAAACCTTTTGTTGCGAATAAGCTACTGTGCATTCCGTAGTTAATGAAATTAATTAAAATTTTAATTGCAACGAATAAAATTTTAACTGTTAATTGACATGAAATATTTTACGTCTAACCGCGTCTAACTGATATTTAAAAAAATTAAATAGAAACACTTATAAAAATTTAAATTTAAATACAACTAATTAATAAATGGGTTTCATAAAAATGTATCGTTTTTATCACAGTATGACGTTTTGGAATTTTCTATTCTATATAATGCCACACGTCATAAAATTATAGGTCTAGTCTAAGAGAAATAAATAACCTACACTATAAACACAAATGCAAGTTGCCATCACAGGGTATGAAAATATGTGACGTAAAGTCTAAGATAAATAAACAATGGTAATATATTAATGTTAATTTCTTGTCATCAATGGAATAGAAACATAAACCACGTTTTTTGTGTATTTTTATAATTTTTGTGGGAAGCCTGCTTAGGGTGCAATTCATGCCCCTCTTCAGGTGTCGTAACTATAGGTATGTTGCTAATAGAACAATTGTGAAAGGATGTCCAAGGGCTGTTTAAGAGGACTCAATCCCTTGCATTCGCATTAACGACTGAGGAAAACCACGGAAAAATCCTTCAGTCAGGATTGCCGGTCTCGACGGGATTTGAACCCGGGACCTCTCGAATCAGAGTCGGCGCTGAACGCTCCAGCCAACACTGTCGGTTTGTGTTTTTGTGTACTGTGTAGAACACAGCCGCACGTAAGAATACTTAAAAAATGATTCATAATTCCACATACGAGAATGAATTCCTCCTACCGATAAAAATAATATGTAGTTTGCTGTTTGTACCGTTTTATTAATTTGCATGTTTATACTTGTCATTCTTACCAGGTTTTATACAAATTAAATATTTTTTTATGGGATATTAGTTCATTTTTATTTTTATTGCATTATTCAATTTGCTAGGCATGTATATACATTCGGTTTTAAACTTGAATACCTATATAACTAAATATTACGTAAATGCCCAATTATTAGTTTTTTTTCCTATTATAGATGTGCATTGAATATTGCAGACTGCATATTATTTTAATCAACATTTTGTTATGTCTTAAATCGTTATAATGGATCATATTGTAAACACAAATGCGTATTCACGCACACACTTTAAAATATCCCTTTATTCTTCTTTAGAGTGTGTCTATATGTTCCACTTATTATAATAATTATGATTATTATGATATCTCACATTTTCAGGTAAAATGGAATGAACAAAAGCTTCCATAGGTTGATATACAAAGTATTCGACTCTCAGTAGTAAACAGTAAACACGCACTGTAGTTGTGGATGCAGCCTTGGTTTATTAATACGGTCGCACCATATTAAAAGATTTTCCTTGAAAGGTAAACGTGAGCAGTGAACAAGGCGAGCGACCTAACGAGCAGATGTACTGAAGTATTTATATTCAAGAAGAGTTTGCTGACTGCAGTGTGGTCATTTCCGACGACAAAACAAAGGAAGTCCCATTGCTGAATGCGAACAGGAAAAACGAAACCTTTTTACAAGTCCCAGCCCGACAACTCCACCAAGTTGATCCGAGCACGATGAATTATTTCATTTTCGTATTCTTCATGAAAAAGACACATAAGAAGAATGGAAACAGAAAGAATCACGAGAAGATCGTTTGAAATGTAGCAGGGAACTAGAGAAAAGTACGAAGACCAAGAGAAATGGATTGAACAAATTAAGCCAAGTATAGAGGAGTGAGACCTGTCTTGGGTGGAGGAAGAATTGGGAAGATAGTGGGAAGATCGAAGAAAGGAAAATACTTTAAATACGTTGGTCTTGTGGTGAGCGTATCTGCTTCCAATGAAGAAGGTCCAGGGTTCGATTCCCGCCATAGTCAGAAGTTACTTAAGTCCATCAGTTCTTGTCTTAGGAGTTTGTAAACGGTGACTTTGGAGCCGTCCTAGCAACGAGGCACATAATAAATTCAAAGTTGTTCTGAATCGGCCTTGTTGATTCTGGCGTTGATTCGCGGGTGTTCGCCATAACCCACCATGCAATTGCTATATTTTCTATTAAAAGTATCGATCTTTGGTTGCTTATCGCTCACTCGTCGATTGCGTCGGGCCCTACAGGGTTGGCTTGGTCACTTTGATTTACTGTCCCCCACTGAAAATCACATATATAACTGAATGGGTAGACTCTAAATACATTTTTTTTCTTTGTTAACAATGAGCAGGATATGAAAGAGTTGTCAGATGCAGAGGAAGCTGAAGATGTTGTGTCAGGTCTGGCTATAACAGGCAGCTAAGAAAGGTAAAACAGACCAAGTCAATGGAGCTAACGCTCCTTCCAACCTGAATATAAATTTATTTTGAAATGGGGAACGATAAATACTCATTCTTCTTCTGTTGTAGCTCCGCTCCCTCTTTTGGGTACTAACAAGGTTTTACAAAAACAAAAGATCTTCTATTATGATTTAATCATGAAAATTTATTACATTTAGCCTTATTTACAGTGATACATTTTATATTATGTTTGACAAGTATCAGGGCTGCATCTTTGGGTTGTCGTGAGTTTATGCGTTGGACACCACAGTTATTTATCTTGATGATATCTATATCCCTATGATATCCTTTACTGTTCTGTACTGAGCCATTTTACTGTCAGCCTGTGTGTCTAAAACTGAAACACGAATAAGAAACACTATTAGCACTTTTGTTATTATAAAGTATGATTACTTACTACAAAATATAATATGACTATATTATTTATTCTTACGGCAGTAAGGGTCGGCTCCTGTAGTCGAGACGAAGAAGCTGCCCCTAGCTGGATAGTTGACTGTGTCTATACCGACTGGAGTGCAAGAGTACTTGCCACAGTGACTCGCTTTAAAGAATTGACCTAGGTTGCCTCCAGACAAAATGCTGAAACAAAGAGTTTAATATTGTGTTCGAGTATCGAGACGAGAGTGCCCCACTGGATAGTGACTGGTCATAACCGGACTGGAGTGCAAACGTACTTGCCACATGGGTCCTTTAAAATTGACCTAGTTGCTCTCAGACAAAATGCTAAACAAAGTTTAATATTTTTTCGAGTGTCAGACGAAAAGCTGCCTAGTGGATAGTTGACTGTGTCTATACCGACTGAGTGCAAGAGTACTTGCCACAGTGCTCGCTTAAGAATTGACCTAGTTGCTCAAACAAAATCTGAAACAAAAGTTTTAATATGTGTTCGACTGTGAGCATATGTATAGGTAACGAAATCCCGTGCCTGGATGACACTTTGAAATGCATTTTATAAACTTTTTCAAACTTATTTTTTCTGTCACATCAAATGCATATAAAATAAGTTTATTGTGCTGGTGCACATACAAAAACTCGAATATGTATTTTATCATTTTAATATAAATTAACTATATTAAACAAATATTTATTAAATTACTGTATTTGTTAGGTATTTCATTTCTAAGGCAGAATTGTGACTATAGCAAACAGCCCTGTAGTTTGTATCATGTATACACATTGTATAACATTACCTTAACCCTACGACGAACGGGTTCACTTTGCGGCCCCACATCAAGCATCTCCTGTCCATGGCCGCCGTGAAGTAAAGCACAGCTCTTCCATGCGCGCACGATGCGACATACATGACCTCTGTAAAATTAATTTACACAATCACCTTAATACTCAACATGAACAGTTACATGTACCCGTATTAAAATTATGCCGAGAATGTAATATCACATTAAAATAATAACAAATCTCTTTCACGTTAACGACCGCGTGCTTTTAACACTCATCAACGCACATTAAATGGTACTAGAAAATAGCAATTCAATGTCTGTACATAATAATAATTACAAATAAATTACAAAGTAGTTAATATTTTGGTTCCCTTATATCGGTTGACTTTCATTTATGTTATGTTTATGTTTATTTATTATGTATCAAATTATTGTATTCAAAAGTTTAGTTTATACAGAAAAAAATATTTAGTACAAATTATGTGACAAATAAATTATTGAAAGCTTATTACAATTTAAAAAAAAAAGTGTGTGAACGATGGATGATTTCGTAGAATATTCTTGACTGTACCTTCCAATGTAGCGTTTAATATGTTGAACAGTGCGTATATGTCGAACTGCGTTGGGGGCACGAGGCACCCCGGCTGCTCCCACCCCCCGTTCATGTAGAAGTCAACGTGGCCGACCGGCGCCATCATGCCTAGACCGAGGAAGGGGAAGAATGGCCGCGCACTCGTGTGAATCACCTCCACGAAGTTAGCGTCGGTAGAGTCGAGGCCAACTTGGGGGCCGTAGCCTTCGAACCCGGGCTGCGCAGGGTCCAGGGCTGGAAGCAAGGGTTACAATGCGATTACACGAGCATAAGAATGTTAATGGAAGGTTAAAATCCGTTATTAACCGCAGTGGCAGATACGGTTAGGGCGCTGGTCTGTATCCGCGACGCAAAGGAACACCAATGCGATCTAGCGGATAAAGAGGGCAGCTTCTTATTTTAGTTGCCGTTTGATTCGCAGGCAGCACTGTACCTAGAAATGACAGCGGCCTTCTAGTTTGCCGCCTTTTTTTTTCACTCAACATAATATATAATTGGCGATATACATGACTAGTGGTGCTGAGTGCTGACAGTGACAATAATTGCATGGATTGTTGATCCTTGTGTTTTGATAAATAACAATTTGTGTAGAATGTTGTAAAAATAAAATAAAACTAATTAACTGAAAGAAAACACAAACAAATATCAAATGAAGTCCTTTTTCCAAAGCCAAGCAGCTTGGAGCCTATAGCCTAGTTTGCACATCAAACCATGTAGATTATACAAGGCCTACTGAATGACGTAGTTTGTCTTATCTTTACGATCTGTGTGGCTATGAATATCTACAGTGCTGCTTGTGAATCGTACGGCAACTAAACATAGCGCTATCTGGATCATCTTTGCATCGCGGATAGCGTATTGCTCAATGAAGACGTGCATGGATTGTATTGTAATCGTCCTCCATCGTGATCTTAATTAATTAATATAAACTTTAAGCAACAAAAATCGTCATCTTCACCTTCAATAACATAATATTTTCTCGGATGTATCTAGATGTGTTTGTGTTTATGTATCTTCGTACATGTTATACAACTCTTTGGCCTTTCCGCCCCTTAGGCGAGAGAATTATAAATCTAATTCAATATTGTACCTATCATAATTGTTTACACACCTTTGTTTAGAACCAATGTTTTCAAAACATAATTTCGACAATCGCTCGTGCAATATGCTTCCAGAATTTGGAACGTATTTTTATGGAATTATTATTAATCGTGTAAAACGACAAATGATAAGATGACAGTGACACACCTGTTATTCTGGCTATGTTGGTTACGCTCTTGGCAGCATAAGATGACACGTGCGCCCCTAAACTGTGGCCGACCAGATGAAATCTAGAGGTAGACGCGTTGTATGAAGAGATCAACCACTTTAGCAGCCTGCAGAAAAGAAGAAAGATCGCGCATGGAACTGATTTAAAATGCATTCAATAACAATTAAGATACAGCATCACCTTTTTATTATGAAATACTTGCAGGATTTAGCGTGTCCGATTTACACCAGACCAATTAGAACAATTATGACGTATTTAAATAAAATACAGATAAAGAAATTAATAAATAGACTAGGTCGCTTTGCTAACGCTTTTTCCAGTCGCGTTGATTGATGAGCTTTTATGGTTGATTATCGGCCCTAATATCACGAAAATATCGTATAAAAATCGGGAAAACATCGTAGAAGTACGATTTCAATGGAAAATATTTCTTCAGATGTCTCTAAAATCATTACATATATTCAGTGGTTTTAAACGTCCCTTAAAGTTTCATCAAGATCGGAGTAGCCGTTTGCCAAATATCTCATTAAAAATCGTAAAAAAAATCGTAAAAGTAAGATAATCATAAGAAATATTTGAACGATTGTACCAAAAAACGTGGCAAATCTAAGTTCATAGGTTTCGAAGGTCCCTCAAATTTTCATCTAGATCGCATATGCCGTTAGCCCGGTAGAGCGCGAAAAAACATACAAAAATGCAAAAACAAAAAAGCACCCGAGCTAATTTTTTGGGTGTGTCAGTGAAATTGAAGTCTTCGCTTTGCTCATCCAATAACAGTAAATATGATTATTCCTCTTCTTACCTCGTCAACTCGGCGCCAACTACGCGGGTGTTGGAAACAGCCTGCAAATAGTTGATTTGTGCAGCTCCCTTCTGCCAGCTGACTATGAACACGTTAGAATCAACCTGAAACAAGAGAGTAAGAACAAAGTCAGAGTTATATCACGTGGGAGCAACTATCATCCCGATATTAATGCAAGTCCATGATCACGCCATTGTTTCACAACCTTCCCCGATATGGAAACAAATTTGGTATTTAATTTTAATTTTTTTGTGTCAAAGCTGCTCAGAGACAATTCAACTCCCCTTCTTTTGGTCCAACTAGTTATTTTGGAGTAAGGGGAGTTGTTAGTGTAATGTTCGGGTATTCTTGGGGACTCAATCTCATGCATTCGCTTTATTCTGAATTGCCGACGTCCATATCAGGAATTCAACATGAACGACTGAAGAAGATTTCGGAAAATACATTCAGTCAGGACTGCTGTAGGTTGATATCGCACCCATACACTGGAAGTGCATCTGTCGCTCAGATCAACACATTGTATTATTAATTTTAATAGTCATTGAAAAACCGATAACACTTACTCTATCAAGGATTGACCTCTTCATGTCATTCATCCATGTATTGTTCAAAGTATCTTCCCAGCCATGGGATAGGAAAAATGTAACTTTCGATGCGTTGTAGTCTGATCCTGGAATGTCAATCTCTGGTAGTTTGGTCACTGAGAGTCCTTGTGGGCGGTTCCTGGTGTAGAGCACGAACTGCACGTCTGTCAGGTCGGGCGGGTTGGGGGTCGGCACAGGCCTCAGCAGGTAGTTCCAAGGGTAACCCATGGGGAGACAGCCCAGGTAGCCGAAGCAGAGCGGTTCATCTGAAACGAGTTTTACCGCCAATCCATGAGGACGGTCAATCAATATGTTTATTATACTCAAACCTTCTAAATACAAATCAACTCGGAAATTACAAAATTTATCTCAGCGGGGTATCGAGCCCAGGTCTCTCGATTGTCGGTCGGGTGCTTTACCCCTAAGCTCCGGAGTAGGTTAACTTACTAACTTCAGGGTTTGTTGGTGCATTATAGATCTGAATAGATCCCATGATAGGTTGTCTATACTACCTGCTCGAAACCTCTTCGTTATATTTTCACATTCCGTAATTTTGTTAATAATGTGGAACTACCCGGTGTTCGCAGATAGGAATAATCGAGGTTTATTTCAGAGGACACACTCAACGAATAATAATAACTCAGTCGAGATTGCCGTTGACTGGTAGTGGTATCGAAGCAGTGACCCCACAGGATTAAAAAAATGTTAATATGTTATTTTAATTCATATTTCACTTAAAAGCTAACAAACAAAAATTGCAAATTGCAAAATGCAAAATTTACATGAACTTTATTAAAAATTAATGAATGAATGAACTTGTTTGGAACAATGCACTTTTCTGCCATCCTCTAAACTCATTTAATTTTTTTGACGTGTTGCTGAATAAATTATGTATGAATAATTATTTATATTACTAACAGAAACACCAGTCTTTATTTTAAGATGGAAGTAGACTTACCACCAGCTGCGATATTAATTGTTGCACTCAACAGCACAGTGAGAGCTGCAACCAGCTTCCCGTGTCTTGTGCTCAACATCTTGCAGGTTTACGAGGTGACACTTGTGAATGTGCTGGGCGAACTTCAAACCTTTTATAGTCTAAATCAGCAAACCCCTTGACCCTGTATATACTACAATAATGAACCCCAATTACAAAACAACAATCGGGTGTTAATTTTCTAGCTTTTATTTGGCTCTTGTTGATTTGTTCACACAGGTGCACAAGTGCATGTGAGTGTTCTAGATTTCGTCTGTGTTTGAATAGTTGTGAAAACCATGACGTATTGTCAACACTTTGTACAAAGCAGACATTTCAAAGGAATGTTCTACCTTGAGGTTATTTATAATGATGACTTCACAAAACTTGTGCTTAAGGGTGTCAGTTCTAGGGTACACAATTTGCAGTGTTAACTCATTCAGACCACGTGTCCATTTTCCATTATAATGGACATAACAATTTTGATTTTTTTTAAATATGACTTAAAGTTTTTTCAATTTGGCCAACAAAAAATTCAAAAAAATGGGGAATTCAAATTCACATTTTTTTTACCGCATTGCGATAGGACGAATAGTACCGTTTTTAGAGCAGATTGAAAATTGAAATGTGTAAAAACGGGCAAAAAAAAGTGTTTTTGGTTTTTTCCCGGAAATTTAAAATATTAATAGTTTTGCCAGTATTTGAGATACGGAAAATCCAAAATATGCAAAAAATTCCGAAAAAAATCTAGTTTTAGAAATGCACTTAAAATTTACATTTGAACATCAAACGTTGCTTTTATTCGAAATCCAAAATTTCCCATAATTCCTTAAATATTACAATGAAAAATATAAAAAAAAATACTAAAAATATCAGAAAAAATCACGAAATGTTAATTTTTAGCTTAAAATATCCTAATTTGTGCCAATTTAATTATGGTCTGAATGAGTTAAACATTGTGAATAGTTGTGACTTAAGGTAACTTAACAAGCAAATGAAATAAGTGGTTGTACATAGTTTGGACTATAATTTAATCATCGCTTATCTTAGTATTATTTTGGAAATAATCCGTCAAAGACCAATGAAACTCTGATCAAAACACCCTAATCACCAGTTTTAGATACTAGGTTCCACATGAGAGCTGCAAGATTCATGCTGTGGAATGCGGATTATGTTTCATAACAGCTGAATCTTAAAACTAGTGTGATTGTTTGATTAACTTGTATAATTTTTGTGGCAAGCCTGCCCAGGGTGCAATTCATGCCCCTCTTCAGGTGTCTAACTAGGTATGTTGCGGATAGGATAATTGTGAAGGGATGTCCGAGGGCTGTTTTAGAGGATTCAATTCCTTGTATTTGCATTATCGACAGAGGAAAACCTCGGAAGTCGCCGCGTTAACGCTCGAGCAACACTGTCGGTAGTTTTAAACAGTGTGAATGTGAATAGTTTTGACTTGAGGTAACTTAAGCCAATGAAATAAGTGGTTGTTTATAGTTTGAACTATAATTTATTCATAATCGCTTATCTTAGTCATTTTTATGTAAATAATCCTTCAAAGACCAATGACATACTAATCAAAACACCCTAATCACCTCCTTTTGGATACCAGGTTCCACATGAGAGCTGCAAGATTCATGCTGTGGAATGCGGATTATGTTTCATAACAGCTGAATCTTAAAACTAGTGTGATTGTTTGATTACTATTTTTCCTATTAAAAATATATCGATCTTTGGTTGGTTATCGCTCGCTCGTTGATTGCGTAGGGGCCTGCAGGGTTGGCTTGATCGCTTTGATTTAAGTCCCCCACTGAAAATCAGTTATATGACTGAGTGGGTAGACTCTAAATAAAATTTATTTATTATTATTTTATTAATTAACTTTTGCTGTATTCAATATGGCTTTAAAATTTAAAAAAGTATTCGGTGTTCATAATAAACATAACAATGCTGATTTTTAACTTATACAAATTTCATGCAATTAAGTGAACATTATATTTTTAGCAGTCTCGTGGTATGTAATAATTGTGTTATGTAAAAATATCGTTTGTAGCAACTTCTCATCTTCATTTTCCATTCAAATTCACATCATACTTCGATTCGTTAAGATTTAGAAACCAAAACTCAACAACAACCGTCATCATTTCTGAGTATCAACAAAATCCTAAAACCGACAGAAAGAATATAATCTTTACTTGGTAATGTAATCAATAACAAGCAATTAATAACATAATATTATTGTAAAATAAATTTAGTAATTAGAATGTATTAAAAATGCAATCCGAACGTTAAAACCCAATTCGCAATCAACCCTTTATTTCCATAGAAAATCAATTCATTTCTTAGAAATAACCAGTAAACTCTAGAAAGAGTCTCAGTAATCACAACAAGAGCTCGAAACATTGACGTCCAAACATCATGTGACCCAGGATCGTGAACTTTGACGCGTCGGATAACTTTTGATCCGTTTGAGTCGAGTCAGTGATAGGCCGCCTAGAGCCAGCCAAGCTCATGTCATTACCTCATTTGGTCGGCGATTCCACGAAGTCGTTTTACTAAACAAGATCATATTAAAGCCAGGCTTCGGAGCTGCTAATGTAGTTGGCATTGGATCGCCGACAAGATAGCTACTTTCTACTGTGGTAAGCTAATCTTCATTGTAGTCATTACGAAATATTGTTATGGTTGCTTGAATGAGGCTCATGTTAGGCATTGCTTTGATTTACTTCTAACTATGGTCATATGTCAATGCACTTGAAGCTATATTTTAAGGTTTTGTATCAAACATTACTCTGCTTATAACCTTTAGTTTTATTATTAAGTATTATATTTATTGTTTGATTCACATCGTTAGTCATATGTTTACTTTACACTGTGTTGATGTTATGAGATACGTAGAAACCTCGTAGACGGCAACATGTTAAACGATATTTCAACACAATATTGCCGTAGGCCTCGTGTATTTATTTCTTTCAGTTTCGAGTCAATTAAATATTGTGAAAGGGGATCATCCATTTACATATTAACCAGTGTTCGATTATTTAACATATTTGACGAAATTAGGTCCTTTGTTACTGTCAACAAACAAGAAAATTATTTAAAACATTTTGGGAGGCATTTTGTAGGATATAATTTTTTTAATAACTAGGAAAACGCTAAAGTCCCGCCGCGTTGATGGATGAGCTTTTTAAAGTTTTTTGTTTGCGTGGGATATCTTTACTTTGCAAGTGCTTTGTTTTGCTGCCTACGCATTGTAGGTGATTGTTGTTAAGTTTCTTTTGATTCTTGTCAATTGGTATTATTTACCGTAAACAACTCATATTAAAAGCTTTATTTCTATGAATTCTGGCTAGCTTTTTCAACTTTTGCTTTCAAAAGGTACTTCATCACCATAACCTTATTGTCCATGTATAATATGAACGTTGTAGCCCCACCCGTTTGGTCAGAATTGGCCCAAATAGCACGAAAATATCGCACAAAAAATCAAAAAACTTATATTAAAAGCTGTATTTCTATAGATTCTGGCTAACTTTTTCATTTTTTTCTTTCAGAAAGCAATACATCACCATAACCTTAATGTCCATGTATAATATGAACGTTGTAGCCCCACCCGTTTGGTCAGAATCGGCCCAAATGTCACGAAAATATCGCACTAAAAATCGAAAAAAATCGTAAAAGTACGATATTCATGAGAAATATTTCTTCGATTGTACCCAAAAACGTAGCAAGTCTAAGTTCAGAGATTTCGAAGGTCCTGTCAAATTTTCATCAAGATCGGATGTGCCGTTTGCCCGGTAGAGAGCGAACAAAAAACACCCGAGCTAAATTTTTTGGGGGGTCGGTGAAAATGAAGTCTTCGCTTCGCTCATCCAACAATAATATTGAAAAGAATATTGAGCTGTGCATTGTTATTATAGTGGGTGAATCAATTATTGCATATCCATAAACTAACCAAATAATAATGGATTAACTAATATCATCAAGTGACTAAGTGACTATTCTAGAACAAAGTGTATAAAAATGTATTAACAGTGAAGTTGGGCAATATAGAACCATTAAACATAAGTAATATATTTAAATATCATTCTGTTCGGTTCGTACTAGGACAGGCAAGTCTATTCTATTTACGATTTTAGGTAAACATAAAAAAATATTGTATTGACTAAAACATAGTTTGTATTATATATTTTCTGCAAATTATATTCCAACGTAAAGGAAATACGTTAGTGCGTTGTTTTTACCGTCAGACTCTTCAGATATATAATTATATAGGGTTTGTATTAGTCTTGAGAATTTTGTTTGCAACTATCGGTACAGTGCTTTCATTATTTGCATATGCACACCAGTGTTGTTTAGAGATGTATTGTCACAATCAGAAAGCGTGTTCGTCTGAGACAGACACAAGTTATCTCGGTTGAGCTTTGTTTGAACAGGAAGACAAGTCATAACTCGACTTTCTTAACCAGTTACTTAGAACCTCCGGGGTGCAACCACTTTCATGCTAACCCGATTAACTGTGGAGGAGTCTGCTAGTTTGTTAGTAATCTCTAATTTGCCTTTGCATTGCAGTGGGTATAAACTTATTTCATATTAACTAACTTATCAGCTAGAGAACGAAACTTGTACATTGAACTTACAACTGAACTTCTAAAAAATACGATAGGAAAATTGGCTTTTCTCCCATTAATATTTCTTTAGATTTGTACACCTTAATACGAAGTGTCGCAAATATAGTTGTGTAACTATCAAAAGTTATAACAGATTAAAGTGGTAGGTCAACATGTTGTTAAGTGTTGTTTTGGAGGAATATAATTTAATAATTAACAAAATTATTCAGAGAACTAGATTTTAGATACATGATTTGACTCTGTTAATTTCATCACTAAATTACAAATAATAAATAATCAATAAAACGTAAGTATTCCCATCCATTAATGTTTTTAAATAGAGAAAGTGACAACATTCAATACAATATGTGTGACTAGTGTTAAAAACCCTATACCCATTGTGATATTTGCATGTTTATTTTCGAAATTGGAAATTTAAAATCCTTTACAGACTGGAGATTCTTCAAGGAACACTCCTCTCCATTTTACTTCATTTTTTCCACCATAAGCCAAGCTCGAATTAAAATATATAGTATACTATTTATATTATATTTTACGCAAGTCATTCGGGTTTAATGGAAATAACCATTGGATGGTATTAATTAAATACAACAATTAGTGTCAAATTAACTAGTCTTTTTTATGGGATTCTTAGTGTGACTGAAAGTCGTTGGAGTGGAATAATAGTTAACACATGCCAAAAATAATATCTAGCCTCGTTCGCTTGTTAGCCAAGTTACTGAAAGGTACAGCATACAAAATTAGTGACATTGAATATCACAAAGACGGTTTTGATTGGAAGAGCAACAACGTCAATCATTATCTAACCTTGACCCGTCATGCGGCACATGTTCTGTGTTTGTACACCACGTCTGCAGTGACGTTAGCGTGTGGAAACCTAGGCTGTTGCATACACTTGCAATGCACCATATGATCGGAATTCGCAAGTGTGAAGTGTGGGCTTAAAGCTCAATCATTCACTTAATGGCGTGCGATGTTCTTAGAATTCATTCTGAAAGAGCAGTGTTAGATGACCGTACTCAATCCTCATGAGTAATACCATTGGCTCAACCTTCAAACACTTCTGGACGATACAATGCTGATTTTTTGCATTGACTCCTAAAGAAATTTACTTCCTTATGGTTATACGTTTTGGTTTATTGATAGCAATATAAAATATATTATTTCCACACTCCTGTGCTAAATACCTATTTTCTTAGCCACACAGAGTTTATTTACATCGGTTTGCCAGGCCTGTCAGTCCTCTCATTCAATCTCTTCGTCTTCCATTTCTTCTCCTTCAATTTCTTGCTTCTTCTCACCAGCTCCCGCCATTTCCTTCTGTCCTCCCACAGTATTTCTGCTTCTATTGTTATTGATAGCAATTATTCTAATAATACGCGGGATTAAATTAATACTTACTATCATATTCGCACAATATGCGTGTAATGGTTGTGTTTATTATTATTTTATTGTCTGGTTTCCGTGTCCTGACGAATTTTAATTTGTATCAGCAATTATTGTCTCTGTGCAGGTTTTCTCACCAGTTATTAAACAAAATGTTTCACTTCAAATTAACCCACAATGCACACATTGATCGTTGCTTGAAGTTTGCGCAATTCATCAAGTAGCCGCAAGTACATCAACGCGGATACATTGCACATATCCTGATCCGACATACAAGTCAAGTTCATTTCACGCACTTAATTAAAACAGCGCAATTACATTCATTTTCCATCAAGACCTATGAAGTTTATCCGTTCTCGGCCACGACCTTAGATACAGATAATTATAGACTAAGATTATATAATTCTGGTTGAGGCGTAGAAACTACATTTTCCTGGATAGAGAACTTCGTAGTTTATATCGCGTAGGACTTTGTAAGCGATTCCGCCATTACATCATAAAATAAAAACTTTTAATTAACATTGTTTAAACCAAACTAATTGCAGTATCATCAACAAATGCCAACCAAGGATGATTATTATTTCTGATTGAATTTTAGCCTGACACGTGATTACAGAGTTACAAGTTCAGATTAACATTACATCAAAGACATTTTTAAGAGAACCAATGACAATTATAGAGTTAGACGACGTGAAAGGCTAAAGGGGAATAATGGTACTTGAAGCGGGGTAGAGGTCTGAAGGCTCGTGGACGCAAAACGAGGTCGTGAAGCTCATTCCTGCCGCCTGTGTGAAGCCGTTGCACTAAGTCCCTGCGAGGGTGTCGAGTCGAGAGCTGATACCACCGACGCCGGATGGTAATAATAAATATTAATACCAACCAAGGACAATGCTAGTTAATTTCAATGATGATACGGATACACTGTGTGTTTGACTTGTCGGAATGGAGAAATCACCCACATTTTAAAACATTTTAGGTTTAGCACGAGTTTTGTTTGAGGGGTCAGTGTACCAACTGGCGAGTAATGATAGCAAATGATTGGTTGCACAGTAGAGCGTACGGTGTACGGTGGTTTGGAAGAAGTTTACCGACGAATGCAGCTGCTAGTAGTTACTTGTTTCACCAATAGAGCGCTCCTGGTGGCTAGCCGTTGAGTGAGTCGATGAAACAGCTGAATTCTATCCCGTCGTGACGATTATATTATTTTGATTTTCGACCAGCAGTTAGTGCTACTTCTCATATTTTCTTCTGACTTTCTGAAGAGAATAAAATAACTTTTTTTCATACAATATAAAATCATCATCATAATCATCATAAGATAATTTTTATTACTTTTTAAAAAAAAAATCACCACTTGTTAGTATCGGTTTGTTAATTCATATCTTATCACAGAATACCAGTACCACACAATTAAGGCTTAGCCTACAGTAACTGTTCAACAGTTTAATATTTCATTAATACACATTTTGGACTTTTTCACCTTCCTGTTTGAAATACAAATGTAAGTGATATTGTAGTTGATGTGCTTTGTTCCCAACTTCCCCATACCCTTTCAATGGCAAGAGCATTATCACTAAAATGTGAACGTAGAAAAGTCCAAAATGTGTAATTAATAATTATTGCTTAACCTGTTGTGATATTTTTAACATCAATACGCAGAAATGTATGCTTTTGGTTTAAAAAAATCTATGTCACAGTACAGTATAACATTTCTATGATATGAACGGTTTATTTTTTATTTATTTTTTTACCATCAAATATCAGCCCAGTTTGAATTGCTTAGTTATTAAATACAATCTGCAAAGTTTGATTTCAATCCTCATTGATAGTGTTCGGGTAATCGTACGTACCCTCTTAGGTCTGTCGGTCGGTACCTTTGAAACAGTTGATTTGAATGAAATGCGCGCGCTCTCATGTCGCGCTCACTCTCGCCTTCGCTTGGCGGGTCCCCGTGTGGCGTCACACAGGACCTCGTATCGGCTTCTCTAGTATCAGGCGCACAGGTTCGCCGAGGAGGTACGAACACACCGCGCTCGGCACATTATACAACCAGCACTCATGGGTGGATTTTGTTTTATACCTAGGTCGTAGGAAACATTGAATAACGATGACTAACATTTGAACCAAAATACGTCGGTAAAATACCCGAATTTGACAAGAATCGCTTTGAAAAAATGACTAAAAAAAATGCACCACTTGTCTGCATCAACGACTCGAATAGTATTATTATTGCATTAAAAGAGACGTAAAAATACATAATTATGAAATTCAAATATTCATGGCAGTTATAAATTATAATACGAAGCATAATATAATCATGAAAATATATTATTTTGCGACTTTCAACGATTTGAAAAAGAGAACACATATAATTCGTGTATTTGCATGTTTTTTTGTCGCCAAATATTTTTTCCCCAAAATGTAAGTTGAACGTGTATCATAATTTAATGAAACAAAATAATAAGTATGTCCGTCACACTCACATTGACATATTTTCCAAACGACTGAACAAATTGGTTCAAAAAACCAAATTACTAAAAGTGTATCTAATTTACATAACTGTCCCAAGACATTTACCGGCATAGAATTGACCCCTGGTGACCTCACTGCTTGTAATGACTTCCGGTTCCAGGACAACAGAACAACGAACTCGTTACAAGAAAGTTCATTAGCTGTCATCCAGCGGGCCCGGAAGAAAGTTTATTAGTTGTCATCCAGCGGGCCCGGAAGAAAGTTTATTAACTGTCATCCAGCGGGCCCGGAAGAAAGTTCATTAGCTGTCATCCAGCGGGCCCGGATCTAGTTGATACAGTTTAGCTCCAGCGGGCCCGGAAGAAAGTTCATTAGCTGTCATCCAGCGGGCCCGGATCAAGTTGATACAGTTAAGCTGAATAACTTTGGTTCGAGTCCCAGTTCTGACAATATTCGTTGACAGTTCCCCGAGTACAAACATAATAAATAAACTGTCATAAACACAAACAATCAGAGATCATAGTAATTGACGATCATCGTAATTCATTCTTTCAAAACCCTTTCTTAATATCAACGTTAATTAGACTGATTATAATATAAGTCGTATAATTTGGTATCTATGACAGAACGAGGTCATATTTTAATTATTAGATGATCGAATCATTCTTTCAAAGTAAAAGTGTAGTTTAGTTTAGTGTTAAGCTTATAAAGGATGACAAAAATTAAGAAAAAGATTCTTATATTTCACTAGTCAAGGGAAAGACTTCGATGAGGATGGTAAATAATGATTAGAAAATGATGATATGAAATCATAAGTGCAATGTTTTAAAGGTGTATGATGCTGTACAACGCGTTATATTGAGGAAGGTAAAGGTTTACTTGCTACAGCTGAGCCTTTTTGTCCTTGAGTTACACATTGCCTCGGTTTGAAGGCTGGAAACGCATGTTGTTAACTATCGATTTGGGACCGCGCCCAGCTTGTGTCGGGTCAATGCCAAGGTTTAGGTAATCAATATCCGTGGATGTGTTTTATATATATATATAAAGAACTTGCCATCTGCCATTAAAATGCTGGAAAACTGAACTTCTTTATTTGATGCGCAATTTACAATATTGCTTAAAAAACATATTTTAATCTTATATTTTATTTTGTGTTACCATCTTTACAAACTCGCGTTGCCACCCCGCCCATTAGGTTTCCAAAGGGCGGCTTGAACAAGTCCTCTGCCGCCTTTTGGGCTTTCATTATGGTCTATGAATACCGTTTTCGGCTAGGGAGGCTCGTACCAGTGGCGTCACTAGGTTTTTTTTTGGGGGGGGGGGCCATCCGGTCATGCGCCCCCCAATAATTTCCTCGTTTTCCCTTTTTTTTCAATTAACAATCCTCAGTTGATTATCAAGCCCCCTGACCCCTTACTTGAATTAAGTACATCTAAGAATTAATTGGTTGAACCACCCCTTTATGAATTCCTGGAGACGCCACTGGCACTAAAGCCCCCCTTCCCTTGAGAATTTTTGGATTTACCACTGCTGGATTTGCGCCCCCCCCCCCCCCCCATGTCCAAACTCGAGTGACGGTCCTGGCACGCATCCTTTGGGCTTTCAATGGGTCGACTATGAATTTAGGTCTTGTCTGTCAGAGGGTGAAAAGTAAAAACAGAACCAAAATATGCTGATTTTCCTGCATGTTATTAGAGAAAATTTTAATGTTGAACCTTCCATGCTTCAGCGTAAAAAACACAAAATTTACAGGCAACTGTTTAAAAATGATCATTGAATGACATATTAAGGGTTGAAAAATAATCAATACCAATTTTTTCCGAAATGCACGATAAACTTTACAATATTATATTCAACCGTTGCTGTTGTTAATTTTATACCTCTTCACCACACGGCAACGATTATGAAACGTGACAACAACCTTGTCACACATTTTATCTCTTATCTCCGGTGTTTCCTCAACTGAAACCGTTACTAATCCCCTGCGCCCCCCTCTGCGCAGCTCCATCCTCCTCCATGATGACGTCACTGCCAGCGCGGTCGTCACACGCGTCTCGCCTCTCGGTCGGAGTGGTCGCTTTTCTGTTCTGCTGCCTGCACCTAGCCACCGCCGCCACAACCAACACCCGGCCAGCTACACCCACAGGGAGGCCAGCATCCATGGCGGCAATCGTAAACCCGGCGTTCGTGGGCGCGGGGAGGGCGCCAGGGCTGGAGATCTGGAGGGTCGAGGTGAGTGCGGTGTCTAGAGTCTAGAGTAAGAGTAGAGTACATAGTCACTACCCCGCCCTTTGGGAGCCAAAGGGTGGCTCAAAATAGTCGTATCCATAGACCTACGCGAGGACCATGTTTCCCATACGCGTAAAACGTGGAGAAAACATGGCCCTCATGTAGAGGTATTTGGATACGACTATTTTGAGCCACCCTTTTGGAGCCCAGAGGGTGGGCAATCCCGGCTTTGAGACCTGGTGACCCGAGGTGAGTTGAGTGGAGTGGTGGTGGACCCCAGGTATATATTAGGTTGGTGGAAGTCCCATAAACTTTTTTTTCATGTAGAATTGCCTATTATTGGGTACCATCATAATCTCCCGAAAGTGCAATCCCGTGAGAGTGTCATCGGGGATGACAGTTTTGATATACCCCCCATTATTTTTACCCGGTAAATGTATACCCTCTTGTCTTAGAAGACTATTACTTGGTTATTAGGGTGGTCGGGTAGCTTAGATGAAATGTCCAACGTCTGTTAGTAGAGGTCAATCCCAGCAATCACCTGAAGACACTCTTGGTAAACCCTCCAGTGAGGACTGCCTGTGTCTGGTATCGAACCGACGACCTCCTGAACATGAGTGCTGTCTCGGTCTGTACACAAGCATCTCCATTGTAAGACACATTGGTAGTTGATTACAGAAAGTCTCAAGGACTGACATGTCTTCGTTAGATGTTCACATTCATCGTGACTTGATGCCGATACTATTTCTGTTCTTGTGCACGCAGACAGCGATGCTGTAGCCTTCAAAACTTTTCAGTGCCCATTGGTTAGTCCGTGTAAAAAACAAAAACAAACCCAAGATCTAGACGGTCAGGCAGTGTATGGACAAAGAAACAGTTAACGTACAAATCTCATCTTGACCTTCATCTTCCAAGAACGTTTAAAATAAATCTTTACCTTGATAGATGATGCACAAAAAATTGTAGATAGGTTCATCTCATGTATTTGTACTTACTAATTACAATACAATTTGCACTTTAAAAAAAGTATACTTTTCGTCCACTTGGCAAGTAAAGAGAGTTGTAACATTGCACGCTGATGATTTCAAATTCTGACCCATCTATACAAGCTGGAAGGTTCCTAAGACACTTCCTAAGACTCTTAAGCCAACAAAGCCATCAACAAACCAAATGCATACAAAGCTGAGAGTCGAACCCACAACATCCTAGGGCTCTGTTAGCTTTAACTCTGTACCATATTTGGCTGCGAAGTCGTCCCAAGATGTGCACCGACCGCGTCGTCTAACTTATAAGAGTTGACTGCCTTGAACTCGGTCGGTCACTGGGAACCGACGCTGTCTTCTTCTTGCAGCCAGACCCAAACCTCACGTGGCCTTACTGTGTCCTATACTTGTACAGAGACATTACATGCTGGAGTAGCCACCTGCAGTGTTCACACTTGTAATGGGTGTTAGAGTAATGAACAATACGTGTAGATTGTAGTTCAGAAAACGATTAGAACAAGGCACAACTGGACGAAGTTCGGAATTACGATTAAATTAGCACGCGAACGCCCACAGTCGAGTCGAAAGTGTGTTTGTACTTCTAGACGGTCTTGTAGTACACGGATCGGAATGGTGTCGGCATACCCATGGCGCTGACTATCTTAGTACTCATTACATTACGGCTACAACAAAAATTTAAACATTGAGCAAAAATTAGCATTGTACGAGAAAAAAACTTAAGATGGCGAAAAATGCTCGGCCCCTCCACAGTCGAGGACAACAGGACACACAAACAGGAACGTAATTCTTTCCATCCCATTTCGTACCCGGCACCCCCACCAACAACGAGATTTAGAAACGTTTTATTTAACCTTTGTATTTGTATTTGTTAACTTAAGTTGCTCCGCTCCCTTCATGGGTACTCCCATACTCGTGCTTCTTACCTACCATGGAATAGCATTCGTTATCACCAGCTCAAGGCGCAGCTTGAAACAATCATCGAGTATTGTTAAACCATTTCTTAATCATAATCTGTTTATCAAAATGCGATTTATCAAGACCAAATTCCAAGATAAAAGTCTTGAAAGAAACACGCAACTCTCATTGTCGTCATAAAGATTGGCTTGTCTCGTCAATTTCGATAATGTCTGATGTTATCGATATTGAGAAGGTCAATAAAACTCTACTGGGAAACAAGTCTATTAATATTTCATTTGAATGGTAGTAGTTTATGAAGGTAGATGAGGCAGAATTTCTTTTCATGAACACTAAACACAACAAATCACAATTTTATTCTAGAAACAAAAACAATAGGTACTGTAAATTCTTTTGTTTTTCCTCATGAATATGCAGAAAACTTCTTTGAGTGTGTATACCTGGTAATAAGAATGAAACGCCACACCCGCGGTGGCTCATACGGTTAGGGCGTAGGTCCTTGCTCGTCCAACCAAGGGGCATAGGTTCGAATCCCGCAGACTACGCGGATAATTGATGATGTCCTTCATTCTCTTCCATACACGCACCGTCTACAATTGTATTGCATTTTAATTCAATTGTAGTAATGCAATTAGCACTTCCCCGAAACATTCGATTAATTAACATCCGACTGTTTAATTAAACTAATTGAGGCGTGAGCTACGTACACCGACATTAACGACCTCGCATGCAAACGCAAGCTACATAATCAATGATGAACGAAGGCATTTTGTTTCATCTGATTTTAATGGTAAAAAGTGCTGGAATGAAGTCGACGCCGTATCTGCCTTAGATGATCAGAAACATTCGACCGAGAATTCGCGTTATTTTTAATACTTTTTTGTGTCAATTAAAACGCCGGGGATCCGGCTGATGGGTGTTGTCAACGCCCCCCCCCCCCCCCCACTGGAGTCAGTCCTTCCGGCGCCGCGAGAGCTCTCCCGTGACGTAGTAGGATCAGAGGTTATAGACCCAGCCCGCAATCTGTGAGAGCGACGAGAAGTAATCTGTGAATTGAGAGGACTGAGAAAAACATTTTAATACCGATTGTTGAGGAATGTTTTTGTGTCCATTTATGTAATTTGTTTTAAATGGAAATAAATCCAGAAAGTTAAAATCCATTTCAGCCGGGTATCGAACCCGGACCTCCCGATTGCCGGTCAACAATTAACAGTCCAGGGGGATTTTGATGGTAACGCCACCAATGTGATGGTAAAACGCCACCATGTTAATCACACAGCACTTAGAGAATCTCACGTACATGTTAAGTTATTAACTTTACCGTCTCGGTAGCTAAGTGGTTAAAAGCGACCGACCGGCAACCGTGAGACCTGAGTTCGATACTCGGCTGAAAGGGATTTTGTAATTTCTGGATTGATTTCCGTATCATCAATTTCACATTATGGGATTGTTTCTCGGAAATACTTAGTTATACCTTTGAGTATGGAACCTTACTCAATGGTTGTACTTGTTAGTTGTCCTCCTTTCTTCATCAGCTTTTATAGTTTGTATATATGTCAGGCCTGAGACGTTAAAAAATATATAGAATAAAATAAAAGTAGTCGTAACAACTCTTTTGACAGCTAATTTATCACAATTTTTCTTCTCTTTCCCGTATTCCAACCATGGCAACTACTTGTATATACGTATGTCCGTCGTTCTGTGCTCATAAAAGTGTCTCGGGGTGAATCTTCCGACTTCAGAAATAGCTTCAGTGTTGTTTACTAGATAAAACTGTCTGCTCTCTCTAGAGATAGAGTCTGTTGGAGCTCCTTGTATTTTCTCTTTGGTCTCGCCCTCCTATACTCTCCGAGTTGACGCCTCGGAAAGACTCGGTTATGTGGTGAGTTATTTCTGCTGTGGGGTTCTCGAATGTTGGTTTGACGACAATGAACCTTGTGGCTCCGAGCATAACTCTGTTTTCAAGTGTGACATTGACATTCGCATTGACATTGTGTAGCCGTGCAATTGAATTTTAGACTGTGGTTATACTTGTTGCAAATTGGTGGAATACAGAGCAGATTAATCGTTAAATCATTTTTTTTTTTTTACTTTTACTCTCGAAGGACCAATAATAATTAACTTAATACATTGGTAGATTGTTTAACGTTAATTAAACGTATGAAAATCTATGTCCAAGTTTTTTAGAAGTTTTTCTTGTCAACGTTTGTCAAAAATAAGTGCATTTTAAACACTTTTGTAGAACATAAGCTCAGTTTGTACTTTGTTGCCGTGCGTTTTATACTCATTTTGTAGTTGCAAATGTTCATATAATTCCTTTTTACCGTTCTAGGGCGTATTCAGTCAGTTAATTTGTAAATCAGTACCTAGTTTCTCTCTTCTCATTGTTAGTTGGTTGCAGTGTATGTTGCTCGTCAGCTCTAAGTTATAGCACATCGTTAATCTTATACCACAGTCGGGGAACTGTGAGATGAGTTAGAAACTGAGTAGCTCGACAACTATATAGCTGAAGAATGCGGGGATGTATTTCTGGAGTCTGTTAGGCTCATCACGGAGGTGACGGGAGACGGACGTGAGCCGAGTATCGCCCCTATCCAGATAGTTAGTGGTTTAACACGTTAGCACGGTCGCGTTTTATGCAGGGAACAAGTGGGAATTACAAAAGTTGTATCTGTTTATCCAAAATTTGAGCAAAAGTGATCTGAAGTTGAATAGAATGCATGAAGTATATTGTGCTAATTTTGTAGATATTGGTGTATTGCTTTTTAATATGTGACATGAGTCAGTTATTTAACAGTAAAGTTTTCAAAATATCAATGATGGGCTCAATTTGAAGAAAGCTTTGTCGTGAACCACAAGTGGGCGTTAATCCACTAATCTAATTCATCTGAAAGTTACAAATCAATCCAAGAAACTTTCAAATTGTCTAATACCCAACGATTTGGTTGCAAATCATGTTATTTTGATGCGTCGATTCAATATACTAGAAAAACGCCAAAGTCGTTGTTAGACGAGTGAGGGAGTCATGTGCTAAGTAATCGGGAACATTTGCATCCCTAGCCTAATAAGTTAGCGAGGAAATACTCATGCTGTCTAGATCCAGCCTTATAGGTAGGGGGAAGAAAGGGAATGTTCCCGGGTACTCAACACAATGACTTGCTTAGGTACAGCCGTACAGCCCATATTTTCTCTCTATCTACAGTGGCTACAGCTTGCAAGGATCGGCTATAATATTTCTTTATTTTTTTCTTTCTTAAACGTCTATCATATTCATAGATAAAGCCATAATAAGCCTTCATCTAAAGTATTTAAATTTATATTGATAATATTAGCTTTTGACATAAATGAGTTATATCTGGGAGTGTTTTTTACCACTTGAATATCACATGCAGAATTTTCTTTCTGCGTTTAGTCGATTTATTTATTAGTTTGTTACTATATCGGCCTACATTAATTTAAATGTGCATTTTACTTTTTGAAACTTTAAACGGTCATAAACATTAATTATAAGGATTATTGTAGATAAATCAGCCAATCCACCCCCAACCTTTTGGTAAATATTAATGGCCGTTACAAAGTTCAAAAAGTAAAATGCACTTTTAAATTAATGTAGGCCGATATAGTAACTAAGTAATACATAAATGGACTTAACGCAGAAAGAAAATACAGTATGTGATATTCAAGTGGCAAAAAACACTCTAGCTCATTCGTGTTCAAATGTCTATATAATTTATTCTTATGGTAACAACTATACGTTTTGTTCATTTTTCAACTGATCTTAAGTCTTCATCCTAAACAATCATACATAATTACACATAATTAAACCTACTTAAAGTGTACTCCACCCAGTGGCGTATCCAAGGTGAAGCTAGGGGGGCTTGGCCCCCAAGAAATCCCAGCTTTAATATTATATTCTGCAAATCATCTGGATTTACGGAAAAAAATTAACTAATCTATTAATTTTATCTTCTTTTCTGTTCATAAAAGCACCTTAACTTCATCTAAAATACATTAAACCTCTTAAAAAATACCTTTTTTAATTTTTTTAAATCACTTTTTTACGTATTGCATGTTTAAATCGCAATGGATCTAGCTGATTTTGTTAGCAGTTCTCAGTTAACTCGTACCGGATGTCTGTTTAAAATTTCAGCGCAATCTTTCCAGCAATTCGGCTGGTTTTCGGCGTACACATATACACTTACACCTACAGAAGATCAGAATGAGCGCCGTTTGAGTTGAATTGTATCCTCAGTCGCTCCGTTATAATAATTTAGTATTAAGCCGATCATCAAAATAACGGAAATAATAATGACATTTTCATTAAAACATACATATTTACATAATCTTTCAATTGCATGTGGGTAATTGTTCGCAATGTTATCAATAACATCAATCGTGTCCAGTAACAACACGGTATCAATGAGCGTATACCGACTAGTATATTGAGTGTTACGAGCTGGGTGGCAGAATCGAGTGACATCCGCAGATACAAGGCTGAGCCGCCACACCCTAGAAAGATAGGATGTGTTTGTGAATTCTATAAATAGTTCGGTAACACCTGTGATTGGCGGAGATAAGACTAGTTGACGCTATTCTCACAGCACTTGACGCGCGACAACCGAAATCCACGTTATCACAGGCGATTACACTGTTTACAGCGCTAAGTATTTAATGTTTGTCAATAAGGGTAATCCTTCGTCGCAGGCATGATAAGCATGTTGCGACACTCAAAATAATTGCTTTACTGTTTTATAGTGTATCCAAATAACAGCAGTTCTTTACTGTTGTGATGCTAATTTTAATTTTTATTCCCATGATAATTTTGCACACTAGTTTGCGAACAAAAGTTCAAATAATTCAGATTTTTGGTTTATAATAGTTGACATTTTCTGAAATGCGTACTGCAGTTTTAATCTGGCTCATGCCGCTCAATAATAGTATATATTTATTTATCTTCATGTAAATTTTGGTGGGAATTAATTCGTTAAGGGAATTATCTAGGTTTAATACTAAAATTTCAACATGTGTCTGCTATTGAAAACCACACCGAAACATAATGGAATCTAGCCTCTTTGATAACGTTCTCCAAGCAACGTTCCTTGGTCCTTAAGTTGCATAGTGATACTTACAAAAACGTAGTCAATGCTTTGTACGATACGATCGTGTCAAACGACGGAAACGAGATGCTTATGACGACAATTTCATCTGACGTTGAATCTACATAATAAATAGGAGCTAGCTATTTCAAGGTTCAGAACAAGGAAACATGATTGGAAAAGTGAGAACGAATGAATACTCAGATAAATCTTGAGCTTCTTTAAAAAACAACAAGGAAAAACAGATCTATAATGATCACTGTTACTACATGATACATTTTATCCATAATGTATCCTCGTATTCCCCATAACATACATCAAGAAGACAATATAAATACAAAAGTGTAAGTATAAAACATGGTTTTTAGGCAACTGCTACGTGCATGATGACTGGCTTATGACCCCAAAAGTGCAACCATGAAAATGATGCAGTTATTGCCATCAATCAATGTTTGCAAATAAGACCGTTTATAAATATTAATTAATAATGTACATCAAAAATCAAACCAATTTAACTTGATTCAAATCGAAACATTTTACATCATTTTAATAGCTATACCCAGGGATTCACGAGTGCCGAATCAATATTTTCAATGTAATTTAGAGATACGACGAAAAGACACATGACTTTTTTGTCAACACTCACATGTTGGGTCAGAACGAAACAGCCGTCACGGATTTTGTTGGGGTTCTGGAAAAGTAATTTTTCTAGTTTAAAATCTGTCTCCCTCTCAGCTAGGAAGATAATAAATCTAGACCCGCGTTAAATATTTATTTTTGTCTCCTGACGAACTCTGCTTTAGAGTCGCTCTCAAGCTTCAAGCCTCGACGATGGAACTAAGAGGACGTCGCGGTTGATGTTTGAAGTTCGCTCGCTCGGCAGACGAAGCTAACATGATTATCCGTGACATTACCGCGGTTCCTCTCAGTCGAGACTCGCGAATATCCTACTAGTGTAGACAGTGATAGAAATAGCAACTCTAGCGACCCCCCGACTCTCAATTATCACAACTCGGAAGCTATATCCAAGTTGTCAGCTTGACTGTAAGGGAGTCCAGAAATTAACGCTCATTTCAATCAAATCTTTATCTAACAGAATGCCACTCGCGAAACGGCGTCTCTATTCAGGAGCATTCACCAACCATGTCCGATGGTAAAAACTAAAAATAGTATAAGTTCTGCAGAGGACACTCCAAAGTCACATTGGTTTCATAGCCTTTAGTACACCGAGCCTTGATTGATGTAATTTCTTGTTTTAAATAGCAATTTGATAACCTTTTGTGCGTCTCGATTTAGAAATCGATCGCAATCTCTTTTAGATTCGATTTGATTGAGAAATACGACCGGACGCTTTGTTGTTGTGTAATGTGCATCGTGGCGAGGTTTTTACGCTTAAGCATCAAGGAGTTAACCTTGAGTGATGTGATCGATGCACAGTCGTGAATGGTGAATGAATGTATGTTTACATTACGTTGTAAAAACTACTGGAAAATTATTTGCCCGCATCACCCTTTTTAATTATATCCAATTATCGCCAAACCTTTGGTAAGCGTCCAAAATAAAACATCCTATAAGGCTATGTTTATATGTACATGTTTATATCTTGCTCTACGCCATGGGTAATTTTCTATTAATCCTCAAAATCGATACTTTTTTGCATTTTTGACTGAACCAAAATCGTGTATATAACGTGTATGAAACATTAAAAGTGTGAAGGGGGTAGTAGATATTTAGAAACTTGGAAGATGACACGACTATGTCGAATGACAGATAATTATTCTACACAATCCAATCACTGCCAAGTTTAGTACTGTAACTCTTCATCGTCATCATTATCCATCGCCGTTTCCTGCTTCTGGCAGGGTCAGCTTGGGTTTAGCAACAAAAATTTTCCACTTCTTTCTATCCTCCCACAATCGTATCCATTCCACATCTTCCCAGCTTTCTCCTCTTGCCTCCAAGTCTCCTGCTCAAGATGTCCTTCCATCTCTTCCTTGGTCTACCCCGTCTTCTTCTTCCTTCTTCAATCCTTCTTTCATACATTTTCTTACACATAAAGTGAGAAAATATAGATTTTCCTAGAACCGTGACAAAATATAGCTTTACAAGGTGAAATATTGTTTAACGGTTTCCGCCGGACCTGGGCGATAAGATGTATATTCGTCGTCGGGCAGAGAAACAGAAGGCAACTAACAATCTCCGCTGCGAGCCGCCTATCTTAATCGTAGCTTCCGGTAAGGACGACGATAGCCCAGTGTTTCTTACAGCTTATTAAATATAACAATTCATTAAATAAACTTCGGTCAAGCACTAGAATTTTATTTATATTTTGTTAGACACCTGTTCGATTCCTGTCACTGGTATTCTTTAGTGCATCGTTCTTATACATGAGTTTTCTCAGTCTTAGGGACGAACGTTGACATGGTTTTAAAATACATATCAGGCAACTGATGTTTTGAAATAATGAATAGCTACTGGAATAGGCTACCGTGTCACGGTAATATCACGTAAAATTAAATGTATCAAACAAATTAGAACGAAGAGAATGACTAGTCATAGATGATCGTACTTTTTTCGAATATTGTCTAATCAGAAAACAGTCTGATTTAAAACAGCATTTGGATTTTTCGTTTTTAAATTTGTTATCGTGGGGTCTTATTACGTACCTTCAGTGTGTAATTGTTTACTTCTTAATTTCACTTAGATTCTAATATTTTATTACTTGGTACCACCTTTGGTTTTCTCAATTGTTGAAAATGTATTCACACATCACACCAGTAATGTTATTTTACTCGTTATTGATTTTTCTAGTGATGTAGTCCTAATTTAATGTTAAAAGTGTTTGTGTCAATCGTAATAATACAGAAAAGTTTTTAACCATCTACAATCTTACTTGCGATAGGTTTCGGTTTTTCCATGGACCTCTGCGATAGGTTTCGATGTTCCAAATGTTGGAGATTAATGTTCCAGTGCTAACAAAGACATGATTTTCCACGACGTCTTAACGTGTACTAGTTTATTGGCAAAGTTGGTGAAGGTCGTCTTTTTGCCAAACAAACTACTAATATGTTCAAGTTCTGACTCACTTCTTTTGACGAAGTGGAACTTGGAGGGAATACAAGAGCTTCAAGAAATGATTCCTTTCCGTGCGTTTAGTATTGTTACAGAAGTGGATTCAGCGAGAGTCTTGAGTGACGATCTATTTTCACGACTGCGTTTATGTCATGTGCAGGAAATTGTTTACAAGAATTGAGAGAAAAAAAAAAATCCATTCGAAATCAAACTTTTACAATCAGTATTGAACTTGAATGTGGATAGACGTTTAGATACTATAACATCAAACACAAAAGTTAACCATATAACTCACGTTTAGAGTTTAGAAAAATATGTATATAGACAGTACGTAATTTCGAATTTACCGAAAATTTTGCCTAGTTGTGCGGTCTGACGCCGTTCAGTCCTATTGTTATTTGCCTAAGCTTAACGACGTACTTCCACTTAAAACCACCCTATGAAGACTGATGTGTAAACTTTAAATACGATGTTTATTTAATATCACGCAAATATATTATTTATCAGTAATTATTTTTATCTTGTTACGTTACTAATTCCCGATAATTATTGTGAAGACCCTATGTAAATACTATTTCTGTCATGCAATTCATTTAATTATTATTTTGTTGAGTGATCGAACGTTTTCTGATTTTTTTGAGAAAATATGTGAATTATTACACTTGTTCGGCATCAGTTTGCATCATCAGCTTCAATCATATATCAGTGTCAGTTTAGAGAAAGCTGGGTTCTAATTTCGGGGAAGTAGTAGAAATAAATCCTTGGTATTGATTCATCAGTCGGTATTTACCTTAACAAGTCTTCAGTCAAGATACCCTATATAGCAAGGAGCGTTGTAAACCGCTATAATACGGTGGTTGACCGCTAGAACGATATCGACTGAGTTCCGCTACAAATTATCATTCGAGGAAGACAATAGAGGTTTTCATCAGAACTCTATTGAAGCGTGGAAATCAATGGCTTTTAATAGCTTTACTGATAGGTTCTGCAGAACTAATTATTCTAAAGAACATAACCAACACAATGCAATTGTTACGTGACTTAATAAGCATTAACATTTGTATCCTTATCATGTATCACCATAGTTAGTGATGCTTATTCAAGGTTATTATTTCTTCGATTCCCGATCAGAAGCAATCTTCACACAAACATATAATTCGTTTCCTTACAGTTGCCTAGTAAATGAAGCAATCCCACATCTTGTCCTCCTTTGTAAATCAGTTTTTATAACTGAATAGGATAGACGTTAAATAAAGAAAGAAAGAAAGAAATAAAGAAAGAAATATCTCGTTCTGTTCTGTCCATTATAATTCACTAAGTACTAGTAAGTACTAGTACTTAATTTTGTCACAACACAAACAAATTAATCTTGTTGTTCATATGACAGAGGTGTTGTTTACCTTGTGAGAACTAATGAATATTGAGTAAACTTCCTTATACACTCAGAACATTCTTCTTGGAAGCTTTAATTCCATCTCATTGTCAACTTTAGATTTCTTATGAACCTGTGATTAAAAGGCTCAAACTCTCAATTATACAATACATAGTGTCCCTCATCTGCCCATACTCACGATTTTTGCTTGGCCAGCATTTTTCAAATATATCATGAAAAAATAAATCTAAATTTCAATAATACTAAATATGATGTACGATAAACAAAACAGTAATATTTATATGAAGTGCAACAAGTATTATTTTCATACTTTTCTTCCTGCTGTTCAACTGATTGACATCTTCGTTCATATGTGGATATATATAATTACTTGACAAACATGCAAAGCTTCATACGGCTCATATCAGACGCCTACACTGACTGCAGGCAAGGTACTAACCAAATTAAGGCTGGATACATAAGTGGCTACCATACTATAGGTATTGGTAAGCAACGAACATGTTGTTTGTCCATCATGCTGGTTGAGATGTGGTTGGGTCAGGTGTTGATGATTTCTGCTGAACGAAACGAACGACGAAACGAAAGGACGCTAAAACCAAATTAACATGCGCGTTCACATTGATTTAAACATTAGTATTCAGTATAAAAATTTGCGTTAAAAATAATTGAAAACTTGAAATAAATTCCTGAAGTTCACCAAAATTGAGTAAATGTTGTGGGTTTCGCGATTTTTTAAAATGCAAAACCGATGAATTAATCTAAAAATACGCGTACTGGATCTCATTGTGTGAAATACGATACCAATGTTGTTAACTGTTTACCCGAAAAAACAGAAGCTGAGCGTCTAAACTCGTCTCCGCGCCAGCCTCAGCGAATGCCCTGCTAATCAAGAATAGGGAGTATTAGGTATAAAGATTCACCATAGATAGGTATGTCTACTCTCTAGCTCGATCTAGTGTATCCTCCCCAGTTCATCGCCGTCTTTGTCTGTCCCCCGTCTGTTACGTAAATAGCGCCCTAAGCCCTGACGGCAATCCATCCTCGTTCCAGACCCTTCAGTAGCTCGAGGACTGGTCCCGTCTGCTCCAGCTATTTCAGGAGGAGACAAGACAGTTTGACCTGGGTACCTTGCTCGCTTGGCCGTCATCCACGAACCAAGCCTGAGGTGAGGCACGTACGCACTTTTGTGCGTGTGGCCATCACATTAGTTCTGCACTACACGCGCTTAAATTTCAACTACGACTAATTAAAACAATAGTTAAAATTAGAACTACATAGTTATCTGATAGTTTAATCTTTTTTCTTTGAAATCAAGTTTTTTAAGCTTAGATAATGACGTTTAGATGAACGTGCCAGTTAGTTTAATTGCAGTTATAAAGAGTGAAGCGTCTGGAAATAAAGGAAATGGATGCTATTATTACGACATAACAATTAGGGATTAAGTGGGTTTTATGGTTCTCGTTTAAAAATGTAACTTTTTAGTAAGCAACAGTGAGGATGTAAAACTATTTATATAAAACCGTTTTGATTGGGAGGGGTTGGTTGATGTGCCCGTCAGAGACACAATGTGGTACCAAAGATGAGAGTTCAAATACATTAAAATACACAGATTGTTGTAGTTGGCTGGAATCTCCTCATCCATTATCATCAATAATTGATTCAGTCCTTCAGCATCTGACAATTAACGTTTACCAGTTTTGTGACATATAATAATATACTCAAGCAGGTAATGTATAAACTGGTAGAAATCAACCTATACACGGTTATCGTGAAAGAAACATTGTCCCCACTCCCCAGTACAACTTTGTACAAGATTTGTTCGGCGCCCACTCGTTTCTAACAATTCAATCTTTTACTTATACGCAACAACACTGCAGAACAGTTATATGCTTGAATAGTAAACAGGAAACACACACGTTTATAAAAAAATATGGTGGTTAACTAAAACATGACAGTTTTGGTGTCGGCAATAGGGAGATTCATCCGGGATAGCCCAAAAAACTTTAAATATTAACCCTTCCCTTGGGTGCAACGGGGAGAATATCTTCTAAATATAGCTCTACGAGTCGGCGGTGCATTATATGAAACCTCATTGAAGTTGATGTGGTTATTATCACAGACTCGATAGAAAACATCCATCGCACCGCGTAGTCAGTGACGCGTGTCGGCTGGACGTAAACGAATGGTTTATTACCCTCATAAAACGTTGTACTTCGTGTACAGTTCCACTTGTAACGTACAGTGAACTGAAAGTGGAAGGAGTTCTATTATTAGTGACGTTTAGTTCACAAGTCTTCAGTGTGGTCCACTGGGGCAGGGCAACTAAAACTCAATGTTACATCTCCAAGCTCCAGTTTACACACACTAAACTTATGCGTACTTTAGTTTGGGTTGTAAATTGTCGAAGGGGGTTTACATATTTATAAATCACAGTCATTAGCCTATGAACAGCGCTCATGAATATACACCATATTTAATAACTTCAATACACGTGAAATGCGCTGCGGGCAACGTCTGGTTATAAGCTTACTTTGTTCTAATTGACTCTACTGAGGCCCGGTATTTCAATGTCCAGTTAAAGTGGCAAGTTAGTTTATCTGCCAGTTAAGTCAAATTTAGTGTATTTCCACTGCCAGTTAGTTTATCTGGAAGTTAAATTGGGTCCTAACTGGCAAGTAAACTAACTGGTGGATGAGGTGCTTGTTAACCCTTAACTGACAGATAAATGTGTGTATAAAGATGGCGGCTGGTAGAGTTTTAGGTTATGTTGGTTCAGTTGATGTAGTTGACGCTTTCTAAATTTTCTGATGAAGAAGAAGACTGTAAATTTATCGATAATTTTACCTATTGGGATGACAGATTTTTGTATGAGGTTTTGCATATCATAACACAGTGTCTGGTACCTTCTGACAAATACAGACAGGCTTCAATCACTAGGTAGGCCTAGGCCTACATACATGCCCATTAATTGACCTAGACTTGACATAAACCTATTTCCTAGTCCCACATGAGGCCTAGGCCTCAGTCCTTTAGGCCTAGGCCCTGTCCCCTAGGCCTAGTCCTACATCTTGGCTTAGCCTACACTGTAGTTTCACATGTAGCTAAAGGCCTAGCCCTGGGTCCAAGTAGTATATTAATAAGGTCTAGGCCAAGGCCTAGGACCCAGTCCTACTTTGTAGCTAGGCCTAGGCCCTAATGCCACACAAGGCCAAAAGGCTTGCTAAGGTGCAATCAAAGGTACAGTAAAATAAATTAGATTTCAAGCTTTGAATGGTCAGGGTTTCTTTATTTAACTACTCTACCTCACAGTTTAGATCTGATTCTAGGGTCTAAACTTCATTGTTTTAAACACAACGTTTTTATTACAGCAGGCTATTTGTCTAAATAACTTCATTCTTCCAAGAGTTGATTTGTATGAAAATTCAATGGTTTAAAAATACACTCTTGATGTCTTTTCGATTCTTTGTCCATTGTAATTAATAATTGGATGAGCGTAGCGAGCGTAGCGAGCGAAGCGAAGATTCCATTTCACTACACTGGAGAAAAAAATCCGGAATGTTTTTTTTTTTTTTTCTTTTTTTTTTGTATTTTTGTGTGTTTGTTAACACGATTCCGGCTAAACCGATACTCCGATTGCGATGAAATTTTATGGAGGCCTTCGAAATCTCTGAACTTAGAACTGCCACGTTTTTGAGCGCAATCGGGAAATTTTTTCTCATAAAAAACGCAATTTTACGATTTTTTTTCGATTTTTAAAAAATTTCTTCGACTTATAACACCTACATGCTTTATCTGATTGTAATTAAATGTATTTATTTTATTTATTTATTTAATGTATTTAAATTCTACTAAAATTATCTGTTGATTGTTGAGCTATTAGTTTGACATCATTAATTCATCCACAAACAAATAAAACTCACGAGAAGCAATACAAACAATAAAGTTTGTTTAATGTAGATTCTAAATATAAGCATTACGGTTTCAATACAATGTATTATTTGTATGTTTCGTAAACGAAGTTAATTTGTTGAGTTCTTGTTTCAGAGCTTCGAGGCTGTGAAGTACCCCAAGAACAACTACGGCAAGTTCCACACCGGGGATTCCTACATCGTTCTCTTCGTAAGTCGCTCGGATTTAGTTTCAATTCAACTCAATCAACTAATCAACTGACAATGACTCAATTAATCTAAACATTGAACTATTGTTTCCAGACCAAACAGGGGAAGTCAGGCGAGTTCTCGTGGGACATTCACTTCTGGCTCGGAAACCAAACTTCTCAGGTGAGACACTCTTTACTATACTGCGGACCTGAGGCATCTTGGGTAATGGGAGTAAATATTTGAGAAATGGAGTTTGTTTTATTATCTCTAGATGAATAAACAAATACAAAAACACACAAATCTGCACGAGCCTTGTTCAAATATTATGTTTACACTTTATGTTTACATTATATGTGTACATGGTAATCAATAGAAGATTCATTTCGAATAAATTATTGCAAACTAACTAATAAAAATGTCTACAAGATAATTCTTTACATTTTTCAGTATTGTAGAGTTATTTTGTGACAAAACACGTTTCAATATTGTCTGTAGAATCAAAGAAACTTCACATTCGAAATGAGCATTTAAAGTGGGTGGCTACACACTCTCGCAACATATAATCCATGGCAAAGAACAGGTGAAAACCGAAAATCAAGCGATAGACAATACTCACAGTTAAACTTGGCTACAATTTGTGATTTTACAGAAATTCGTGAAAGTATAGCCAACTTATCTATCCATATTTAATTGCGTCGTGTTGAAAGACCTAAGATAGATCCTTGTTGAAATCCGTTAGCAATCTATACATACAAGTGTAATTAATGTTAATCAGCTGTGTGAGTCAACATACGAGTAAAACACACAAGTGACCAGTGCATGTGTCATGAAACCTGTGATCGTGCGTCAATGAATGCTAATCAGGAAGTAGAGTCGTGTAAGAACCGGACGCGTCGTAGGAAACATTTACATCGGGAGGAAGGGGAATAGTGGTGCGTGGTCAAACCACACGGTGTTCAAGCTGACGGGATGGTACACAAGCTGGGCAACCGAGATAATGATCAAGGATATCAGTATTAATATGTAAAGCATTCATCACGTTGCTAGGATCAAAAATCAAAAACATATGCACTATGATAGATTTGGAAATAGCTATGATATTATTTGTCGTTTGAAAGTAGTACAAATTGGACAGTGATCATCCCAACAATATAATTAACAGTAATGTGGTAGCAAAAACATGTGTCGCAAAGGTTAAGACTACACAACTCTTTATATAAAAATAATCACATAGAAAAAAATCACAATATTGAATAATATATTTTATAGCTGAGTCAATTATGACATATTATTATTATTATTATTAATACATATCAGTCCATATTATATTCATATTCTATTGTCCTGGAACGTTTTTTTAAAGGTTGGTCTATTACAAAAAGTCACAATTGATTTCGTACTACTAGAACACTAGAGTTGCTAAACAAAGTGTGGCCTAATAAACTAATTCGTTAGTTATCATCCTCATATTTAAAACTCAGCATTAGAAGTCGACATATTTTAAGTAAAAGGATGGAAGCAGAACACAGAACTATTAGTAGCAAGAAATTAAACTTATAACATTAGCAAGTCAACATAGATCGACTTGTTCTACATTGATTTCAGTACAATCGACAATGTGGTGTTCAAAATAAATCTGCACAAAGTTTGCAGATTTTGGCAGTTTATACAAGTTTTCATGGCAGTACGCCAAGCAGATTGAAACGGCTGGTGGACATAGCTGGTATTAATACTAAGTGTGTTTAGATAATCTATTCTGTGTGCATTTAATTTACTTTTTCTTACATCTTTCAAGTTCGAGAAGGACGTTGAAATACTAACATCCTACCGATCTAAATATAAGTTGCGAGTGCGACAACAATGTAAAGCTTAAAGCGATATGAACACAATGAATTATTGCTAAATTATTGAAGTTTGGGAAAAATACCGCGCTATTTTTCATTTTCCATTGAACAACAATATAGTCTAGCCATTAGCGTAGCGTACAATTTAAAATTAGGAATAATACACTTCTAGTCCTATCTTTTAGACTGATGTCGTGGTTCACTTGCTCGTCACAGAGTTTAATCCTTGTTGTTCCTTGTTGTACAGGATGAGTCTGGAGCGGCCGCCATCATGTCCGTGGAGCTGGATGACTCCCTGGGAGGAGGCCCCGTCCAACACAGGGAGGTCCAGGAACACGAGTCTCAGCTGTTCCTCTCCTACTTCCCATCAGGTAAGTACAAACGCTCCGGGCTAAGCCATACTTTGTTCTCCAGTACTGTCGCAACACACTACATGAACAACCGTACTGTGTAGTATAGTACTGTCAGTATGTTCAGCCACACGCATCTTGTACGTCCCATATGACACACACGGCGCTAACCAATGTGTTAGTAGTTTCTAGGTGCTCTTTAGGGTGCTGCGGTGCGCTAACACACTCAGGCACACCTTGTACAATGAACAGTAATTCAGGGATAGGCGTATAAGTTTAAGCATTATTCATTGTCCATTCTATAAATTCATTTACATTCTGTTGTCTAAGGTTGCATTGCAAATAAGACCACTGGTATTGAGCATAGAATACGAAGAAACCTTTGAGCTGTTTGGCTCCCCGCTTCACAAACTGTGGGTGGTGGATTGAAGTTTCTCATTAGTATACGAGTGTTACAATCATGCAAGTGTAAATGGTGCATTGAACTGTTTACGTCGTCCGTGTTCAGTTGCTTTCCACTACAGGTGCACCTGTCTTATCGTTATTCATGCTAATTCATGGGTTGAATAAACATCTCGCCAGCTAACCGAAATACATGTGGGGCTACCAGCAGCACTTCTGTTCTACCACAACAAAGAAACAAAATAATTACATTTAAGACAAGCCACGGGTTGTATAGGACATCAACAAACTAAACATTGCACATTTTTTAAATAAAAAAGTCTAGACCATGGAAACTAGCTAACAGTTTAAATTTGTCTCAGATTTGAACTGTATGGGTAGAATTCATGACAACGAGTTTTGATTCCCATAAATTTAAAATGTTCTAGTTTCTTGATGTTCTAGCCAAACAATATGGCTTGTCCTTCATTAAAAATCTCAATCTTTACTGAAACTTTGTTCCGAGGTTTTCTTCAGTCGAAGGAGAATGCTGTGATTGAGTCCTCGGACAACCTACAGTAAGTCACCTGAAGAGGGTCCCGCCTGGAATATAATGTGTACCCTACAACAACGGACATCCCCACTAAAATGTTCTCTCTGTAGGAGTGCGCTACCTGGCCGGCGGAGTCGCCAGCGGCTTCACCCACGTCAACCCCGACGCCGTCGAGAAGCGTCTGTTCCAGGTCAAGGGGAAACGCAACGTGCGAGTTAGACAGGTGAGGTTCATGTGGGTGCGGTGCCCTCGTAATAGCGTGTGCACAAGTGGAACAACATTCAAACTAAACTTGATTCTTCTCCTATCTCCATGGTTTTAATTCTATTCTAATATAAGTGCAGTGTTACATCGAACACTTAGCACAAAATCACTTCAGGTTGTTAAAATTGAAACAATTTTAAGATTGACAGCCTGAAGTGAGTTTGTCCTGTAGGTGTTTAAAAGTAAATATACGTTAAATAATGCGATTTTGTTCCTCAAAAGAAGTAACAAGTAAATTTCAGAATTTTACACTTAACTGGGAG
This sequence comes from Sweltsa coloradensis, assembly GCA_024449915.1. Classification (NCBI taxonomy): domain Eukaryota; kingdom Metazoa; phylum Arthropoda; class Insecta; order Plecoptera; family Chloroperlidae; genus Sweltsa; species Sweltsa coloradensis. Next base: position 114,623 of record JAMZAV010000710.1, read on the forward strand.
CTGGGACCACAATGTAGGGTTCGTAATATGTAAGGGTAGGAACTGGACGTTTGGAGAAAAATATACAGAAACATTTCAACACCCTGAATTTTAAGTGAGGTACGTAACAAAACAGTTGAGTGTGTTAAAAATTAAAACTGGTAATAAGTAAGATTAATGTACCTAAATTAACAAAAGGAATCGAATGAACGAACGCATAATGTAAAGATCTATCTTCTCATTGTTGTGATGAACTTGCTGAATGCACATCAATCTAAGTCGAACTGTTGACTGAAGCCAGATCGTGATTGGAGGTAAAATGGCAATGCAGTGGAATAATGTTGTAATTTCTCCCCGTCAGGTGGACCTGAACGTGTCTGCTATGAACAAGGGAGACGTGTTCATCCTGGACGCCGGCAAGGAGATCTACGTGTACACCGGGGTCAAGAGCAAGCGAACAGAGCGGCTCAAGGCAATCAGTGCAGCCAACCAGATCAGGGACCAGGACCACGCCGGCAGGGCCCACGTTACAGTCCTGGGTGAGACTACGCGCACTCTTCATATTGGCTCACTGTGCAGACCCTATACAAGATTAGGATATAGTTCTGCACGGCCTATCTCAAGTTGACAAACAATGGAAGAGCAAACATTTGCTTTGCTGTAAAACGTGTAGGTTGAGGAAGCGTCGTTCAAATAGTTAACAATTTGTCAGCCACCGATTTGAGAGGTTCCACAGTTACATTCATCACAGCTTTATCACTCTCCTATAAATAGCAACATACATTAATTTTCTTTGTATAATAAAGAAAAGATACCCTTTATACATGCCCTTGTATGTTTGCCTATCCGCATGTCTGATGCAGAGATTTTGAACAGTAGGTTCTTACATTTACAAATTTTTTCTTCTCATGAGCTTGTTTGCTAAGATGTATTGTTGATTCTCATTCGGGTGTATTTCTCAGAATTATTGATAATAATGGCACCGCATCACAAAGTCAATGTTATTCTATAACAGGTTGAAACCGTCCCCTGATTGAAAGCTCGTTTTAGACAAACAAATTGCAGATATGGCAGGTTGCGTAGTGATAAAACTGGTTAAGATAACTTGGGTGTGTAGAGTTATGTAAACAAGATCTTACTAGAACTACTGGAGCCCTGAATCATGGCTTAGACGATTCGTTTACAGATTTCTTTAAGAAAGCATCAGTGTTCTACCATTAACATTAAAAATTCTTTCAATTTGGAACTATTGCGACGAGTTTGTTACCATGTATTTGATCGGACTGGTCGGATAGATCATAGGGATCTCGAAGTATAAGCATTGATTTCACTTGATGAGTACATCCTTCAAGACATAGGCTCTGAGAATGTCATCTTCAAGCATCTTGACTCATTTTAACTTCAGTCCAGATCTTTACGAAATTAAAGGGTGAATTACCTCTAAATGCATCTCTTTCTTTTCGTCCGCCTGAGCGTTTCACATTAATTCAAGAAACAACCGAAGTGGAACATGACCTCCGACTGGACTGGGTTGCGTTTTAGGATACAGAATGCTTCGGGCACAGATAATAGACCGCACTGTGCTTCGGGTGTCCCTGATGTTAAGAGGCCGGGGTTGCGCCTCCGAGAAACTGGGCCTGGCACTTCCACTCAGAGATTCAAACTATGAAATTAACGTAGCTACGGAAAGCTCCCAAATGTTGGGTACTTGCCTATACCCGTGCTAGTAAACATGTCTATTAAAAAAATAAAGAATTAGGTCGAACGTAAAGATCCTTCAGCAACTGAACTCTTGCTCTGGGATTAACGAACTTTTCGCCCCCATTAGATGAGTTCAGCACCGAGACTGAGATCAACAAGTTCTTCCAAGAGCTGGGGTCCGGGTCCCCTAGCCAGGTGGCGGAGGAGAGCGCGGGAGGGGACGACGAGCAGTTCGAGAGGAACCAGGAGACGGCCGTGACCTTGTGGAAGGTCAGCGACGCCAGTGGAAGCCTCAAGATGACCAAGGTCGGGGAGAAACCACTCAACCAGAACCTCCTCAAGTCTGAAGTGAGTACGCTTGATGATTACCACATCGCTTGCTGGGTGGAACTTGGGGTTCGTTTCGTATTAATAACTTAAAATGCGGTTTTGGGATTTAAACAACATGAGAGTTTTGAGCTGTTTTTACTTTTCTTTCTAACGAATTTTGATTAATTAAAATGCATTTTCTCACGTAATCAACCTCTGAGTTTTAATTGTTGATGTGATTTATTGATGTGATTCTATTCAAGTACTTATTTGTAATCAACATATAGAAAAGACCAAATTTTGATTGGTTGAAATAGTTAGATAATACAAATTAAAACGACTTATGGTTGTCAAGAACAAAAGTATTTTCAACGTCTTTTTCCTTGCATGTAATTTAAACGTTTTAAAACTCTCATAAAATTATTATTCGAGATATTATTGCACCTGAATTTTGGATATAGATAACTCTTCCAGATTGAACCAAATGTTTAGTATGCGCTAATTGTGTTTGCACATTTTATTTTGCATGGAATGCTGTGGTTGAGACAAAATTATAGTTAACTAGGAAAACGCTTAAGTCCCGCCGCGTTGATGGATGAGCGTAATTTTTTTAATCAAAAAAAGCGTAAAATTGCGATTTTTTTATTTGATAATTTTTCGATTACGCTCAAATTTCACACGAATATATTAATTCATAGAATTAAAGTTCTGTGAAAAAATCATTACAATCGGATAAAGCATGTAGATGTTATAAGTCGAAGAATTTTTTTTTAAATCGAAAAAAATCGTAAAATTGCGATTTTCATGAGAAATAATTTTTCGATCAATTTTTCCCCCCGTGCAATTCTTCGTTCAGAGATTTCATAGACCTCCATAAAATTTCATCGCAATTGGAGTATTGGTTTAGCCGGAATCGTGTTCACAGACACACAAAAATAAAAAAAAAAAAAAAAACATTCCGGATTTTTTTCTTCAGTGTAGTGAAATGGAATCTTCGCTTCGCTCGCTACGCTCGCTACGCTCATCCAACTTTTGATTGGTTTTATATTGCAAAGTTCTGTTCCAATATAGAATGTTTACATTTTAAAATTGATTCATGATTTAGTTTGAGATAAACTGTAAAGAAGAAGATAATGCTATGAGTTTATAAAAAAAAAACTCTTGAATGCATTATGTACATGTTGAATCTGGGGTTTGCATGTTATCCAAAGCATGGACAAGTTTCTTCAAAACTACTAACATATTTTTGATAAAGCATAATACGTTGTGTCATCGCAACCAACATAATGAGTGGTATTAATCGGAAATACTTTATCAGAATTATTAACTGTTAGTGAAATTTCTATGGCTGTGTTACAAAAAAGGCACTACGCAAAATCTTGTGCTTAGATTCCTGTTATTATCTGATTTACAAAACAAAAATAGTTTTAACCATTTGTCAGATAAAACAATTACAATAAATTTAAAACAAATACATTTGTTGTGTATTTGAAGATCTAACCACAAGTGAATTCCCTCCAAGTTTGTTGTGCACTTGATTAACATGAACTGATACAAGTTTTTTTTTCAATCACTACAGGAACTTGGTGGACAGGTATGGACGACAGATTACTTAGTTTGTAGTTGCTGGCACTAACCAACTAACACTGTATATTGCTCTTGGCTGCTACGGTACTCTTGTATTACATTCTCACTGTTATTTCTTGAACTATTCTTATGTACACTTTCAGTCTCATCTGTATTCTTCACAGCTTCACCTTGACTATTTTTGAAGACCTTTACTATTTGTAATTGTATATATTAACAAAAACCTTGCTTTTTCAATAAATGTGTTGCTTAAAAAGGGAAAAATTTTGCGATAAAAACAAAATAATTGTCACTTCCACAAAATAATGTATGACAGTAATTTCAAGATTTGATCAGGAAGGAATGTGGGCTATAAATGGTAAAGTAGGTCGACCAGCAAGTGAAATACAGTAGTTAAATTCCTGATCAGTCGGATTTTTTTCCTGATTGCATTCCATATTATGAGCAATATATTATTATTGAATATTGATTCATAGCAATTGTCGTAAAAGTTTGCTCCAACTGAGTAAAAAACGTGTATCAATATTATAGATAATTCATTTCCATATACGAATGCAAACCTATTGCAGGCGAATCGACGTGAACATGAAGAGAGGAGTTTATTTTATTTTTGGGTTAAGTGTCAAATAATCTTGAAATCCTGTAAGTTAATATTTCAAAATATTTAGTATTAATTCCAAGGGAATGCGATGCGTTATCCTTCACGTTGAAAACAACAGGCATATCCTATCACTTTATGCATTTTCAATGCTGGTTGTTTGAGAAATCTTGTGATCCAAACTTCTACCAGCCATTGTTGCATACGTTTTTAATAATCCCAATTTTCACACTTAATAGTTACACTGTTTACACATGACCAACTTATTATTAGCTACAAATCTTTTGTCTTCATAAAACTTCTTAGATATTTGGGTCTTATATATAAGCTCGAGTATTTTACATTTAAAAGTTCTTAGACACACAAACTTATCTTAAAATCGTAAAGTATCAGACACTATCCTTGGCTCAGGTATCTTCTCCTAGGTAATATCACGGGTCTCAGCACACATGAATCTTATGACAGCTTAGTTTTTCTCTTGGTGTTTCATGGCATCTTTTGTAAACATTGTCTGCATACTCTTCAATTCTGTCTCTTCAAAGTTATGTTGGAAGTCTTTCATAATTTCTTTCGTACTTCAAAACTATGTTGGTAGTCTTTCATTTACTTCATAATTTGTTAAATGACACAATTTATCTGTGATCATCTTCTAGAAGACACTGTTGTGTTCATTTTATTTCGTTTAATATTCACTTCTTTCTTGTTTTTCAACTTTTATTATTATTATGTCATTGTTAGTTTTCATAATAACTATCATGCAGTGGCGTGCGGCCTATGTGAGTATCAGATTGACAGCAATTTCCATTTTCCTCATGCATTTACCATTAAACATAACTTTTTATTTCATCATAACGGCAAAACTGATTAGAATTAATCAGAAACTGAAAAGTCATTTCACTCCACGAAACTTCATGGTGTCTGCCTTGGTTAAAGCAAACAAACAACATCGAATTGCCCATTATACATTCATAACCATAAACTTAGCTTACAAGTGGAATTTAAAATTTAAAATTATAATATATATATCTTATATATTTCTATTTGGGTACTATATCAGTCCAAATTTTAAAATGTGAAAATTGATTCTATTTGCTTTGAAATTTATTTTATAAATATGTTTCTATTATTGGTATTTGCATTTCATAATGAAACATCGTTCACATTTTTTCTTCCGCGGCTTTCAAAGTAGAAACTATCAGCCCTGCCTGGCAACTCTCTCAAGTGACGCACACCGCGGTATCAGCAAGTAGTTAATGATGATCTTATAACTTCTAGGACTCTTTCATCCTGGACACCGTGACGTCTGGAATCTTCGTCTGGATCGGCAAGGGATGCACCAGAGCAGAGAAGACCGAGGCCATGAAGAGGGCGCAACAGTTCTTGACCACGAACAATTACCCACAGTGGACGCAGGTCAGTAGGCTACAAACCAAACAAACTCAATTCAAACTATTATAGCGAATGCCTCTAGTAGTTCGACTTGCCGCCGCAAGGTAACAGAACTTCCTTGATGAGCTCGTCGGCACTCGATTGTTGAAACCATAGATACTACTATACCCTCCACCCGGTTGAAACTTTTCACTTGCACAACTGCAGGAGTTGAAAAATGTTTTTTGCCAGCTCGAGCTCCTCAAGGAAGTGCAGTTAGGCCCTACCTTGCGGCAAGAAGAAACCAAACTACTAGCAAGGTAACAGCACTTCCTTGATGAGCTCGTCGGCACTCGGCTGCCAAATTATTTAATATGCCAGCCACTAGAAATAACCTCAGTACACACCTACAGCAATGAGAACCTTAATACAATCCCGAAAAAATAAATCAACATGGACTTAAACCCGGGTATTTTTGCTATATTTCTGGATTATATTAAATATTATTGATACCAACTGTAAAGGGAGAGTTTCCCGATTAACCAAATCGAGAAATAATTATAATCGTGTTTGACCTGTTGCCACCAGATCAAGCGAGTGGTCGAGCTAGGCGAGCCCTCCGACTTCCGTCAGTACTTCAGCGGCTGGAGGGCGACCGGCGACAACGTCGGCCTGGGTCGCACCTACACCCGGGAGCAGATCGCCGCCACCATGCCCGGCACCAACGCCAGCACCCTGCACACGAGGAGGATCCGGGAGCTAGCCAAGAGCGGAGGCAAGGCCTTCGGGTTCATGCCGGATGATGGCACCGGCACCACCGAGATCTACCGCATCGAGGACTTCGAGAGGGTGCCCGTCGAGAAGGAGAAGCACGGCATGTTCTTCGGAGGGGACTCGTACATCGTCAAGTACACGTACAGGAAGAACGGGAGGGAGAACTACGTCATCTACACCTGGCAGGTGAGTGCCACTACTTGTTTGGTTGGGGGTTCAACATTATAATTTGATCCCCAGTCCGGGCCCGGACACGTAGGCCTATTCAAGGTTACTGCAAGGTAATGCAGGTCCAACGAACCAAGCATAAAGCATCGTTTGGCAGAGCAGAAATAGATGGGTTGGTTTTATCTGCTTTCGACGTCCAACGCTCGAAGATTTTTAGTCGGAGATTTCTAGACGAATAGAATAATTACTTTCCATCCATTCAGATGTATAATGCAACTACAATTCAGAGGTTAAAATGTACCCGTCCTGATGGTCTAGTGGTTAAGAAGCCTGTCTGGAATGCGGGAGATCCGTGGTTCGATTCCCGGTTGGGGCGGACTTTTTTAATTTCTGAATTGTAGTAAATAATACTTTCAAATAGTTGAGTACATGTGGGTCAATCTTCTTGAGGGAAAGACGACTTAATTCGCCGTCTAGAAATCCGCATATGTTGACTTCTCAGTGCATTGTCCTATGTCGTATAGATGTAAAAGTCTTGTGTGCCATGTGCCTGACACTGCGGTCTTGTATTCCCAGGGCAACTCAGCACCCAGGACGAGACCGCGTCCTCAGCCATCCACTCAGTACAACTAGACGGTGAGCTGAACGGCCGAGCTGTCCTAGTCCGAGTCACCCAGGGCAACGAGCCAAGGCACTTCTTGAGGATCTTCAAAGGTAAATTATTGCCAACTTTTCCTGCAGCAAGTCCTCATAGTGGTTGTCAATCAAGACACATGCCTTCAACCACTTCAGTGTTGATTAACGATGACGAAATTACCAAATACTTTTAAGACTCTCTCTCTCTGGCTAGTTCTATTTTGCTGAGAGCAGTCCTTTGTCTATCTCGCGAAAATCACCAAGTAAGTAGAGAAGTATTTTATTCTCCGAAAGTACGAAACTAGAAGTGAGCACTGGCAGTCATCGTCGGGGACTCCCCCCACCCCCTCCCATCGACGACTTCCCCGACGACCACGAAGACGACACGAACTATGTATGGCATAGACGTCAACAGAACGTACCCCCCCCCCTCCACCCTCCTTCCTCCACGTGTGAGTGTCTGACTGTGGCCTGCTCTCCACCCTAGGCAAGATGATTGTGTTCATGGGCGGCCGACACAGCGGGTTCCGCAACCTCCGCGACCACGACTCTTACGACGTGGACGGCACCAGGTTCTTCCAAGTGCGCGGGACGTGCGCAGATGACGTCAGAGCTGTCCAGGTGCCGGAAGTAGCCGCCTCGCTCAAGTCGGACGACGTCTTCATCCTAGAGACTCCCGGCTCCACCTTCATCTGGCTGGGGAAGGTTCGTACTGTTTTCTACAACCGTCCTTGAACACTTGATCTAATCTTGCATGCCGATGCTATCGAGGCCACTGGGGTATTGATAAACCAGAGATCGTTTTTAAAAAAATTATACCCACTGGTTAGCCATCGTTCACTCGTTACTGGCGCCAGCATCAGCAATCTACATGGTTCATCTAATTCAGGCATAACTTTTCAATACAATAAATTGCTATTCTTCTAACGGATCTAAAAATCATTACAGTTGTCACTTCAGATTTTGATTGATGATAAACAACATTAAGCATCTTTGCCTGGAATCGATTCGGTATGAGTTGTCTTTAAAATCTATTTATCAAAAGTTACGCGATATGTTGTTCAGCTGATATGATGGTTCCAGATGATTTTGTAGTGTTGTAATCTTTCTCTCGAAGGAACTAAGTTCTCTTAGATATTACCAGCCTTGTAGGAACTTTTTCGAGTGGGGGGGGGGGCAGATGCTGGTGACATCGGCGGGCCAATGAGCGATCAGAATTTCAAATAAGGGGCCGCTGATTGGCTAGAACTGGCCCGCCAGTGACGTCAGCATCTGCAAACTTCCAATGGAACAACTGTCTCGAAATGTTGCCCTGCTTGATGTTCCTGATGACTTGTCTGTACAAATGTTTTGCGCTCATCTCAGGGCTCGTCCGACGAGGAGAAGGAGATGGCTCGCAGCGCCGCCCAGCTGGTGGTGCCCGACAAGCAGCCGGTCGTCATCACCGAGGGAGACGAGCCCGCCGACTTCTGGTCCGCCCTGGGCGGCAAGGGTCCCTACGACACCGGGGACAGCGAGAACGCCGTGCCCGAGCTCGCCCCGCGCCTCTTCCACTGCCAGATCAAGGCCAACGGGAAGTTCGCCGCCGAGGAGATCAGAGACTACGAGCAAGAGGACCTCGTCGAGGACGACATCATGCTGCTCGACTCCGGAGATGAGATCTACGTCTGGGTGGGCGGAAAGTCCAGCCAGGAGGAGAAGGAGATGTGCATGAGGATGGCCAAGGTAACCTATGTTGTTATTTACCCTTTCAGACCCATTGTCCATGATCAGGGGCATTAACTTTCTAAATTTATATCCAGGCAAAAGATAGTTTTTTCAATTTGACCCCAATTTTTTTGTGAGTAAAAAATCAACACATTTTTTCCCATCCCAATTGGACGTAAAGTGGCTTTTTTAGAGAAGATTGAAAAGTAACATATTTATAGTATTGTTACTATTTGAGACACAGAAAATGTAAAATATGTAAAAAAAAATCACAAAAAATCTTGTTTTAGGAATGTATATCAAATTTTCATCTTTACATTAAATGAAGCTTCAGTTCAAAATCCAAAATTTCGAAAAATTCCCTAAAAAACATGATAAAAAATATTTATAAAAACGCTATCAATCTTAGAAAAGTATTTGACCAATTTAATTCGGTACTGAAAGGGCTAATTTGTTGGACCGACAATGGTGGCTCAAGCTTAAAACGCGAGACTCTGATTCGTTAGGTCCCGGGTTCGAATCCTGCCACCGGCAATGCTTACTAAAAGTTATAACGAGGTCCTCTTAAACAGACGTCGGACATTCTCTTTACAATTTCCAAAATTCTAAGACATCTAGTATGACACCTCAAAAGGGGCATGCATTGCATTAGTTTCTTACGAGAAATGTAATTATTAGATTTAATTGGTTTCTTGGTAACGTTTTAATCTATGTACGTTACAATGGACGATAAAATATTAATACAATGTATTGTGTGTGGCAATTTGTGGACAACCACATTATTACTATTTACTCCCGACATCGAATATAAGCCTTGGAATCTAGAAGAAATAACAAATCAATAAAACAAAGTAAAATTTACATTGTTAAAGAAATGTAAATTTTTAGTGAAAACACCGAATCGCACGTCCATGCTTATTCCTTTGCTCCAACGTTATCCGAATGGTTATAATTTGAATAATTGATTTGCATTTGTATAATGAATGTTTTTGTTCGTCCAGGCTTACCTGATGGCCGACCCCACTGACCGCAGCCACGAGAAGACCCTGATCTTCAAGATGAAACAGGGCGAAGAACCAGAAAGCTTCACATCCATGTTCCCCAGCTGGAACGCCGGCTACTGGGAGGTAAACCGCGTCTAGATCAGCTGGGCATGCTGCACGCTAGAGTGTTGGACTAGATGAATGCGTTGTTTTGTATTGTATTGATAGCTTTAACTGCAGATGTAAATAGTGCTTCGAGTTGTAGTTGTATTAGTAACTAATAACATCAGATGGCTTCAAGAACCTCGACTGTAGGCCAGTGTACTTGGTGTTGAAAATCGGCTTACTAATATAGAATAAAGGCTTAAGTATCGTAGACTGCTTGAAGAAATTTGCAAATGAAATTTGATAAAAGCATGTGTTTTATGGCTGATTATTTGGTTATTAAGTAGATGCTATAACTTTTTGTATTTTCACTTCTATTACTTAGGCCTACCAAAGTTTTGATGCGATGCTTCTTTAGTTCATAGTCCATCAACTTTCAACAATATGAAACTTGGACTATGCTTCATATTATCTGGCTAATTATTGTGAATTCTATGTATTGTATAGTAGAGATTAATGTACAACTTAACACGGGTAATCTGAATTAGATGGTACTTTATTAACATAGAATGATATTTCGTGTTTCCTCTCCTGTAAATTTGAGTATTGCTAAAAGTAGTTACTGACATTAATATACAAAATGCTTTGAATATTCACCTGCAGTTACATGTACTTCGCATCCAAACTTATGTGATATATTTTGAAATAACATATTTTATAAAAACATAAATAATTATTTCACTAATTACTTCGAAGACTATACATTATATTTGTTACATTCCAGTCTCTGCCATCTTACGAAGACATGAAGAACGCGATGGCAGCAACAAATGCCGCAATCAAACTTTAAATTTTTATAAACTATCAAAGCAAGCTTGTTGTTTTTCTAGAGTGAGTTTCTGTATATTTTTAATATGAGGTGTTTCTTACATACCTACACTATGCTTCCTACGTTATGTACTGACATTACACAGAGCACAAAGTGATTTGCGTGTACATTTGTAAAGGAAATAAACTGAACGAAGAAGCACAGACTATATTGGTATTCAGTACCCATGCATGTTCCCGAGATTATAAAATCCACAAGGTAGGTAAAGACTCCCATCCCATTCTTGTATGTAGACTATATGTTTTCTTGTCAACACTTTCTTCAAACTTTTGTTTCCAGCAGTATAAAGGTAGTGGCCTATACAGTAGATTAACACCACTATTGGTAATTCTTTGTTAATAAAACATTTGTAGTTGTTTTATTATATGTTAATGTCATTCAAAACCTAAAGATAAACGTATTAATTTGAAAACGACATTTCTGTTTAGATATTATGCTAAATATATTAAGCTTATTGACTTGTTATATACAAACCCTCATCGATGTACGCCTACAATAGATATTTATATCAACGAAGAATATCTCGTCACCTGAATCTGATGGCATTTTTATATTGAGCGACAGATAATATTATAGCACGGGAGGTAAGTCGAAATAATAATATAATATTATCATTTTCCTTCGCCATTTCCTGCGTTTGACAGGGTCAGCTTGGGGTTTGCAACCAAATGTTTCCACTTCTTCCAATCCTCCCACAATCGCATCTCTTCCATATCCCCCCAACTTTCCCCTCGTGCCTTGTATTAAGTCTCCTGCTATGGCCTCCTTCCTTCCATCTCTGATCAATAATAAGTAATAATAAATCTTGTGGCCACAAAATAATATAATTTTTTTTTTTTTATTTATAATTTAAGGAATGTTATGTAAAACTCTGACCCATGAGAAATGCTATAAATCCAGTAGAACAATGCTTTAAGTTCACATCTAAACGCCTTTGTTCACTAGCTCTGATAATTGGAATTCTTCAACTCTTACGTAAACATTTCATACCATATTTGCATAATATTATTAATTGATATTAATAATATTCCATAACTTTAGACAATCTCAGTCCCTCTAAATATTCTTTGCTGGCCACAAAATCCTCATACAACACTGTCATAGTTACGTCCAGAACCTAACCTGCTTGTAATGTATCCACTATATTATTAGAAGTTGTATTTTGACTTCTCCATCCAAGAGGGTGCGTTCGAGTTCGAGGACCTCATCAACCTCTGACGCCGGAAGTAGCAACCCTGTGTGGACTCTGAGTTTAGCGACGCCGATAAGTGGCCGCCATGGTGTCAGACAAAGACCTCCCATTTGAAAAGTAAACTCACCTCATTTGTGGCTGCATGTCTAAAACTTTTTACATTCCGAAGCTAAAGCAGCTACCTTATTTTTGTAATTGTTTAGAATACTTTCCATCCAAAGTTCAAATCCGGCGGTATCTAACCGAAATCAACGGAACCTGTCACCTGTCCATCGCACAACTCTGGCACACAACAGATTTGCTTCGCACCAGGGACTAAAGAATACCAGGGGAGAGGCTTCGAGCCCCACGACCATTCCCCAGAAAAGACTGACTGACTAGGTACCCTTATTATGACTTCGTGTGTTGAATTGTTATCTTCCAAAGGTAAAAGTACTACCCTCCTATTAAAATTTGAAATGCTTAACAAAAATAAGACAAAGATTTCGTATGGCTCTTCATTAAACTGTTCGTGATATTCAAGAAAGTATGCAGGAATACCAGCGTCGTTTTCCTTCATGAACCCAATGATTGTAAGTGAATAAAGATTCGTCACTAATGATTTTGATCCAAAATAACTCTTTGTTCTTTTACAACACAAGTTGAAAATCTTGGAAAAAGGATGACTCAAAAATTAATATTTTATAGCACATTAAAAACATTTAATACAAAATGTCAAATAGACCAACAATTAACACATTTCCATTTTCAATTACAATGCACATTTATTACAACCATTTACCTTATATGTGTTTACATATTTTTTACTGTGGCCCAGAAATTGAAACCAATAAAATGCCAACAAACAATCTAAGATTCATTTTTAACCAACTTGAGTTTGTGTAGTTCATAGTATGAATAAGTAGTTGATTGTAATTTAGTTTAGTTTAAGTTAAACACTAGAAGAACACAAAGAGACCCACTCTACTGGCCGGATTTCCTAAAGTGGTTGCTGAGTGGCCCCTCGTCGGCGTAGCCCGCTATCTCCTGTGGGATGATGGAGCTCTCCTCGACCCCAGTACATGGCCGGCACATGCATTCCAGGGGCGCCTTGGTGTTCACCTGGAGGAAGGGAGAGTCTGTTGTTTAGCATTGCGACACTAAATATCATTTTAATACAATACAGAAGAAGAACCATTCATTTCATTCATTTGTTGTTCATTTGTATTCACGTTTTAACAAACAAATACTTTATTTTACAGTTGTAAACAATACACAAAAATAAAATAAACAAGAAATACCTGGGAACACGCCCCTTAACTTTCTACTTTAAATTAATGTTACAGAGAATGACTTAAATGTAGAGATACTCCAAAATTAATGTAAAAGATAACAGGAAAAAATGGAAAAAAAACCTGCTGCAAAAATTGTATTCATCTAACAAATTATGTACTTTGTACTGATTCATACGCTGGACCCCTGTGGTCATCCAATGTAATTTGGCCAGATGTCAAATACAAATTGAATTTACTAATCCAACTTGACCAGGACTTGAACCCGTGTATCCTGTTTGCAGGGTGGGCGCCTCAACTACTAAACCACCTAACTGGCAACTTACAATACATTTAACATAATATGTTAAAGGATCAAATTAATAGAACTGCGACGAATCAGCTGCCTGGACTGACCTTACACATCATGTTTTATGTCATGTTCGATTTTATTAGTCAGAGAACCCAGAAATGAAAACCAACCAACACGGCTGGGGGGACTTCAACCTGGATCTCACGTATGTATTGACATTGTACATAACTGTGTTTGGTTTGGAATTTAAATCAAATAAACTTCATGAAACAACTCGAAACACATGAGTTTGTCCTCATCCCCCTCCAAAATTGAAATGTTTTAAAGAACTTTGGGCTACGTTAAAGAAATAGGAATTTCGTTATCTATCAGAATCGGAGGGTAGAAATAGAACCAAAATAAGTTCATCTTCCGACAAGAAATTTGAAAATTACGTCCGCCCCGTATCTTAAACCTTTGATCGTTACCTTCCTGAACTTGCGCTCCCCGGGCTTGGCCTTGGGACAGAAGAGAGACACGCTCGCCTCGCGTTCCCCGCTCTCCTGGCAACACATGCACGAGCGCTCCATCTGCCAGATCTTGGAACCAGACACCTGCAACATTATTTATTTTATTATTTGTTCCGCAACACATTCATTGATTAAATGTGTCACGAGGATGGCAGAAAAGAGCAGAGCTCCAAACACACTTGGTGACTGCCAACCTTGTAACAATAAATATAATAAAAGATAACAACATTATAACAATCATAAGCAAACCCATAAAAATATATGGAAAATAAGGTTAAGAAATAATCTTTAGTGAATTATTACAAAAATGAATCGGTGAAAAATTACTGTTGAATTAATTTTTTAATGCAAACACATGTGTGCTTCATTCATTCATTCATTATAAGTCCTGTAACCATTTTGGTAAGCTGTTGTTCTTGCAAATGGAGGCCTGAGAATTACTGCTCCAAGACTACAGACTTTATGCTTTGGATGCTTTATACCATCTTGATACCACTGTAAACATCTTTAATGATTTTTTTGTAGTGCATTGTTCGGTCTAGTGCTCCCAACTCTAGTTTCGCCCTTTGAACCCTCTTCTACCCAATGAATGTAAAGAAGCCCCCTTCCTTGACCAACAAACAAACATATTGTTATATGTTTGCCGCCACTTATTTCTCGCACAATTTCAAGAAAATGTCATGCAGCATGAAAATCCAATTTATTTTCAATTTTACTACACTTGTTCTTTTATTGTTTGTTAATGGTTATAAAATGGGCTATTATTCGAACCAGTTACAACATTAACGTATGTCAAACCATATTGTTCACTAATCGTAATGACATATTATGTGAGTTTCCATTGGTCTATCTCTATTCAGTTGTCAAAATTCTTTTACCTCACTCCTCACACGATTCCGTCAAAAATATGTAATCTTTTTACAAAATTTTAGACGTCAATTTAAAAAACATTCGCCGGAAATTAACTAACGGATTAATATCCGAGTTGACTTGGGTGTCTAGACTCTAGAACACGCCCGAAAAATGTGGCGCCTCTATACCAAAATGCGAAATGGTTTCACACCTCCACCAGACTATTAACCATACATAAATCAAATAACACCTTCCTTTGATTAAATATTAAGCTAGTATTAATAATCAAAACTTTTATTACAATTCAGAATCTAAATTGTTGATACTCCACGCCCTGAGAGTCTGACTGGCCGGAGGCTGTAGTCAGTGTTGTCATCTTGCCCCCCGCCACTGGAATCCGCCAGACTCGGTAATGATACAATGTGAACTTTGAGCTAGAGAGGGAAGGGGTGAGGCGTGTAGTGTGTCATCACTCACTGCAAGTGCAATCAGTCGTGCAGCGTCTGCCTACCTGCAAGTAACTGCTGCAGCGACCGATGCAGGCGAACGACGGTATGGGCTTGGGGACGCAGCCCGGGTATTGCAGCACGTGGATCACCGGGGTCACTTGGCACTCGTCCGCGGAAGAGGTTGAGGACATCGGGGTGACCACGGTCATCAGGGCTGCGGTGAAGACAGCACACAGCGCTGGCGACAGTAAGTACAACACATTCTAGATATTTCTAGATTTGGTTATTTGGAAAACATTTTCGTAGGTGGAATTGTTAATATTTAATATAATTCAGAAGTTAAAAAATCCATCCCGATCGGGGTTCGGACCCGAGTCTACCGTCTCGGTGGTCTAGTTGGCTAAGGCGCCTGCCTGAAATTTGGGAGACTCTGGTTCAAACCCTGATCGAGATGGATTTTTTAACTTCTGAATTGTATTAAATATTAACATTCTAGATAGATGTCCGCATGTCAGAAAACATGATGAGTTACGGTTATGATTTTTGACGCTTAGCGTCCCTGTTATTACAATATCGAGACGATGAGAAGTGATAGACATTGCGGGATTCGAACCACGTAGAGTCACGTCACGTTTCGGATCAGAGGCTTTATCGTATGTTCCACCGTGGACGGCAAAGTGTGTTTAAAAATGTTTTCTACCGTGGGAGGATTGCCAGTCTCGACGTGATTTGACCCGCGAACTCCCACTCGAATTGTCGGTAATTTTTGGATTGCATCCCATATTATTATGACATTTTGTGTACATTCATCGCAAAATTTGAATAGAACAACAGAACTACTGTTTTTAAACATTGTAAGCCGACGCCTGGGACCCAAGTTAATAAAAGCGTTTGCAGCCACAGGCCACCGTCAAAATGCAAACCTATCCCACCTCATTCCGTTGACTTGAGACAAATGTGTGTCGAATCGAAGCTTGGTGGATTTAAATTTTAAAACAGCCCCCAATCGATCAGAATTGAGTATTATTATAGTGCACTATACAAATGATCAAACCACGAGCTTTTCGGCCGTGGGTGGAAACGTACGTTTCGAACCGTACATTGTGATTTGAAAACTTGCATTCGGCTCAAATCGTACGTTTTGGCAGTCACGTGACTTCTAACGTAAGTTTTCAAACCTTGGACCCCAGGTGCAAACACTAACAATCCGGCTCTCGAAATACTTCATGCGTTGTGTTCGGTAAGCAGCAATAGTTCAGGAGGGTGGTCATTTCTCACCGTGAGAGGAAAGGCGTAATCAGCCTACCGATCAGATGTTCCAGTATAGGTACACGGTGTAAGCTCGGAGAGAAGGGAGTAAGACGCCAGAACGCTGGGATCGGGTGCGACGAAATCGAACCCGGTTTCTAGTCTTTTGGGTGGGGTACAAAGTTTTAGCCAAAGGACGCTTGAAGCTAGTTCCAAATACATTACGAAATCGTTGAGCTAGATGACAATAATGATCACACATTGTACCGACAGTGTTGACTCGAGCGCGACTCTGATTCGGGAGGTCCCGGGTTCGAATCCAGTCGTGACCGGCAATCCTCCCACGGTAGAAAACATTTTTAAACACACTTTGCCGTCCACAGTGTCGTCAATGCGAAAGCAAGGGATTACCTTGCCTTACCTACCTACCTTACTCCCACCGGGGAGTAAACGCGGGTCTGTTGCTTGACAGACTGGACCAACAGGGCTAAAGACCCGGGTTCAAAGTTTGGACTATGAGTTTTTCTTATTTCTTATTTAATCTCTTATAGTAAATTGATATATATATATATTTCTTACGGGAACGGTTCGAGATGAATAATATATATATATATATATTTCTTACGGGAACGGTTCGAGATGAATAATATCTTGAAATCCTATTTTCTTAATAACGTAGTTAGGAGAAAACTTGGAACCATGAACGGGTTTACGTATCACTAGGTTCAATTGTACACCTTTCTCCTGAATTACCACTATAAACTTATTGCGTTTTGTAATAAGCATTAGTGATTTCAAGCTCTGAAATCGTAAAACCAAAATCGTATCACACTGAAAATCAGTTTTCTTCTAATTGGCTCTAAATAAATACGAATTTATTCTATTTGTAACTATTTGTTTATGTTCCGTGTTCCGAATGCGTATTTATTTCAGTAAATTTTGGGGGTGGAAGAAGTAACTACAGTAACATTTTATTTTCGTTGTTTTCCAAGGGTGTTTTTGTTACAAACCAACACTCTGTTACTTATATCCAGGTGCTACCATATACACTCGTATCACACAAAACGTTGCACTTAGGAATATTTCCCGGAGATTTTCGATTATCACGTTGAGATTCATGATTAAAACTCAAAGTTATTAACAATATCCGACCCTATTTCCGACAATTAATTCGAGAAGCTGTGGGAGGATCCCATCCAAACTCTTGAGGCCCGGGTATATCGAAGACAGCTACACCATTTCACCCCCATATTACGTGATAGCTGTTAATTGTTAATAATAATTGTAATTGCTATAATTCTTGTTGTTAATTATGTTCTAATAACTTGGTTTTTATGATTGTGAGTTATATTTTGTTAATAACACATTATCGACCAGCTGGGTAGCGATTAGATAATAATAAATATCTAAAATCTGTATTTATTTAATGAAAACCGTTCATAACCAAATAAATATATAATACCTTTGAGTTAAAATTGCTCTCTCAAATAATTTCTTTAGCTTTTGTTCATTGTAAAACATTTTTTTGGAAATGAAACATATTTTATTTTTGTTTATAGTCCTCAAGCTAAAGAGACGTGTTCATATTAATTTTCTGTGGCACTCTTACATAATCGTTTAATATCATTCATATCACAAACACGAAACCATTAAAGGTGTAATGTAAAGTAGCCAATTACAAGGAAGATATTTTACAGCGAATGATCGAGATTTAAAATTCTCAAACATATTATGTTTCCCATTATGCGTCTAAAAATTGTGTTAACATTTTGTATGTAAATGAATTTAATAAGTTTTAATATCAATTACGTATTTCCAAGTATGAATACATTCATAATATTATTAAATATTTCATAAAGGAATGGTAGGTGAATTGTGATTTGTATATAGTTATGTCAAATAACTAATGCTGCATTCACTTCATGTAAAAGTATATAAAAAAAGTTGTCACCGAGAAAGAGTAAAAGCAATTAGGCTCGAAATTAACTTACCTACTGATGTCCATTGGATAACCATTGTTGTGCCCAGAATTACCGCCTGAAATCACTTTGCCAATGCGACTAACTTGGTTCTAATGCAACACTGTGAGAGCGCCCTAAGTGTCTGTAGCCTTTATAACTACAAGGGCCGTTCCGGGAGAGTGGGGGGTATTATTTCCCACAAAACAAAAGAGAAACGCCTGGAAAACATGTCTGCCCCCTTCCTCCCCCTCCCGCGGTGATCTAAACGCCTGGTTTAATGGCATAATCTGGTTCTTGGTTGTTGTGAGTTCTGTGTAGGCAGCCATTACGCGCCACGGGGCGTCACGAGATGGAGGTTCAATCGCCCAGGATACAGTCACACGGTTGTAGCCTGGCCTTCAGGGCTAGAACATTAGACAGGGTGGAACTAGATACAATTAACAGAGTGTAGCTAGGCCTCGGTTAGAGGGTAATTGGAGTTGACGGCGAACAAGTGAAAAAGAACCTAGATGTATGGATCAACTATGGCGTCGTTGAGGGTGCAGATATCGGTAAGGGGTTGTGTGTAGGGGTATTCTACCCTATGCATAGTATTGATCTGACAAGTTCTCTACTAAACATCAAATCAACTTTATTTTTTATTTTTATAACGCCAAATGGCATGGCAAAATCAAACAAATAAGAGATAAAAAGATAATTGGATGAGCGTAGCGAGCGAAGCGAAGATTCCATTTCACTACACTGGAGAAAAAATCCGGAATGTTTTTTTTTCTGTATTATTGTGTGTCTGTTAGCACGATTCCGGCTAAACCGATACTCCAATTGCGATGAAATTTTATGGAGGCCTTCGAAATCTCTGAACCAAGAGCTGCCACGTTTTTGAGCGCAATCGAAAAATTATTTCTCATTAAAATCGCAATTTTACGATTTTTTACGATTTTCTAAAAAATTCTTCAGTTTATAAACACCTACATGCTTTATCCGATTTTAATGATTTTTTCACAGAACCTTAATTTTATAAATTCATATATTTGTGTAAAATTTGTGCGCAATCAAATAATTATTTCTTATGAAAATTTCAATATTACGATTTTTTCCTTTTTTAAAATTACGATTAATTAAAAAATTAAGTTAATTTTTTATTTAATTTAATTTAATTTTAAAAAAATCTTCAACTTAGTAATGATTTTTTCACAGAACAACAGAAAATCCGCATAACACATGGCAGCTCAATGCACCAATTACGCTCATCCAACAACGCGGCGGGACTTAAGCGTTTTCCTAGTTTATTTTATGTGGATGGATGAATGAATGACATTGCTAACAATAATGATGAGATATTGTAAGTGGATTCTGGATTATCCTTGGGCTGTTTCGTTGTGTTGTTGATGAGGCACTGCTCAACGTTTCGCCACCCATGTTGGTGGCTTCTTCAAGACTTATTCATCAGTTATGATCGAGATCAGTCCTAGGATTATCCCGAACGCAACAATAACGATACTTCAAATACTTTTATTGTTTTTCATAATTTAATTTGTAAAGTATTTTTAGAGGGGTGGTATAGGTATCGCCAAAGTGTGCCCCGCTAGAAAACGATCTTGATTTTTTAATTCGAAATTTCATAATAATTATAACTGATGTATAAATTATAGTCGTAGAGGTACGGCAAACAGGTATTAAACTAAATGTGAAGACTGGAAGTGAAATTTTTAAATATTCAGCAATGTTTAATTCTAATATTATAATTTACGGCTTCAACCTTCCCATTTTTTGTAACAGAGTTTTGTACCAACCAAAAATCTCAAATTAAAATTTTTGACTTGAAACAACTGTGTACATATAATACTCAAACACAAAAGAATGCGCGTCCTCAAATTACTGATGCTGATACCAAAAATGAATATTTAGTAATCAGCATATTTTAACTAAAACACATGAGAAAATTACAAAACAGAAACCTTGTGTATCTCCAAAAACGCTACACGAATACGCCAACAATTATACCAACATTATTTTCTGACCAAAGTCTTCTATGGTCACTGGTTGTGAAGATCATCTCTATCGTATTTTTTTTGACGATTGGAATGAGCTCAACAATGACCAAGGTTGTCGAATTTTCCTGGGTTTTTCCTTGATCTAAATATGTTTTGTTTTATAGTCAGCAAATTTATGTTTAATTTGAGATCAAGAAAATATTTTTGGGTGTTAGCAGGTGAATGCCCCTTTCAAATGACATCCTTACTTATACTTGATTTTCTACTTATTGTCAAAATTCAAGAAGAAAGTAATTATAAGGCACTTGTTAGTCTATAAACTTAAAGCGTTACGAGCTCGTGCGGACAGCAAAGAGCATCTATTCGGTTTCCAGGTCGGAACCAGCTACCGGTAATAAGGATTGGAGCTTTTGTTCGAAGGTGTTCCTGACTCTTAAGGCTAATTCTGGGATTTCGCCAATGCTCCTGAAATGTTTGCTAAACTTGACTCTGTGCAGATTGTCTACATATTAAATTGGTAGTATTTAAAACATTTTCCATTTCTAAAAGAAAATATTATTTTAATCAAACACGCCGACATGAGTACCCAAAAGGGAGAGCAGAGATTCATAATCATCATATTATCGTCGAAGAAAAATACAAATATAAAATAATTTTACTTAATTGAGTTTTTTGGTGGAGGTGCCGGGTAACTTCTACTACAAAAGGTTTCGCTGCTTTTTCTCGCATTCAAAATTATAGAAGTGTCGGGTAAATTCTCAATCTTTTAAAGAGGGGAGTGTCTGCCACTTCCCCTTACATCCAGGGTCACCAGAAACATTCTTGGTCTTTAGTGTTGAAGGGCAATGCCAACAATATAACGCATGTCAATCGGACGTCGACATTACAGTGATGCTTGTATGGTGCTTCGCTCCCTAATAGTATGTCATTGATTATTATCATTATCATTATCATTCTTTATTTAGCAAATAAAGCTAATTAAATAAAACACATTACAAGATACAAAAATATTAATTAACAATACCAAATTAACAAATTAACAATTTGATAAATTGACATATTTAAAAAATTTCAACAAAGTAACAAAATACCAAATTTGCAAATAATAAACAAAATGATAAATTTACAAATTTCACAAATTCCACGTATTATAGGCCTACTCAATTTACAAATTAACAAAATGATAAATTTAAAAAAATTAAAAATCATCAAATTTACCAATTAACAAAATATCAAAATATTTAAGATAACTTAATGATAAATTTACATATTGAACAAATTTAACAAATTCACCAAATTTACATAAATATCAAATCTACAAAATGTACAAAATTACAAAATTTTCCAAATCTACAATCATAAAACAGGAAATTTTATTTTCACAAAAGTAAGGCAGCAATCTTTAAAATCGTGTACATGTTTTGCATTCTTAATCTATTGATCTAATTGATTGTACAATCGAATTCCACTATAAAATATTGATGCATTGATCGAGTATTGTTCTTTCTAGTTACTTATAAGTGCATATAATTTCTTAGGTTAGGTTTGAATGTGTTTCCATTGTTATAATCTATTAGGTTACTTAAATAATTTGGTAAAATTCCGTGCTCTAACTTATAAATAAAAACTAAAACATTTAATGCAATTCTTTGTTTTACAGATAACATATTGACTCTCTCTAAAACTGTTTTAGTTGCAGTAAACCGATCACACTTTAGAACAATTTTCAACCCTTTACTTTGCAATTTTTGTAATTTATCTAAACCTATATTATCAACTCCCCACAGCAGAGTACTGCAGTAATCTAAATGTCGCAATATAAGACAATTATAAACTATTAATCTTTACCCCTGGCGAAAAGAAGGAATCTTGTCTTAGTTTAACTGCTCTTGCTGCTATGGGGGTGGGACTCCAGTCCTAGTGAAGACTGGAACAAACCTGGAATAGTATTGATTAACTTTATTTTATTTTATTTATTTATTTAACGTCTATCCTATTCAGTTGAAAAACTGACTTTCAAAGGAGGACAACTAAATAAATCTAATTTCATAAATGCAGACACAACAATGAACTACAGTTAAGTAAATATTCGAAATTGTAATATTACAACAATGCATCAAAACAACAATTTTGATAATAAATTCAAAAAGAATATTTAAATACAATTAATTAATGAATCAAAATATAAAAAAGTGGAGGAAAAAAATAGAAAGAAAGAAAAACTTTGCTTCCGCTATTAGTTTTTGAGGTGACCAGCTCGACATGAGATGTGTTAATATTTCGTTGTTACATCATGTCCAAGGTCTGTATGTTTTAAGCCTCTCAGGCAGGAGGTTACAAGAGCCGGGTATCCAACTCATGACCGCCTCGCCTGTCTTAGACTGGCACGTGTAGAGCATGAGATTCCTCTATCGGGACTGCACCGTAGACATAACACAACCATAATAACGCCAAAGTTGTTGATATAATAATAAACCTTTATTGGTCTCTGCAGCCAGCGCTGTTACCTTCAGACACAGAATAACTCTCAAATGATAAAAATACATTGAAATTTAAAATTAAAATTTAACAAAACATCTAAAATATAACCTGTTATAAGTGGTTTCTAAAAATACGAATGGACCATTGCAGAACACATCTTACAATCTCATCCGTTAAACTACTTGTAATACAAATTTTTGTCCTGAAAGTTTAAAAAACAATTACATTGTCCCCCTCGTTCCTATCTAAATCCCTGTACACTTATTGTGTTTAAGTCATAATTTCTCGCATACATTTCGTGGGATGGTAATGCGATAAAATGATCAGTTTATTGCTTGAGAGCGGTTAAATTGGACGAACTACTCTTGTTTCATCTAACTTCAATCCGCCCTGATCTTGCACGGTGTATTGGACGTGATTGATGTTTATTAGATGAGCGGCGAAGCGAAGATTCCATTTACTTACTACACAAAAAATCCAAAGTGTTTTTTTTTTCCTTTTTTTTCTGTTTGTATTTTTGTGTGTTTGTTAACATGATTCTAGCTAAACCGATACTCCAATTGAGCCTGGAGGCCTTCGAAATCTCTTAACTTAGAACTGCCACGTTTTTTAGCGCAATCTAAAAATTATTTCTCATGAAAATTGCAATTTGACGGGTTTTTTCGATTAAAAAAAATTTCTTCGACTTATAACACCTACATGCTTTATCCGATTGTGATGATTTTTTCACAGAACCTTAATTTTATAAATTAATTTATTCGTGAGAAATTTGAGCGCAATCGAAAAATTCTTTATTATAAAAATAGCAATTTTACGCTTTTTAAAATTACGCTCATCCAACAACGCGCCTGAAAAAGCGTTTGCGAAGCTTCCTAGTAACTAATAAATATAAGCGATAGGAATTTTTTCATTTATACTTCATTCAAGAAATGACATTCATCTTTAAAATGCACAAGAATCAATTTAAAACACAGTTTGCACGAAGTACGAGGTAAGATTGCAAAGTCTAACTTAACTCAATCTCACAGGATCCTGATTTACAATTGTGGATTTGGAACGAAATTCTGAGTTTGGGTTTTCTCAAAGACAACATTTCATTAACGACGTCATGACTTGAATGTCGGTTTGAACCACTTCAAGTTTCAACCAACCTTAGATAGCACCAAATACTACTGTAATAGACATGTTTCTTTCTTGGATAAATGGTATGGATTTATGATTGAATCTTAAAGAAATCTTGGGACCAGTCTTACCTTTTTCAAAGTTTATCCAAAACGGTTGAGGAGCTAAAACGACCATTAGGTCACCAGATCGATAACAACTTCCGGCAATCCTGAAAATATTTCTACCTCCCTTACTACCCTAACTTCTGATAATTGTGAAGAGGGGCATTATGTTTCTACCATCTGGGTTGGATTTCTACTGAAATCTGAAGTTGTACTTTTTAATGTATTATTTAAAACGCATACCGGAAGGTATAATATTTCAGAACAATTGTTACAATCATACATCTATCCCGCGCGCATGTTTTTTGTAAATTGATTGGCCACAATTGCTTGTTGTATTAATTGTACTTTGTACTCTACACATGAGGTCAATGTCATACAATGTAATACTTTTAAACGAACCTGTATGTCAATATAAAAAAGAAGATTATAAAATATTAATTTTGAATTTTCTAACGACGCTGTATAAAATGTTCTTGTGAACCAAACTTTAATTGAAGTTTACATCCTAGTATTCTTCTTCTTCGTTTGTAATAATAATAATAATAATAATAATAATAATAATAATAATAATAATAATAATAATAATAATAATAATAATAATAATAATAATAATAATATTTTTGGTCCTTAATTGATCATTACAATGATATTGGACAAGTCAACAGTACACACAAGGAGAAAGCAATACAATACAACACAATAAAAACAAGTCAACAAAGATTTAAGATGTCAGGTATTCATTGACGGAATAAAACGGATTGTTAGTTAAAAACCTCTTCAGTTCAGTCTTAAAGTTTATCACATTGTTCTTCTTTAAGTATTTGGGCAGCTTGTTATATAATTTAGCGCCTGAGATATCAGGTCGCATACAAGATAGGTTTAGGTGATGCTCTCCAATTTTAAAATTGTCTCTGTTCCTAGTAAAATGGTCATGGCAATCACCGTTTGTCGTTGTTAGCTTGTCATTATTTAAAACATATAAAATTGCATTGTAAATGTACAGGCAGGGCAAAGTTAAAATTTCTAGGTCTTTAAATAACTCCCTGCAGTGGGCATAACTGCTAGCATGGGACATATACCGTACAGCCCTTTTTTGAAGTATAAAAAGTCTAATGGTATGGGGTGACAACCCCCAGCAGACAATCCCATACTGTAGTCTGGACTGGATATGTGCAAAGTAAACTAATTTGACAACACGTAGACTGCATAAATCCATCAGTCTTTTTCAGTGTTAAATGCACTGTTGATATTTTTGTTTTGAGACGGTTCAAGAGTTATATAATGGAATAAGACAGAACGTCAAAGAAATTGCTCAAAATAAATAGTTAGCCAGTTAAACGTTATTTATATTATGGTATTGGGTAATTGACTGGGCACAACTCAGTATTTTAATAATTCACTTGGTACATTATTTTCTTTAGCCATATGTTTTGCATATTTGCCACCATCTTGGAGCCTGTTGTTCTTGGTTCGAACCTGGTTAGTAGCCTGCCCTCTGTGTGAATGAACTTTGAATCGAATGAAGTGTCAAGGCTCAAAATATTAAATCGACATGTGCAGTGTATTGACATTAAATAACACAATCCCTCACTTTAATTTATTTGAATATTTCTATCTTCGAGCAAAGGATATTGGAAAATGTTAATCCGCCTTAACTATTGTTTCCGACAATTATTTTAGCAACTTTACTAAAAGCGTGAAAAAAGTAACAAGAAAAAATCCCACAATTATTTGGTCCAATTAAGTAGTTCGTTTATTTTAATGTTGGAAAGTATATTGAAACGTCTTTAAAAGATTATTTTTTGTTATCACTATTGCTCTAAAATGGGTTAACGTTGTTAATTGGTGACACTCAAAGAAGGAGATAGGGACAGGACAATGAAATCACACAACATATTTCTACATTACGTACAGTTTATAACAGCATTACATTCAAACTTCCATCATTTTATTATTAAAAACAGATAGTTGTTTCAAAATATACACAACATTAACATACTTAGACATTCGATAATAATTTACAAAGCATTTTACCCACATTATTAATTAAAGGGCCAAGCATTACTACGGTTGGCGTAAAATATTGATTCCAAAACATTAAATGCATTCTGGAGATTTTATGAAATATGTAATTGAACTCGACGATGAAACCGCACTTAAAACAAAAACATTGAAATGTACATAGATTGAAATTGATTAGATAAAGTGTGAAGTGAGTTGTGCTCATGTTCGTCACTGTTGAAATCAACGCGAGAACTCCCCACACTTGTAGCACTTGCAGTCTGCGGGTTCCTTGAGTTTGATGTCCAGCGTCCCCTGACCCTCGGCTGATAGGCGCCCACCGTCGGGGTCATAGCAGTGAGTCAGGGTGACCACGCGCTCGCGGAGGAACGACTCCCGGCAGCAGTAGCACTCCTGGAACAAACAAGGGGTTCAAGTTGCATGGAGTGTGATGTCCAGGGTGGCCTGACCCTCGGCTGATAGGCGCCCACCGTCGGGGTCATAGCAGTGAGTCAGGGTGACCACGCGCTCGCGGAGGAACGACTCCCGGCAGCAGTAGCACTCCTGGAACAAACAAGGGGTTTGAAGTTGTGTTTTATTATTTTCTGGTTGAGTTGCATCAGCACTTCCACCACAGAAGATGCAATCCCTTCTATGCGATTACCTCCAGTTTCAGCTTCCTATACCTCAACAGTGGTTCAAGCGTTAAGCGCGCGACTCTTGATTCGGAAGGTCAAGGGTTTAAACTTCAAATCCCTTCGAAACCGACAATCCTGATTGAAGTTTTTTTCCCGAGATTTTCCTCAGTCGTTATTACGAATGAAGGGATTAAATCCGCTTAAAAAGCCCTCGGATGATATCCCTTCACAAATAGTCCCCTGCTTTCCTTTTATAGGTCTGCTTTCCTGTTTTATTCTGTAATTTTTGTATAATGTGTACAAATTACAGAGACAAATAATAATAATAATAATAATAATAATAATAATAATAATAATAATAATAATATTGCCTAGTTAGAAATAATTTGTTTTAATAAACCCTTTTCTAAAATCAGAATGTATCAGCGTTGCCAATTAATAGCTCAACGATGCGTATAATATGTAAACAGAATCCACAGCATTTCCCTGATTATAAAGTTCGTCAGTATCAACAGCAAGTCAACAGTAAATCAGCATAAAGAATAATCAAACACCCGGTTCCAACATTAGTCAGGTTGGGGGGTGACGTATCACCAGTTTCTCGGGCTGTGGACTTTCAGTGCTTGCTAGCCAGGCTCAACACCTCCTCATCTACTTCGATGTCTTTTATGACATGCATTTCTACCAGTTCTCTCCATTTCTTTCTTCATTAATTCTATCCCATGATTTCCCTCTTTCTTCAACGTTCCATTTTATTTGGTCCCTCCATCTATCTCTTGGGCGTCCAACTTTTCTTACTCTCCCCCCCCACCCCCCATGTGCGTTCAAATTCTCTTCTTGGTATTCTATCTTGTTTCATTCTTCGTACGTGCCCATACCATCGAAGTCTTTCACTTCCTATTTTAGTTCGTAGACTTTCCACTCCTAGTTTGTCTGTTATTGTTTTGCTCCGTACCTTGTCTATTTTTGTT
The DNA here is from genome assembly GCA_024449915.1 of Sweltsa coloradensis. Lineage (NCBI taxonomy): Eukaryota > Metazoa > Arthropoda > Insecta > Plecoptera > Chloroperlidae > Sweltsa > Sweltsa coloradensis. The sequence continues at coordinate 142,515 of JAMZAV010000710.1, forward strand.
AAGGCTACAGAACTTCTTAAAAATTTCAAAAAATTACAAAATAAATATTTGATGGTATAAAGTAGCATAAAACGTACATTATAAACTATAAGTAAACCAAGGGGTCTAGGTGTACCTACTGAGCCCTGCCCTTGGATTGTCCAGGGTGTAAATCAACTTGTGCTGCTTATCCCTAAAGCAGTTCTCCGTCAGCGCAACTTCCTTGATTGTTTATTAATCTGTCTCAATCAACGTCAACAGCAACAGTCAAGCCACTTATTAACCGATAATTTCCGCAACCTTATATTGATTAATAACCCTGCCTTGGCTATATATTCTCTCTTCACGCCCTAGGGCAAGCTGTTCCCTCCCCTCCCTCCCCACTCCCTGTCACAATCATCCATCACAAACCAATCACCCGTGCAGGGCTCGTGGTGTGGTAGAGGGTGAAGTACTAAATAGATAGAGCTTTAAACTGCACAATGTGTGATCAAAGTTTATACAACCTTTAAAAAGTGTCATGATAACAGCTTTAACTCGCTTAAAAAATTACTGGAACCAGTAAAATTAGAACGGCACAAGTCACTAGCGCTAGAAACCACAGTTTCTGGCAAACTTCAATAGTGAGGCATAATAATTGAAATATCAAAATACTCTCTCTCCCCTTAGAACTTATTAACTGCGACATAAGTTACCAACGAGATCTGTTTAGTAAACAAGCGTTGGTTAAACTTTGCATTATTAACTAGAACTCTGACAGTCGTCAATTAGAAATGTGTGTTCATACGGAATATTAAACAACTCATCGAGCCATTGACGATATTTTAAAATGATCTATTAATTAACACATTTCTATTATTTTGTTCATAAAACTAATCTCGGAACTAAGTTCACGATTCTTGTCTTCATAGAGACAACATATCGTGATCTATGAAGGGCATATCTTTTCATATCAAACTTCAAACTTTACCGTCTTTTTTTTACGTAATGAATGATTTTGAAACAGCTCACATAAGCTGCACTGAAAGACAATGAGAAACCTTGCAGCCGAGTAGAATACTGTAGTACCGTTTGTCGTATGTTGGTAGTTGGAGAAGACGCCGACAGAGAGCGCAGCATGTTCCTATTACGCCGCGGCAAGGCGGCACTGTTACGATTTACACTGGAAGCACAGATAACAGAATATGTTATCTTTGCTGGAAGTCATCAAATATCGTTTTGTTATCGTCAAAAGAAGAGCAATCGTTTTAAAATCATAACATTTTCGAATAATATATACGATAATATTGGTATATCCGTGTGGGGCTATACGATATCTAATAGCTCAACATTCCTTTCTACGGTCATACTATATATTATTATGACATGAGCGCAGCGAAGACTTCAATTTGACTATCCTGATAAAAATAGCTCGGGTGTTTTTTAAAGTGTTTCTTTTACTGTTTGTTCGCTCTCTGCAGTATAAACGACTCATGCGATCTTGATGAAATTTTGAGAGGCCCTACGAAATCTTTGAATTTAGACCGGACACTTTTTTTTGGTATAATCAAAGCACAACGAGGCGCGTGTAGGTTCTCAGTCTCTCTCTCTCTCTCTCTCTCTCTCTCTCTCTCTCTCTCTCTCTCTCTCTCTCTCTCTCTCTCTCTCTCTCTCTGACTCACAGGCTTGCAGTCGGTCGCCTCGCATTGTTTGAAGGCAGACAGGGTTCACGTGTTGTCTATAGGCACTTTAGGTAACAAAACACGTATCAGACTAAACATAAAACCCGTATACAAGGATAGAAATAGTAAACCTAACAAGCTCATCCATCAACGAGACTGGAAAGAGCGTTCGCAAAGCAGAAAAGTATGATACGTATTCCATTCGCAATCCACTTAACTAATACTTGTCCTCAATTCATCGTTCTAAACAAGTTAAATATATTTGTAGCATATTCATCAAATCAAACTACCCCTTACCTTGAGGAATCCAGTGGATGTGATGACACTGGGCTGTACCTGGGAGTTACACTGTCCTCGCACTTGTTCACCAACATCACGTTGCACGTCCTCTGGGGCGACCAAGGTCATAGAACTACCCCTTACCTTGAGGAATCCAGTGGGTGTGATGACACTGGGCTGTACCTGGGAGGGACACTGTCCCTCACACTTGTTCACCCCCACATCACCGTTGCACGTCCTCTGAAGGCGACCAAGGTCATCAAACTCCTCTGAAACACGAGCAAAACATTTCATTCACTAGTCTTCACTTCCTCACGTACGCATCAAGTTCAACACGCAATCACTAACACGCACTCTAGACTAAATAGTGAAGTCGACTTTGTTTTAACGATGTATGATGTGGGTAAAGGGAACAGATTGTTCTTCATAACAAAAATAAACAGCAACGTTGTTAAACGACTTACTTTTTATAACATTTTAACTTTCAAATTATATACCTCCTGAGTTGTACACTTAACAACACTCAACACTGCAACTATGTTTAGATGTGTGTTGCAGATCTCAATACAAGATGTAGAATACTCTGAGCATATAATTATGATTTTAAACAGTGCGTGTAAAAGGTTATTGGCCTCTTCAGAAAATGTACATAAAAATAAAAACATTTTCACTTACGTGTGCTCGATAAGAAATGATTACGACCTCGACTTGAAATGGTATGTTATGATGGGTAATATAAACTTTACTAATAGACCAGGTTAATAGGTGCATTGCCATCTTTCTGATAAGTTGTAGAAAGTAACATATATTCACTAAAATATTTTAACTTAAAAACTTAAACACTTGCACTTAACATTATTAGATAACACATTTAATTCAAGGCAGAAGTACAAAATTGAATCCGTAACCTTTTGCTCTTTTTCAATTTGAACACATGCATAGTGATGTGCAAAAATGGTGATAACGAAATTCGGGATTTTTTTAAAGTTGCAATAATCCCTTCAAATTCATTTTGCGCATTAATCATCTGAATTGTGATTGAATGGTATTAATTTCCAATTCGCGAATTTTCGCGATATTTTAGTTAATACCGCGAACTAGTGGTGAAATTGGCTATTATGTCTTTACGCGAATTAGGTAACAAAATTCAAACAATTTTTTTTTCAAAGTTTTGGTGGAGGTGCCGGGTAGGTGGTCGAAATTAAATTAATCCTGGCTGGTACACATGGTGGAGGTGCCGGGTCATACAACGCGATTGTGAGATCCGCGAGTAAGCTCAAAATACTTCGTATCAAAATATCGACATTACACAAAATATGCATAATTTCGTAATTTTGGTGTAGGTGCCGGGTAGTCGAAATTATTCCTGGTAAAAATTATCAGAAACATTCAAAACTGAAGGCTGAAATTGATCTTAAAATTAAAACTGATTCTCACTCTCATGTGCTTGGTTTTTCTTTTAAATTAATCATAAAATGGTCCTGGAATTTGTGATAGGCTACATATAATTTAAAACTAGTCTTTTTTATTATTATTAATTTTTTAACTTAGGTGCATTATCGAATTGGTTTTGTGGTAAACAACGAAAAATCGTGAATTTTTATTTTTATGGTGCGAATTTTTAAACCCAAAAAAACTTGCACATCCTACACATGCATAATCGGTAATATAATGTCGTGCATATTCATTTGTATTCATATTTTACTGCTATATATAAAAATAGGTTTTAATGTTTGCTCGAACGAATAGTAAAATCGCTCCCATCTATTGGAAAGGAATGAAACACAGTTCATGCAGAGTACTTGTCATTAAGTGATCTGAACACACCTTTGTTTACAATGTCAATATTTTGTGAGTGTTTAGCAGAGGTGGCTTGTGGGACACACATGTTGTCACCTGTCTGCACAAATCTCTGTACTACTCCTGAGGACGAAAACAGAAAATACCGTGCATCAAACTTTGCCACATAAAATATTGAATAACTTAATGGCACTAAAAGTTTGAACTGCGTAATGTCGTTTTCGTATTGTGAATAATTTTGAGTTATTATAAGTGATAAACGGATGGACTGATGTGAACAAATTAGAAGTATTTTGTTGTAAATAATTTTTGATAATAATATAGGTTTTTGATTCAGGCCATTAATTCACACTCTTGCAAAATAAATCATTAAATAATTATAAGAAGACCATTTTTTCGTGAGCAGGAAATACACATGCTGCCAAAATATGATTTTTTTAATGGAAGAAATTTTTATTTATGAGGTTCATTTCAACCCCTGAACCCAAATAATTGAATTCTTCTCGGTACATTTATCATGTCAAACAAGATCGTCGTTGAAAAACGTCTTTGCTACATTTTCTTTTTTCTTTTTGTTTGCGTTTAGTATACATACATGTTCAAAAAAGTATATACATATTTTGTTTTTGAAAGTTAGTTCTTACACAATCATTAGAACAAACACTGAAAATCTTTTGAGGCGTGGAAAAGATAACAGTGGGTTTTGAAAGGAGAACATGTTAGTCTATTCCCCGCGTGGCGAGTCCCATACAAGTTTAAGACGCTGTGTGGCAGCTCCAGCTATCCCGGTTCCTCTCCCAACTTATTCCCTGTCAAGATTCTCCAGCCTACTACTCCCCGGCGTGTGATAATGAACCCTCTTTAAACAAATTGTCCTTACAAAAAGTGCGCGTATGTACAAGAACACTCTCCATCTCGTACTACTTGTTCAGTGTAAATAACTTATGATAGTAGAAAGAAGTTTTACTAAAGTTTCTGAAATGTGTATTTGTCGAGTAAAAAGTTTCCCGTCATTTGCTACACTTCCTAGATCTCACACGTGGCAGGTGCTCAACTCTCCATTAGCCAGATGAGGAACGAGAGAGTTTGAACGGTTGTCCTCATCTCACGATAGAATAAAGTTTTCTTGAAACATACCCAGAAACATACCCCTCTTTAGGTCGTAAACTATAGTTGTTTGGTATGAAGATTGACTGTTGTGAACGCCCTTTGTGTTCTTGTATAAGAATCAATCTCATTGTACACCTTTTGAGAACAACTTTGACGAAGTCTTCTGACAAGACTGCCGATTACAGGCTTCGAACCGACAGCCTCTCAAACTATTGTGTTGCGTATAAAGCTGGAACTACGTCAAACAGCTCAACTCATGGTTTCGCTACCATCTTGCATGGTTGCCACTCTAATGGGATTCATTATGTTTTAGCAACATCCAGATATCTAATACAAGACGGTTTTCGGGACATTGCACTGCGTTAATGAGAGTTTAATAACACACGTTATGTTATTGCGAGATTTCATGTATACCGTGTACGACAGATACCTATGTCTCGTGCCACAAGAGTAACTATGGTTCCTAAAGAATGTTCTTTCTCGAGTCATGAACGTTATAGATGCTTATGAGTTAGCCTCAATCACGTTAGGTGTGTCACATAATTGAAGAGCAATGACGTAAATATCGCAATATGTCCATCGAGATTGTTTTTAAACAATTACAACAATGCGACAGAACATTGCTGGGTGTGAAAAATTCAAAATTTCTCAATCAAATAGCATGGTAGATTTACGTTTTGTAGCACCAAAAATTGGTAAATGATAATTGGTTAATTTTGTGAAGCTTCTGCAATCTAGAATTATTATTCATAATTCGATGTTCAATTCATTTTTGTTAACGCTTTCCAATTTGTTCGTTGTTGATTGTACGGGTAAAAGCGACTGGCTGACACCCTTGATGATGTGTATTTCCGACGGCAGGGTCTCGCAAAGCACCGGGTAAGATGCTCTGACGACGTCAGAGATGCGATCACGAACACGGCCCAGCTGACGATGCGCACTGACACTGGCATGGTGGGCTACTGGGTCTGACTTACCCTTGATGATGTGTATCTCCGACGGCAGGGTCTCGCAAGGCTCCGGGTCAGATGCTCTGACGACGTTCAGAGATGCGATCACGAACACGGCCCAGCTGACGATGCGCACTGACACTGGCATGGTGGGCTGCAAGGTTCACCACATAATGTAACCTCTTAGTATGTTCACACAAAACAATCAGCATGGATCACAAAACTATGATAAAGTTGTCATTGAACTTACGCAATTAGGTGCAATCCCCCGGCTAGTTACATTTAATAATTTTTTTAAATTGTATTTCAAATAACTAGTTCCAGCTCCGGGAGAGTTTTCGACGAAGAAGAAGATTGGTTGAGCTCGAACTAATGTTTTAACAATGTTGAATACCCATCAAAAATATCTTGCTCGCTAAATCCAGCGAATATCATATAATTTTATTTCAGGGCACTTAAATCTACAATTTTTACAAGAAACGTTGAAAAGTAAGATCAAGGTGGTTACAAAGGATAAGCTGAGATTTGAAACCATTCCACAGTTGAAATAAAATTTCTCTTTTACAAGCTTGTTAAATTACTAAAATGCAATTGTCTATCCTGTGGCTTATTTACGATCAGTTACTAAAAAAGTTAATCAAGATAATAAAATGTGCTCTCATCGAGCCAAACATTTATTCTAACTTGAAATAGTGGAGTAAACCTCAACAATTTAGGAAAATTAGTAGAAAGTGATCCATTTTAAATTTTAATTAAACCCTTACAATTTGCATTCAAACCTCAACTTATTTGTGCGTAGTGCAACCGACAATCGCTTTCTTAGAGGTTTTATCTAAGAAGTTTGTAAGAAGTTCCAGAGAAATATAAAAATATATGTAGTGAGCGCTAGACGCGTTCTATTCTATGTTTCTAATTTATTAGCAGTTCCGTAAAGTCCGTAGTAAAAATGTAATGTACTTTTTGATAAAGCATTCCATGAAAGTGAAACCAGATGGTTTCAACTTCAACTGTATACGAACAACATTAGTGTTACATTCCACGCCGAATGTAGATTATTATTATTATTTAGATTATAGGCAGCGCTACTGTAAAATGTAATTATTTAAACAAGTGCAACCCTAAAAGTCACGAACATAACATTGTTTTTGCATTTAGGAAACACGAGAAAAGCATTTACAAAAGTAATTGTTGAATTTTAAAATTGGGGACTTTTTCAGTACTATGGAAAAAATTAAGCGAAATAAGAAGAAGCTATTTTTCGTCTGTTTTTAAAATATGAGAACATGAATAAAGTTAGTAAATATGATGAAAATCGATCCTCTTAGTGACGTCCAAATGTTACATCAAAACTAGAAGAAACACGGAAAAACATTTTTAAGGTCTAAAAGTAGACTATACGCCAGAAAAATGAAAAAGATCATGATAAGATAGTTGTGATATTTTAATTAAAACTCAGTTAATATACGATAACAATGACTAGCTTTGGCGGATATTAAATTATTTCGGTTGACACGTTAATTATAAAGTAGCTACGAGATACGTTTGTATTATAATATTTTCATATCAAGGTGTTGAACCATCACTTACTTAATTATTACGTAATATAAATACATTTAATGTGTGAAAACTTTAAATACACAAACATAAATTAGAAATTAATTACAACAATCAATATTACTAGCATAACAGAGATGAACTACTTTACTAGCAGATTACTAGTAACCTGACTGACAAGATCAATATTTATCGAATACAGAATCATTAATCATCAATGGCCGCCAATGACTTAAATATGTTAACAAAGCCTAAACCAGATATAATTCTACTATCACAAAACACTTACTTGAGTTTGCCCCTTCGTGTCGAGAACAGTTGTTGACTGGAAACGGTTCCATCCATCCCCCCACTAATATACTAGAATTTGTTCCCCCCACCCACCCCCCCTGGTTCACTCCAGTTCGTTTGCCCTCCGGCCTATAGGTCAGGGAAACCACCCCCACCCCCCGCCGTCCTACAGGGTTTCATACTCACTGACACCAGCGGGACATTTAGTTTCAGCTACTTCTCGACGTTTTATCTTGAGTTTATTTACTAACATGTCACTGAAGAGTACTGCTTACATTGCTAGAATAGAGTTATTGTTGTGTTTTTGCGACATTTTTTTCCTACCACTTTTGCGTAATTCTTAGAATACTCCATTTATTTATTCCTCCAACTTACATACACTTATAGTGTACGTATGTGTCAATGTGGCAGACACATTTCGCAACATATACAAATAAAAGACACGTTTCGATTTTTCAACTAACATGGCAATTGCAATTAAAGTACAATATAAAATAGAGCGGTACCGGTACATGGAATCCAAATATAAATTACTGCAAAAACTAACTGCACTTTCTTGACAGTCACTTGATAAACAAAGGACCAGTCATTATTAACATTGTCAGAGAAAGACAGAGAAAATGTTTTGAATGGAATAGTATATTTTAGTTAATAAATTGAATTTTAGCTTAGATTTTTAATTTGGAATGGAACGGAGGTTTACATTTATTTGGGAAATTAATTGTAATTTGATATGCAGAGGTAAAAAGGTATTATACAGACTCTAATTCATTGTGTATAGCCTGCTTTCTTCAATCGAACCATGCATCATGAACATATTTTTATTTTATGTGGTGTTTTCAAGAAACCTGCGAGAACAGTTAAATGTACCCGTCTCACATCTGTTTTTGTTGAACACCCATCTTCACTTAGCGTAACAGGTGTTTTTGAGAGTAGTTGCAACAAGGACGGAGTTGAATGAAGAGTAATGTGTTTCTGAAGGAGACTTCGTTGGTACAGATGTTCTCACTTATTTGAGTGGAAGTCGTAACATCTTTATCGTTCGCAGTGAGTTATACTTTGCCATGTGGATTTACAAAGTAGTTTATGTTTATTGATCCCTAACAACAGGTATTAACCCACAAGTGTTAGGTAACTAAAACTAAACAATTCAAAATACAATTCAAAACAATACAAATAGTTATACAAATCATTAAATACATGAACAAGTACTATAAAATAAAAAATGCACAATAAATACAAACAAGAAAAAATTGAATAACCAAAGTATAATATTATATATAAAGAACGGCTAAAAGCCCAAGATGAGTGAAGGGAAAAAATGAGGTCACAAAATACAAATTATAAAGTGACAAGAGTGATAAGTGAGTCATATTGGTAAACTGGCATAAGCAGCTGCTTTAAATAATTGAAGTTTCATGTGGTTGATGACAATTTCTGGATTAATGGCTAATAATTTGTTGTTTAAAACAAAATTCTCTGTTTAACGAGGTTGCCTTTTAGACACAAACGAATGATAACCTTTCGTTACAATTACATTTGTACATATCACAAATTCACAATAACTCAAATAAAATAAATAATAAAAGTAGTAGGCCTATGATGAAGAACCATTATGAAAAATAGGAAGTTGTGATTTGATTGGTTTTTGTTTGTGACGTCTTGGCTTAGTTTACATTGGCCGTATAATTGATTCCAAAATGTATCCCTTCAAAGCAAGAAGCACCAAGTCATCATCAATAAGTTGCGTTTTATTTGAGACTATTGCAAAATTATACAAAACGTTTAGTAGTGTCCTTCATTAAGAACACGATAACCTTAATGTATTTCATATTGCATATTTTGCAGGGAAACATTGGTCAGCCGCCTCGTATGTGTCATCCACGATATGCTTATATAGATAGAAGACAATATAATCGGTGGTTAACGATGCAATTATATTAAATGACTGAAATGATAATAATGGCGATGATTTGAAATGATGGGGTGGAACACTCCCAAACATAGATAATGGGCATTGTCCCAAGATGCGTAGCAGTATCTTAATGATGTTTGGGGCGTAACCTCTCATTACTTCAAGTGTATTTTAATTGCCTTATTTCGCTTAGGTTGATAGGTCCCTCTCTCGGATATAATCGAATGTCCATCCATTCTCAGGACACAGATAGAATCACCTTTCACCTTCATTAATAATTACCGTTGATGGGGTTGGGGCAAAACCCAAATCTCTATCATGCCCTCGTCTACCTATAGAATTCGTCTTCCATGGAATGAAGTGTTTTTAGGGCGCGACTAGCGGCCAGGTTGGTTTTTAATATTATATCCGAAGGAACATTTCGATAAAGATTTACCACATCATTAAATACTATTCTCACCATCCGTTCAAACATTCTCAAATTAATATTGAATGCAATAAATAAACACGCATTGAAATCCCCAATATTTCACTTAAACATTGTACATGTACGTTATACAGACCAATTAAGTAATATTTTAATGCTTTATTTCTATCATATTCATCATCATAAATATGAGACGTTAAGCAATATCCAATCAACTCATTTATCCTATATATTTATTAATGTATGCTTCTAAACAAATACACGTATTTAGTGTATCAACAAATTCATTCAATATTTAGGCCACAGTTTGCTCAAACAATTATTAACAAACGGAGACATCCAGAACTTTCCGAGCACCACTTGCGCAGGTACATGGAGAAGGGCAGCGATGTCACATGCAGCCTGGCTTTGGCGAGCTCTCGTTGTAAATGTTATCAAAACACAGAGTTACCACAGCGAAGCAGCTTCTGCGTAATCAAAACACAAGTGATGTTGGTTCAATGGATTTCAGAGTTATTAGAACAAGGACAAACGTGAAACACTAATCCACTGAGTGAAGGTATAAATGTTCAGTGAAGGGAGTTGTTTTTCTTTTCTTTTCCGACCGATGGAGCTAAAATCTCAAAGATCATTCAGGTTAGGGAATTTTCGAAAATATAGTAAAACTCGAATGTGAAATAAAATATTCATGAGTATTGTTTTAGTAATTCTGTAAAGGGAAGGACTAATACTTTTTAGGGGTTTCCGGTTAAAAACCTTGTTTTATACAATCATGAGCACCCCTTGAGACGTTACAAAAAAAAAAATTAATTAATCACCACACTTTGTGTTAATCTAACTCAACGAATTGAGTAGATTGATTGCAGAGAATTCAAATATCGAACTCTGCTCGACGAAAGAGTCGGCATCTACAGGATTGTTTCGGAACTACTCGATTTAAAGTCGTTTACAGAAAAATTGTTGCTACTTGAAACTTATTTATTTAAACTTAAATTTTCTGACCTATTTTCAGCCGACAAAGTTTGAATTTGTTACATTAATGGTGTGTTCTCTACCTGGCGAATATCGTTTTGTTGATGAATTCTTTTCGACGTTGTTCAGTATGGGTCTTGTTGAATTTTATCCAAGGGAAATACTCATTTTAAATTAAAGATCTCTCTTCAGAAATAAGATTTTGAAAAAATACATATCTTGTAGGGGCAAGACGATGTATCAACACATTACACTACTTCCAATCGGTCGTTCGCGGTGGCACATATACGATTATTAGGGCGCTGGTCCCAAGTGTATGGCTCTATAAGGACGTGGGTTCGAATCCCGCGTAAGGCATGTTTTTTTTAAATCGTCCTTCATAGTCATCTATCACCACTCATCGTCTCGAATAGCTTAACAATTATCATCATCAATTTCCAATTGTTGAAATAACCATTATAGCTTGGTGTCTGATATCTGGGGCCATTCCCCAGAAGGTTCGCCCCTTCTTTAGTGATGTTTTATGTCCACTCAAAGAAGTCCCGTTCCTTAAAAAAATCAGTGGGTCGAATATGAGAGATTATTGCGCTATTAGGTTAATATCAATTTCAATGCCATAAATTATAGCGCATAATCAGATCGTTACAGAGATTAGTCACAAGATTAAAACCACAAAAAAGTGCGTAAACATGTTATAGTGGGTGTAGAAAACATGTTGTAGGCCATCCCTAAGATGACACGAGTGCGAGCGGGCTGAGGTTTCCAGCCGGGTAGTACATTCCGACGAATACCTGTTCTTCGTACCTGTGTTGTTTAGGATGTGAGTAGGTTAGTTCGCTTCCTACCTTGGAACGAGGTGGTCAACTGCAGCGAGCAGCTGATCGAGTTCCTGGCTTACGTGTGTGTGTTCGCGTTAGTTCGCGTGGTTGGCTGTCTTCGTCAACAACAACAGTGGAAAGTGAAAGTGTTCGTGGGAATACGGATTGTGCTGTGTTGTGTTGTCGTTTCTTCCAAGTTTCTTAGTAAGGTGAGTGGAGTGGAGTAACTGTTTATGTTTTGGAACCGGCTCGATGACAGATCGGTGAGGATTTGTTAGAGGTTACAGGTGAGCATGCACGGATGACACACTTCTCTCAAGTCGTGTGGTTGGCTTTAGATCCTCGATTAGCCTCATTGGGTACATACGAGTAGCCAAACCTAGCCATCTAAACTAAACAAAATAACATTACAAAATATCTAAACTGTAAGATTCTAAGAAACGTGCAAATATTTTGGCAATTTTTTACATTAAGATTAATGTATTTTTTTTAGTAAAGTCATTACACATTGTCATTTTTTATTTTTTTAGCAAAAAGAATTATATTCGGTGAGGCCTTTAATGAAACCTGTCATGACCTACCTTGCAGGCGCCAACGCCATCGACGCGCGAATAATGCATGCCCAAACAGCTATAGGTAGTAATTGAAATCGATGATAAGAACAACGTTTTTTTTTTTACCATTATTGTATTCGTAACTAAGACTGCTTCAAGGTTCAACTTATATTTTATTTTCAAATCGATGGAATAATGCAGATTAATGAAGTTAAAAAATTCTGGATGGAGATCGATTCGAACCCGGCATCTTCTGCATTACAGTATAGGCACGCTAACCACTGGACCACTGGTGTGGTTCGACCGTGAGTCCGAGGACTCAATCCTCAGCATTCGCTACAAATTTCGACTCATAGAAATAAAATTTCTAGCTAAATAAGTTGTTGTGTGTAATTTTATTAATAATCTAGGCGTAATTCGCGAAATCGGTGATTCTCTCGCCAATAATGTAGCAACACGTGCTTATATTGTAAACTCTAGACGCGTCGCATGATAATGGTACCCGCACTGCACATGAAACCGTAACATGATACTCACTGTAGGTATCATCAGTTCCCGCCGTCCACGGCCCACCAAGTAGAAAGAGCGCCCCCCATGAGACAGCAAACACGTGCATTCAAATCTCTGGACACCACGGGGTATGAGGCAAGCATCCCTATTATTAATTTATTTACCAACAATTTTTTTTTTATATCCTTCCCCATTTCCAAACTAGTGTTCAGGTTGGGGGGAGCGTTTGCTCCATTTATTCAAGCTATTTTGGCTCTTAGCTGCCGGTTAGCCAAACCTGACACAACTACTTCAGCCTCCTCTTCATCGGACAACTCTTCCATATCCTGCTGCATTTTTACCAAGTCTCTCCATTTCTTCCGATCTTCCCACCATCTTCCCAATTCTACATCTACCCAAGATACGTCTCTCTCTTCTACGCTTTGTTTAATTTGGTCTATCCACCTATCTCTTGGTCTTCCTACTTTTCTTTTATTCCCTGTTAACCTTGCAAATTCTCTTCTTGGTATTCTTTCATTTTCCATCCTTTTCATGTGTCCAAACCATCTCAGTCGCTCCCTTCCAATACGCCACCTCAAACTTTCAACACCCAGTTCCTTCCTTATCACACTACTTCTCACTTTATCCATTTTAGTTAACCCCAATACACTTCTAAGAAATTTCATTTCTGAGGCAACTAGACGATTTTCACATTGTTTTCCCAGAGTCCAGGTCGCTGAAGCATACGTCAGTATTGGGACGAAATATAGTTTGTAAAGTAGCAGCTTGCATTTTCTAGGCATATCCTCATTCCATAACAGTTTCCTTACAGATTGGTAGAAACCTTCTGCTAGGTTAACCCTTCTAGATATTTCTTGGTCAATTTTAGCGTTACTACCTAACATACTGCCTAGGTATTTAAACTCTAACTTTCTCCTTATCTCTTTGCCTCTTAAAACTATTTTCTTCTCCTTCGGCCGATACTTCTTTGCCATTATCAGTTGCTCACTCTTACTTTGACTTAACTTCATGTTGTTTGCTTCTGTAACCTTACTCCATGCATCTACTCTACGTTGCACTTCTTCATGAGACTCACCCCATACAACAATATCATCTACAAAGATCATTGTTTTTCGATGATTGGTCTCTTTCCGGCTCTACTTCTCTGAGCATAGCATCCATCACCACTATAAATAAAAGTGGTGACAATACACTGCCTTGCCTCAGACCACACTCCACCTTGAACCATTCAGTTCTTCCATGGCATGTTTGTACACAACTCTTTCCATTCACGTGCATGGTTTTAATACGTTCTATAAGGTCATTGTCTACATTAAACGCCTGCAAGGATGCCCAAACTGTATCCCTTGGTACAGAGTCATATGCTTTTTCAAGATCTAAGAACACCATGTTCATGGATTCGTCCTCCTCCCACCGACCTTCCATTATTTGACGTACAGCAAATAAGAGATCTATTGTGGATCTGCCAGGTCTACAACCATACTGTTCCTCTCTCAGCAACAATTCAACATGATCTCTTAACCGTCTCTCGAGCACTCTCTCGTACAGTTTCGCACCCTGACTCATGAGTGATATGCCTCTGTAGTTCTTACAAACCTTGCGATTTCCCTTCTTAAAAATTGGTACAATCACACTTTTAGTCCAGTCATCTGGGATTTCTTTATACTTCCAAACTGAATTTACTACTCTCCACATCCATTCTACTCCACTCTTACCTGCTGCCTTCAACATCTCAACTGTAACTTCATCAGCTCCTGGGGCTTTTCCATTTTTCATCCGTTTGATTGATTCTTCTACTTCGAGTCTTGATATTTCAGTTTCCACAATTTCCTCTTGCTGCTGAATGTTCACTTTTTCCTCATTTTCCTTTAATGTTCGTACACTATTCACTTCTCCTAAACTTCCCTCGTTACCTTCTCCACATTGAGTAAATTCTTAAAATATTGATACCATTCCTCCTTTAGCTTGCAAGGGTCAGTAATCAATTCACCATTTTCATTTAACATGAAGTTCTGCACTTCTTCATTTCTCCGCTTCCTTTTAATTAACCCATATAACATCTTCTTATTGCCATGATAATCTGCCTCCAATTTATCCGCAAAAACCTTCATCGATTTCTTTTTCTCATTTTCTATGACTCTTTTTACTTTATACTTACACTGATGGTATAATTTTACATTTTCTTCAGACCTGATATTCTCTTTAACCTTCCATGCTTCCTGTTTTTCTCTTATAACTTTTTTTACTTCTGCATTCCACCATGGAGTTTCCTTTTCCCTCCTTTTCCCTTTAGGTCTACCACACACTACCTCAGCACTGGACACCAATACATTTCTCATTGCATTCCACTCTTCTTCTACTCCCAATAAAGTACCAACAGGTAATTTCTGCATTACCAAACTTTGATATTCTTTCCTCAAATCATCCTGTTGGAGTTTCCACACTCGTATTCTTGTATTCTGTTTTGTGGGTGGGTTTCTTGACGAACTATATCGAGAGATGCAACCAATAACCTGTGGTCGCTATCTAGAGATATATTTGGATATACCCTAACATCATTCACCATTTTCATTACTTCTTTGCCAATACAAAAGTAGTCAATCACTGATTTATGTTCCCCATCCCATGAGTATCTTGTTATTTGGTGGGAGGTCCTCTTTTGAAACCAACTATTGGCTATTTTTAGCCCGTTCCTAGCACAAAAACTGAGCAGATTTTCCCCTTCTTGGTTTTCTTTCGCCATATCCAAAGGGGCCCAAAACATCCTCGTTGCTTATACGGCAATTGCCCACCCTTGCATTCATATCTCCCATTATTATTATTTCACCAGTACCATTACACATTCCTTCCAGTTCCTCCAACCATGCATCTTTTTCACTTTTTGAGAGACCTCCTTGGGGAGCATAGCATTGTATGATTATTAAATTGTTCTTTTGTATGCACAATTTCAATTTAATAATTCTGTCACTAATGTGTGTAATATCCACAATGTAATCTGTGATAGCTGGACTCAGAACAAAACCCACTCCATTTTTCCCTGAATTTCCACCAGACCACACCAGTTTGAAATCACCTCTTAGTTTTTTCTCACCCTCTTTCTTCCATTTTGTCTCACTCAGACCCAATATATCTAACCCTTTACTCTTCATTAAATCAACTATTTCTTCCACTTTTCCAGTCAAAGTGATTATGTTTAGAGTGCCAAGCTTGATTCTTTTGCCGTTATTTGCATTAGGTTTCGTTCTCCTATTATCTTCAAACCTCGATGTTATCTCAATACATTCATTAGGTTCCTTTTCGTTCGTAATTTCTTGGTTTATTTGTTTATTCCGTTTAATGTCATTATCATTTTGTATAATACCTCCTTCAGTTAAAAGATCTTCCACTGGCAATGTTATCTTTCCCTCTTCCAAAATAATACCTCCTTCAGTTAAAAGATCTTCCACTGGCAATGCTATCTTTCCCTCTTCCAAAATAGTCTGGTTTGAAAAAATGTAGGTTTACTGCTGATCCCAAAACCCATTCTGTTTTCTCTGATATACTCAAAAGGTGTTTTTCGGCTTTCGTGGTATTTTCCCTGCTTGTATTGAGCCAAATACTGAAATCCATTTGAGTAGTTATTCCTTATGCACCTGTCTTGAATCTGGATAAACTCAGCCCCAAATGTTTCCACGAGTTCTCTCAGCTCCCCATTCAACCATCTTCCTGCCCCCTGCAACCCACACATTTTAACATGTGTTTGTGGACCATATGCTAATGTTACTACTATCAGTAGTTCTTTCGCGTCTGCCATTATCATCTCCCTGTTCGAGCACCCCGTATGTCACTGCTCCCAACACATAGCACAACTGTTCTTGGTTTTGTCACACCTCCCTCCATATCATCATCTTGGATTAACTTTCCTAATTCTTTTATCCTTATACCTGGATATATTTCAACTTTATAACCTTTTTGATACCATTCTTGTGCCATATCACTTTGTATATCCCCCAGCAATAATTTACTAGTTCTAGGCCTACTTTTATTTTGTTTCAGTATAGGAAGCACAACATTCTGCGTTACCTCAGTCTCTTTCCTAGGGCTATCTCTATTTTCCTCGAGTCCCTGTATTTCGTTATAATCCACATACATACTTGTACTTCTATGTGTTAGATTTTGAGTATTTTTCTGTTTTATCAGAAGCGGTTCATACATACATTCTTCGGAATTTTTATAATTTGTTTGCCGTCTTCCTACTTCTTGTGCTTGTTTCCCCGTTTGATTGCATTCCGTTTTTTCGCATCTTCCTCCTCCTTCTTCTTCTTTTTGTTCTACTTTTTCTTCCTCTCCTTCTTCTTTTTTCCCCCCGTCTTCGTCTTCGTCTTCGTCTTCGTCTTCTTCTTCGTCTTCGTCTTCGTCTTCGTCTTCTCTTTCCTTCTTCCTCTTCCCTTTTCCCAAGTACTTCACCCTTCTCTCAAGCTCCCTCTCTCTTTTCTCTTGTACATTTATTATATTTTTCAATCTACGTATTTCTTTTTTCAACTTTTCTGTGACTTCGAAAAGCCCATTTATTTGTCCTCCTATGTAAGTAATGTTGCCACAATTCCTTTCACAATTCCAGACTTCAATCCTTTATTTTCTTTATAGAATTTCCAATCCCCCATCTCTCTTCCTGAGTTCCTTTAGGATCCATCTTTCTAGTTTCCTAGTTTTTATCACTTCCCTCAGTGCTGTCTCCTTCAATTGTGATATTAATATCAGTATCTGGGCATGCGCATGAAGTGGCTGTTCTGATCCACCACTAGGCTCTACTCTTAGATTTAGTTCTATAGGTAGGCTTACATTTACAGTTCCCAGGTCTATTTGCTCTATTCTGCATTCTACTTCCACTTCACCTCCTGCATCCATATCTGTAGACCCATATGCCAGGCCTATGACATCAGTTGTACATTTTGGGGTTTCATCATTTGGGCATTTGTGTAGAGGGATCATGGTGTGCATACTAGGCTCTACTCTGAGATTTAGCTCCTTAGGTAAGCCTAGGTCTACTATTCTCAGATCTACTTGTTCTAATCCATAGTCTACTTTCATTTCACCTCCTAGATCTACATCTGTAAAAGCCTGTTCCATGACATCTGGACATTTGTTTATGTGGTTCTGATCCACCATTCCAGTTCCTATGATCTTACTTTTCACACACAATTTACATTCCCATGTACTTTCTCCGGATACCTCCTGTTTCTTCTCCTCAGCACAAGGGAAACGTGCCCATTGCTAGCAGGGAACACAATCCAGCCCCACCCTGACTCCCCTTTTACACACTAAACACTTATTTTCCTACATTCGTCCTCCTTGATTTTGTGTCACTCTTGACAGCACTTTTCCTCAGCTTAGCCTTGGCCAACATTCTACTTTCGTTTGTACTCACCAATTCTTGATGGATTTTCTCAATTTATGGACCAAAATGTTCCTTGTGATCGATTATTCCATGCTCCACACTTAAAACACCATCTTTATCGTACAATATAGCAAAAAACTAAATTTTCCTACCATAAAAAACAAAACTCCATCTAGTTGTTTTTCCGGTTACCATGGTTATTATTATACCAATTTTCATATCACACTTTAACCCCCCTACCCCCTTAAAAAGTGCTTAATGCAGGTTTGCACTACCCCTCCCAAGTTAGTTAGGATGGATTTTAACTTGTTGATATATTTTTGTTGTTTGTTTCAATATTTAAAAAATAAAGCTTTATGCCAGTAGGGGTATAATGAACATAAATTCAAGAATACTTTACTTATACCAAATAAATAACAATTGAACATGTTGGAAAGTAGTAGGCCTACCTCTCATACTTCTGCAACTGACTACAAAACTTCACGACACCCTCCCGCCCACCCATTGTCATCAGCAGAATTTGAAATATATGGTAATTTTTAAGAAGTTTGTCTGGGCGGTATATTTATGATCTCCATTTCCGCAGTAAACTACGTGCTAAGTTTATCAACAGGAAGCAATACATTATCCTTAATCTTTTATCGGTGTGGGAGCCGGTAAGTTCATAACCAGGATATACGGATGATGCGGGTTCGATTCCTGAACCAAGGCAATAAACCTACCGGCGAGGATGTGATTCAAGGTTATCTTGAAATTACTTCGATTCCAAGAGTTTATTTTTGACATAAAAATTCTAAATGTAAAAAGTCATTTCTCGTGCCATAACAAGCTAGCGGACTATTTCATATCAGAGGTGTGAAATTGAGATAGTATAATTCCCAGAATTCGCCTCTTTGACACAGTTGCGTACCCTGGAAAAATCTTGAATTCGGACTTCCCGTTAGCTGGTATCGAACCCAGAACTTCCCGAATCAGGGTTTCGCACTTTACACATGAGCTACATCGTTCGGTGTGTATATACCCCTGCCAGAAGTGAATCAAGGGCTGAGCCCAGTAGCTAAGACCCCTTGATTTACTAATGGTCGATGGTGTACATGTACAAACCTATGGTTACCATTCTCTCATCCAGCACGTGAGCCTGTGCTCACCATGACCATAACGCTCGCGTCTTGTTTACCCGCTAAGACACGATAACATGATATGCATAACATTCCTTGCTTGGCGTCACCGTATCATATGTTCTTCTTACCACAAGACAATACTTCCGTCGGTTACTGCAGGTGGGTCTGGGGGCGTCTTTAACTTGCACATTCGTCCAGAACGCACATACCCAGGCCTAGTTGGAGATGGGGGGCTTTCCAGAGTACAATAGTAGGGGGAAGTCGGAAGTGGCACTCATTAAACTGCGTGGTTTTTGTTACTTTCTACGTAAACTTTTGATCTAATCTAACCTTTGCTAGTATAATGCATTGTTTTATAGATACATTTCAAATTAAAAACTGTATTTTGGGTCTTCCCACTCATTCATACAACAGACTCTCTGTGTAATTAAAACGGCTGCGTACCATCCTGTCGACGTCGACGCCATTGATATGCGAATTCATTTTTTTTTAAATTTGTTTCCATGTTACAAAGATAGTACATTGGTTGTACAAGAGATACATCATTTTGAAAAATACCCCGCTGGGATGGCATTTTTAATTTCTGGATTGATTTCTATAAAATCAAATACACTTACGGGAGTGTTTCCCGATGAATGAAATTCAGAAATAGATACATCCATGTTTATGGACAGTGACGAACCAATAATCGTTATTTAAAATGATGATCGATTGTTGGCCACTATTCACCCACGGATGACGCCAGTAGCGTTTATATTATATTTCAGTTGCACATCACTTATTTTGACATTGTATTTCCACATTAACTAATGCACATTATACATTAATCAAATCGTCAAAAGCCATATAACACAGCAATCCACAAATCAGATACTCCATCAAACATTTAACTTTACTCCACTATCAAAACTTTTACAGTTCATATTATATTGATCTTCGTCTTAAAACATCTAAATTATAATATTTATGTTTCGTCTTGAAGTTTAGGAGTAATTCATCGTTCACGTTCCAGACTAACACGTAGTACGTTTCATGGCCTCTTTCCACTCAGAATGTGCAAAACACAACAGCTAATTGACATGTCCACGCAAATATTTGCGTTTAATTATCTCGAGTGCCTGGCTTGATTTGACTTCAATGAGAGTGTCCCCTATTCGAATACTTATTTCACGCATAACATTGTAACACTTTCATTATACAGTTATTCTGAATTTTTGTTTGCAGATTACGAATACAATTGTATTTGGGTTAAAACATGTAACGTCAATCATATT
This sequence comes from Sweltsa coloradensis, assembly GCA_024449915.1. Lineage (NCBI taxonomy): Eukaryota > Metazoa > Arthropoda > Insecta > Plecoptera > Chloroperlidae > Sweltsa > Sweltsa coloradensis. Next base: position 163,107 of record JAMZAV010000710.1, read on the forward strand.
TATATTCATGAGAAATTGCGCTAACCAAGACGCCCTGTGTAGACGACTAACTTACTAAATAAACACTTCCCAAGTAGGCCAAATATGTTACAAAACATATTTCGATGATTACGCTTCACGTAAGGTACTGACTAGATGACAATTGACAAAAAACTAAGAACAACTGTGCATCCGGATAACATTAGAGCAGATTATATCTTTGCCGTTATGATATTCGATGTTCAGAAGCGATGCATGACGTATTCTTACAAAAAGGAAGTGTTGTTAGAAGATGCCGCTTTTTGTGCGACAGTTATACACTTGGGACAAAAACCAAGCCTGCCATAAAACTGTAGTCATGACACAACCATATTGTACAGCTCGTTCTTCACTGCGATGTCATATAAATGTAAATATTCTAGATTTTTCATTTTCGTGGAGATATTACTTGTAATAAATCGAGGATGGAATATATTAAATCCTTTAAACTTCTATATGCAGTTACGTCAATTGTTTTGTATGTTATGAAGCCAAAATTTCTATAGTAATCAATAAGAACAATACCTAGACTAAGAATAACGAACATCAACCATTTTGAGAACCAAAGGGCTCAAATGATAGAGAAATCAATTTTTTTCTCGATTTTGGTATTATATTCCGGCTGTCGAACCAACAAAACAGCTCTTGCATATTCGTATGCACGAGATGAATCTTAGATTTCGGAGAAACTCAAGTGAATTAATAATGTTCCTTGACAAATTATACACACTTTTAGGAACACTTTGTTTATTAAATGAGTTAAAATTGTAATTTTGACCTAGTAATTTCATGCGTTTTGTAATTTTTTTTATTTACGAACAAGAATTGCTAATTTCTAGCTCAGAAAGGTAAAAATTAAATTTTCTTCAATAATCTGCTCATCGTGACTTCTTAAACGTCCGTGATTGTGACATAAATTTAAATGTGTTCTCTATATTATTCAAATGATGCCAACAGGTGCACCCCTATAGGTCTAGACATAACTGTTGGACTTACACACACGCAACGCTATTTCTTGTTCTCAGGCGACCGAATTCGTACAGCTGTTTGGTGGTTATATTTAACCGTTGGTTGGTGTGTTCTAGGTCTAGGAGAAAATTTTCAAGGGCAAATTCACTTTCGTCATAAATCCGATACCCATATTTCGTTTTAAATGTCTAGTTCATTTACAAGCCTAATCATTTTCATAACAAATATTTAGGGGGTGTTTGGTAAAGATTGCCAAAGCGTGCCCCTTTAAAAAAAAACTATACTTGTGCTCTGTCTCTTGACCGCTTGCGGAGAACAATGTATTCAAATCAGACTTATCTGAATTTTATGTAGGCCTACATTAAATAAATAAATAAAATTAATAATAATGATAAAGTAAAACAAACTTATGGTGAAAACATGAATGGTGTACTGTAGGGCAAGCTTGAGTGACGTTTTTGTGAGTGTATCCCCAACAAACCAAGCAATGCAGGATGCGCCAATCAATAGCGAAGGGATTCAAGCGTGGATTATGGACAGTGGAGTTAATTAAGTAATCAAATCTGAATTCGCGATCCGAATTATTCTGGCCGTTTATTTCACAGCTGTCAGTGTAACGTAGGTTGGGCGGGGCCCTGTCATTGGCAGATTCGTGTCCCGGCTGGGGGGGGCGGGGGGCATGTCGCTGTTTTACATCCAATGCACTCAGACACATTGCTGCTCGGTTCGGTTCGGTGCAAAGCCTTCGAGCACACATTCAAATTCAAGACTTACACAAAATTATAATATACCAACAATTCCATACCAAACTAATTGTAATATTTATCATTATAGTAAAAGGTGATCAGGCTCTTATTAGGAGCAAGAGGAACGATACCGGATTTTCTTGTTAAATTTTGCAAACGTTTAAAACTAAATGCAAATTTTATTTATGATTTAGTGCTCCTTGCTTTAAAGGGATCTATTTTGATTTTTAGAAATCCCCCATACGGCCAAAGCAAGTATAGTAACAAGCATAAACCAGTATTTGTTTTTTATACTTCACAAAATCATACTTCCCACTTAATTTTTCACTTCATTTCTTTTTTCATAATCTGTAACTAATTTTACTTATTGTTAAATGTAAATCATTTTAATTTTTGTTATTCTGTGTCTAACGCAACCTTAATGTAAAGTAAGAGATTTGTTTTAAAAATAAAGTTGTACTACTATCATCATCATTAGAAATTATTAATAGTAGAAGCTAAAAAGATTCATAATTATTTTTTACACATATATAAATAAAATATATTCGTATTTAGAGTACTCACTCAACCACACAGAACTCATGTCGTTGTACTTGCTGGCGCTGACGTTTTCTACGTGTGAACAATACCTAACCGGAGATCGGTATTTCAACAGCGACCATCTGGTTGGACACGGATTACTAGTCTAATTCATGACAGCTTTATACAATTTTATGCTGTGCTTCTTTGCTAGGACGGCTCCACATAATACACAGTTTAAAATCGTCTGCCTAAAACGGGGATCGAACTCGGGGCCTGATGCATTGGAACTACAGGACGCTAACCAATGGACCAACGAGCCTCGCTAATTGATTAATGGCAAATAAACCTAAGTCAACGCTAAAACAATTACCACTATAACGCTAATAAGGTGGTCTGCTAAACATATACACGATCGCGACCTCCGATTGGTTTGCGTTTTTGTGACATTACCCTTCAACAAGGATATGGAATGGGGAGAGGGGGGAGGCTAGGCTAGCCGCCCAGATTGTTTCAACATTAGTGTACTCGGCACCTACACCATTAGTGAATGCTGGAACAAGCTCCCTATATTTGGGTATGGGAGAACTAAAATAACAATGTAATTAGTTTTCTCAGCACAAAGTTGACAGAATGTAGTTTAAAATTCGTTATCTCCCCTTCCGTTTCTTGCCGGCCGACGTTTGCTCATCCAAGCATGTCCACCCAGACACAAACTCGGCTTCCTCACAGAGCAGATTGTGAACTCAAAACAAGTGTATTGTTTACTGCACAAACTTGTTGGCTCGCTGTAACGATTTCCTGTCTTAAAATGACGAGAATAGCTTTGTGTATATCTCTACTATTTGTATTGTCATGTCAAACAAGAAAACAGAAATAATGTCCAATCTACTCGTATTGTACAGCTGTATTCTTATTCAAATGTCTTTCAAATCTCAACTCAAGATCATTATTCTCTTTGGTGGATGCGACTATTTGTTTATCTTTTCTCACAATAGAGAAACCAAGTTCATTAACTATTCTTCAAACTGTACATTTGAACACAGATCATTTCTACGTTTATTTAAGTTTTTAAGCAGAAAATTTCACCAACAAAATTTACATTGTCTACTATTACCACTTCAAGTGAAGCTATAGGTGATAAAGATTTCAGCACCAATGAAGAATATTTTAATGATACATGGCAATAATCTCTAAAACATTCGTAAAGAAAGATGATTACATCCAACTATAAACCTGAAATTAAATCGTTGCCATGGTTGATTTTTAAACCTGACATCCAAGGCAAGTCTGCTTTGAACATGTCAACAGTCATTTTACTGATCATTATAGTTAGAATGTTATAATAAACAAACTAACAGTCTTGTAATGTGACGGTAGAAAGAATAATAGTTACAAATGATACATTCATTTAAATATCCAGTATTTTGGCCTTGACTAACCTTCACCTCTTATTTGGGTACGATCAAATATTTGAATAATTTTCATTTCTTCGGTTACTTCAAGGCCAAGATCAAGATCACAGTCAAGAGAATACAAACATTTCTGACAGACTTTTTAAGTTTGGTTTGGTGGAACATTTTGGCAAGCACATTTTTTGGTATCAATTGCTATATCTAAATGCTCACGCTTATGTAACGTGTGATATGATGTACCCCAAATTTTTGTTTTCGATTTTTGTTTTGGGATTTTATGGGATTTTATGTGTTTTTTCTCTTTTTTCCCAAAAACCGAATTCTATTTTCGGTGAACTCGAGATGTATACATTGTAAATACTGAAGTTTTGTAATAAAGAGTATTAAAAAAAAGAAAAATGTTAAAAAAATTAAAAAGCAATACTCACTAGTTTGAAAAAAAAAAAAAAGAAAAGTAGTAGACAATATTGTTTATTATCGTGAAGTATGACACAATCTCAACAAATATGACCACAGAACCACATGACTGACATCCTAGCCGTATTGATCATTATCCCCATCAGAACCAGAGGTGTTGTGGCCTCTTAATGAAGTCAGAACACCTACTAATTGCATCGTTATTCGAGTCAGCGCGGCGCGTGGTCCAGTCAACAGATGAGGGTCCACCTCGCCAGCCTCCGGCGCTGCCAACCTACTAATTGATTCGGTCACGACCAAGGCAGGCATGGCAACCATACACACGCTGTACGGTAGCACTACACAACCATTCAAGGATAGCGAGATTACTATGCCCAGAGGCGCAGCCATCATAGTAAATAGGCGGGTGTCAAGTTTTTTAATCCGTGCCCATAGAAAATACAACTCGAAGAGAACAAACTATAACATTAATTCAATACATTTTTATGATGAATCGTGTACGGTGTTGTAGAAAGAACTTTAATTTGATCTTATATCAACGAACTTACACATTGAACTTGAACTTTTAATGACTATTCTTAGGCACGAATCTTTTGCTTCCGATCCTTTTATGGTAGCGGAAAGCGAACGCCAACAAACTCAAACTAACTAGGAAATTTATAGTAATCGTTGATAGTTAATTGGCACACAAATCCTGAAATGGCAAAATAAAGGAATTGGTATTGTCAACTTAGTACGATCCAGAAAAAGTTCAATTTTCCATTTCCATTCCCAAAATAAAAGAAATAACAATTTCGAAAAATAAATAAAATAAATTTATATTTAGAGTCCACCCACTCAAGTCACAGAATTTATTTTCAGTGGGGCGACCAAGCCAACCCTGCAGGCGCCAACACCATCGACAAGCCATGACGACCATGATGACGACCATGATGACCAACTAGAGACCAAAAGAACTTGAGTGCGTCATTTAAATGCGAGCATAACTTTAATAAAGTTCCAACTAAAAACAACTTCCCAATAACTGAACCAATCATCTTACGAATCTGTATTTAAAGTCGTGAAAAAGAAATAAAATACGCCTTCGATTAATTTAAAATGTAGAAGCCTCATCTAATTATGTTGGCAGCTCAAGGGAACGAACTATCAAGTGCGAAATACGCCTTGATCTTCTAAGCCCATCAGATGAGACGCACCCAGTATTTTATCCTTTGGGGACTTAGCCATGTGGGCGAGTGGTCGTCTCCTGACTTTCCATACAAGGTAGGGATCTCAGGCAGAGCCCCGGCCTCCCGAGGCGATGTGTAGATTCAGGTACCATTTCCCTTGTGATGTCACTGTCAGTGAAACATGGTGTTATTCATGTTAACACAGTTGAAACAGTGGTGATATTTCCCCTCAAACCACTCCGCTTCCTTCTTTTAGAATGCTTGTAGTTTCAAACTTAGTTTATTACTGTGTCTGCATTTATGAAATTAGTTTTATTTTATTTTTTTAGTACTGAATAGGATAGACATTAAATAAATAAATACGTTATTTGGTTTAAAGGGCGCGTCAAGAATTAAGTCGTAATACACAACTCTAGCCTCGATCCCCTACCAATGTTGGATAGATCCAGCCACATGTAAAGGGGGATGGGGTTTCTCTCGTCGTGGTCGTCGTCTTTGACTTCGTTCGTGTCGTTGTTGTCGTCGTGGGTCCCCGACGACGACTACCAGAGGTCACCTCTCTTTCAGAGAGTACTTCCCTATACTTATTATCTGATGTTTGCGAGATGAACTTGATGCCTCTTTTCTCCTCTAAATGCGGCACATGATCCATGCTTATAGCATAGATTGCTTATAGAGTGTTGATAATCTACTACGGTCATGACAACTTACCTGTTTGTTCCGTGCAATCAATACACTACTGTTGGCTCGAGGCGGTGTAGTGAGAGTTATTAACTTCAGAATACAATTAATCATGTGTGAAGTGGGATGGCTCACTAAACGAAAGTTGGTGTTGAGAGAAAGTGTTAATTAAAAGGTGTTAAAAAAACAATAACACTAACAACGTTTCACAACATATAATATCATTTTGGAATGAGTGGCCTTCTTAGCTTATCCAGTCGAAATAATACATCATCAAGACACACCTAGAATTAACTGTTTTCATCATCACACTCACTAGTCACTGCAGCTCTCCTGTCTATGGCTATCAGACTCGACTTTCGTTTGTCAACCTCTTTTAGTTTTTATCAATGAGAACTATTTTCACGTAACATTTCCTGTCTCATGATTTTTACGTCCAAGACGTAACCCTTATTAATATAAAACTTAATAAATAACTTGTCACACATTTAAATCTGTGGTGTTATGTAACGCAGCTCATTGTGACATTTAGGTTGGTAATTGTTCGCTCGTCGATCGTGTCTGTGCTGTCAGGAAATTGTTCGGTCGGCTTTAAATTATAGTCTCGCACTGAAACTCGGTCATGTGGCCGAGTGGGTTCACTCTAATACGTATGTTTTTATATGTTTGTCGTAAACCTGCCAGAGACAATTAGGAAATGCTATGAGGGTGTTGTTTATTGGAGGGAATGTAACATTCGCCTTAGTGATGAAGAAAGTCCTTTAGTCATTGCCTGTGGCAGGTATCGAACCGACGACGTCTTGATTCAGTCTCGCACGTGACGTACGACATAAGATCTTGTTTTCCATTTGATTGCAACTTGCAAGTTGATTGCATGGCCGAGGCCTCGTCTAGGCAAGCCAACGCGTGCTCGCTCTAAGCCAAATAAGGTGACGCGAACAGTCCCACTCAACAGCAAAGAGGCTGGACAAACTTCGCGACTGAAACTTGGCAATTAAGAGCGAGGAACAAGGAATTAGGGCCCAAACTGGGCGAAAGTCTGAGGTTAAGACTACGGAGTCAAGAACAATGTCATATTGTTCTAGATCACGATTGATATTACTATGCATTTACTCCACCCATTTAAAAAATGTCCCCACCTCTCTCTCTCTGTCTCCCTCTCTCTCTCTCCTCTCTCCCGCTCGTTCTCATGTATTTCTTGATCTCTTACTGAGGCAGAATTTCTCTATACCTTCGTAGATGGAAGGGATAAAATTGACCCCACTAAACTTTCATATCCCACTCAATGATCAGTGTCGAAAAATGTTTATGTGCATTGTTACACATCTCAAAACCCAGTAATCACACCCTAATACATGCACAATGCATTTTTTTAAATCAGCTGCCGTCAAATATTGAAGACTGTATAAAAGAACTCGATGACATATTATGCTATTTTTGAAATCGTCCTTAACCGGGGATTGAAATGATCTCTTTAGCTCCTACCGGACAGCTTCAAGTCAAGTTTCAAACATATTCAAATATTACTTACTTCACTTCACGTAAGTTATCGCTTTTGATTTTAATACATATTATAATATTACAATTCAACTACAAAATCATTTTCTGCATTCAATGTAGGCCCAGAGTTTTTTATTTTTTATTTTTTATTAGTAGGTATGTGAAGACCCCATTTAAATGTACGAACACACACACAATGCCAAACTCTGAATTGATACGCCAGTATGATAACCATTAAGACGTATGTATAAAAAGCATGCCAAGGCGAGCGAGGTTTTAATGTTCCTACAGAGATTATTAGAACAATTAGTGTGAAAGCGAAAAGTTCGCACAATTTATTTGTTCTCTTCAAGAGAAGATTCACCTAGGTCATAGGAGATACATTAACTTGAACACAGGTACTTAATATTAATTATATTGTATAGCCATAGCCAGTCCAATTATATGCAGGGGTGGGGAAGATGACGAACAAGTGGCAGGTATAATACACGCACAGAAGAGCTAATGAACATGAGGGCAATGTGCTCGAACTTAAAATTACGTAAATAGTACGTGATGTTTGACACCTTTACAAGACCAACAGCTGATGATGTTTATCAAGGAATGGCAACAATAGTATTTATATTTGTTTAGTGATGTTTACTATTTAGTGTAACCAAGAAGAAAGATGATGCGAATAAAAAGTGTAAGGTTCCAAAATTAATGGATGTCAACTATACTGAACAACATAACTAGCTCAATACACACGCTGGTGAGTCTTAAATTTCTGTATAGTGTACTTATTTTCTAATTGCGGAAGTAGGATTTAAATTGCGTGTTGTAATAGCCTCGATTAGCTCGTAGAGACCTAGATCAATCAATCAATCAACCACTCGCAATGTAAAGGAAAAAAAATTGTGTGTCTCGTTTTTAACTGTCAGGTATATTTATTTGTAATTACATTATTAGGCCTATACTTGCAATTTAAATTTAAACTTAGAATCTAGGTATTTTATTTGATAATTATACTAAATAGAGAAACTAAGAAAATGGCCTTAAGCACGAAGTTAGGCGAACTTTGGGGTCAGATCTTTGTATCCTGTATATCACTCACTCTATCTGCATTGCACTGAAGTTTGCGTGAGGAAATACATTAGTGCGTTTCTAATTTCTTACTGTTGTTTAGGACGAATGAATTAGACATGACAACTTGTTTGAGTTCTGTTCGAAATAAGTAGTTTAGCCCCAGGGTTCTAATTGGTGGAAATACGATGTACAGTATTGCCCAAAAAGTGTACTACAAATAAAAATATATATTTTTTAAAAACTTTCTTTAAATGCAATTAAAAATTATATTGAGAAAAACACTTTATAAATTTATAATATATAACCACTCCATGAACATTAACGTTGGCAAAAAGAATAATGGTTTGCCTAGTATTTGTCTTTATTTTTTTGTGTGGAACTCAGCTAGACTAAACACAATATGTGTTTTATAGGACTTCAGGACGATTCCCTGTTACAGTGCCAGTGAATAATTAAGTTAAGCAAAAATGTACTTGTAAAATGAACAAATTACTTCCACCTTTCTAAATAAGTTTTTTTTAACTCAATAGGATATACATTAAATAAATAAATATATTTTTAAAAAAAAGTACGTCTTAGAATATCTGTAACTGTGGGCAATGTAAAATGTTATTCTCAAAACGTTACAAATGTGATCGTATTGTTTTCTTTCAAAATACCGTGTAATTTTTAAATGTATTGACCCGATTTTCGTCCAATGTTTTAAGTCGACGTTCAGAACAGAAATGAGATACAATTAAGTTACTTCTTTAATATTTAATTTGTTATCTTTATATTGTATCTCCAAATGAAAATTATATCCAGTTGATAATCAGAGGGGTAGACAATAAATATATATATTTATGAATTAATATATTTATTTATTCGTGGTCGTAGACCGTGTATGATAGGTGCATAAAGACGTTGGGGCATTGGCGTCTGTTCCAAGGTCGTGCCCTGTCTTTTCTCACCATCTGCCGTCTTCTATGTAGGCCTGGCATATTTTATCTAATGGAGTTTCCTTTTTCCCAGGCGCGAGCGGATATACACTCCGGTGACTTCCACAAAACTAATTATCTGAATGCATGGGAAGATTAGACGGCACAGGTGTTTGCCTCAAGGAGAACTTTTATATTGGGCCAATTGAATCGATAATTTGACACTTGAACTGAAGTGGAAATGAAAAAATTGGGGGTTAGAGGGCGTAGGATTGTAGGCTTTTTTTGAGGGCGTCGCGGCTCTTTGAAATTAATTTTTATGTGAAATTCAAGGGTGGAAAAAGAAGAGAGAGTAATCTGCAAGTCAAATGAAATGGTTCGGATTGCGTTTGAGCGCTTTGTTGAATGTATTTCTTGAGCCCAGCCCCCACCAAAGGGATTTGTATTTGGGGGAACGTGGTTCTTGCAGAATTTAGATTACGAGTTTCAAGAAGAAATGCGAGGCACTTTATTCACTCAATAATGGAGGTTACAAAATAATTAAATAAACGTCTGGTGCTTTTATTTGTTTCAACCAACATCAAACCCTCGAAAGAACATAATAATAATTTTTTAAATCTTGTGTTATTATGCTAATGTTACATTTTAGATAGTTGATTTTGTAAACCTTTCTTTTACTATTTCCCATAAGATATTTTAATTTTAACTCGGTCTAAAGTGCTGAATTTGAGAAACGAATTGCTAAACAAGTTGGTTTAAAAATACTCCTTTCACCCATCTCTAATAGTACAGAATCAGAATAGGCCTATCGAATCTCTAACGACATAATAATTATTGTACAGGAGCTTCTCTTGGTTCACACGTGATGGAGCCTGGGACTAACTATCTTATTATTATCCAGCCTAGTCACTACATTTCATACCACAAAACTTGTTTTAAGTAGGCACAATCTGGTTAGTACATTTAAGTCATTAAATTACCTTTACGTCTCAATTTGTGAAAATACAAGTACAGCAATGAAATGTTGTACATAAACAAGACCATTCTTGAAAGTTGTAAATTTTGTTTATTCATATAAATTTTACAAAAACTACCGCACTCCAGTAGACCAGGAGCCAGACCCTGTGGATTTTTTTTTCGTTCACCCCACTTAACATCTCAAATCTGACTTGACCACGTGTTAGTATGCACCTTATGAAACAGCCCCAGGTAGTTCGTCACTTCGAATTGTGGTATACGTTTTTTTTTAGAGGCCATTTTGTTTTTGAATGTGCAATCATTGAAACGCTTACTCTCTACTGTCTTAAAAAGTACATAACTCGGAACTCGGTTAACCGATTTTATTTTTTAAAACACCGATTTGTAGGTAACTGTATGCTTTCCATATTATATGCAATCAATTTTTAATAAACATATGATTTCATTGTTTAAAATTGCAGACACGGCAAAAATAGTGTAAATAATTTCACTAAAATGTGATTCAAGCATAGATTCGACACATTTTTTTTGGTTGCTACCAAGATGTTCTTATACTTGATTATGATTTAAAAAATATATTCATGAACTAAACTAATAAAATGTATAGATTTTTTTGAGTTTTAGATGATACGCGTTGAAGGATGAGCATTTTCAGTGGATTGAGCGCTATTTAACTAGGTTTTTAATCCAACTTCATTTCGTCAATGTTAGCATAGAATTATATTTTGAAAGTAATTTCAACCAACAATACAAGCAAATGGTAAAATATAATGATACTAACAATGTATTTCGAAGATATTTTCATAATAGTTAATTTTACAGGATTTTCAGTTTCAAAAGTGGAAAAAGTGGAAAAAGTGCTCTTTTCACGTGATAAATTTATTGGTTGCACTTAAATTCTTTGAATGTCTAATATTAGAGATTTAAAGGTTCTCTGAAAATTTCATCCAATTCGTAGCAGTTGTTTGTCCCGGAAAGCGAAAACGAACTATAAAGTGTACAAATAATAGAAAAATATCTTAAAATGATATCTGATGACACATCTTTACTTGTTTTGCAATAAATAACCTGTCATGTTGTAATATGTATATATTGTACTTTAAAGTGGTGTGACTATGATAGTTTGTATGATTATCTCGCAAAAATGTTCCATTGTTTGGCCAATTGGAACCGTTGTTCCAAGGATAGAGGCGGCTTAAGCTTAACAATCGCGCAAATCTAGAAGAAAGCATACGAATAAGATAGAAGAAATAGATGGCCCCAAGTGCGATCCTGTAACTTTCTTATTAATTGGATTAATTATAATTAATTAATAAATTAACCAAAACATACATTGAATTAAGAGACTACACTGTCGACATGGTATCAAATAAAGCCCATTGAACAAGAATAAATATCTGAAAAGTATTTGAGCTAGTTAATTGATTAATTTCCCAATTAACTACACTTAAAAAAAATCTTCTTAAGTCCTATGTGTAATTATGTATACCTAAATGTCTACCAAATGGCCTAAGATGTTCTTACTTTAATAACATCATGCCAATAATTTCGAAATGTTATGTGCCTGAGCGAAATTATTATAATTGATAGATTAATAGATTTGTGAAGTTGAATAACAATTAGCCTTCAAAAGTTTGTTAATAACTAGGAGAATGGTGAGAAATCATTTAAAGAAAATAATAAATAGTTAGGAATTTTCCGCTTTTCACTAAAACATAAATTAGAAAAAATATGACTATTACTTTGGGTCCCTGTTAAGTTCCACTGCATTGTTAAAAAAGAGTTATCTTGTATAAGAAGTCTAAGTTTCTTGCTGTTTCTAGCAGCAATACAATGATGGGAAAATGTTACTATTATTATTAAATAAATAAATAAAATAAATAAATTGTATTTAGAACCCAATCAGTAATATAACTGCAATTTTCAGTGGGGAACAGTAAATCAAAGCGACCAAGCCAACCAGGTAGGTCCCGACGCAATCGACGATCAATTATTATTATTATTAATATAAGTTTTTAAGCATAAGCCCGCTTTAAGGACATACTTATTGATTCATAGCAGTTGTCGAAAAAGTTTGTCCCGACTGGGGTTCGAACCCAGAACTCCGGCTTAACGTGCCATAGCTCTACTAATTAAGCTACCGGGACACAGAACAAATCTTACGAAACTGCTATTTGTTGTTGTGACTGTTGACTTTCATGACATGCCATATGACATTTTTGTTCTGTGGTTCCCGGTAGCTTAATTAGTAGAGCTATGGCACGTTAAGCCGGAGTTCTGGGTTCGAACCCAGTGGGGCAAACTTTTTCGACAACTGCTATGAATCAATAAGTATGTCCTCTAAAGCGGGCTTATGCTTAAAAAACTTATATTAATAATAATAATAATCGATCGTCGATTACGTCGGGGCCTACCTGGTTGGCTTGGTCGCTTTGATTATGTTCCCCACTGAAAATTGCAGTTAAAAACTGATTGGGTAGACTCTAATACAATTTATTATTTTATTATTTATTTAATAATAATAGTAACATTTTCCCATCATTGTATTGCTGCTAGGAAACAGCAAGAAAACTTAGACTTCTTATACAAGATAACTCTTTTTAACAATGCAGTGGAACTTAACAGGGACCCAAAGTAATAGTCATATTTTTCTAATTTATGTTTTAGTGAAAAAGCGGAAAATTCCTAACTATTTATTATTTTCTTTAAATGATTTCTCACCATTCTCCTACCCAGCAAACAAGAACAGTGCGGGCAACTTGCGGGGCCCATACGGGCAATGTGGGCAGTGCGGGCTATTTGCGGATTACGGGCATCTTGGTAATTGCCCTCATGTTGCCGTTAGGGCGGTATATGGGCACGATAAAATTTGTCCATATAATTTAATATCCATTTGAACATATCTTGCGCTGAGGGCGAGATACGGGCAAGATGCGGGCATCATGGTTGCGGGTGGAACACGGGCTAGTCTCCTTCTCGCCCTAATGGCAAGATGAAGCAACATGCGGGCATCATGGTTGCGGGTGGATTACGGGCAAGTGCTCCATCTCGCCCTGAGGGCAAGATGAAGCAACATGCGGGCATCATGGTTGCGGGTGGAATCTGCTCCAAGAACACTGCAAAGTGGACTCAAAAGAATTGTAGTTAGATGAATTTACACTGGTTTTACATCTTCTTTGTTTGTTTGTCCGGTCCCTTACGGCCCTACGACCAAATAGTTGAGCTAAAATTTTAAACAGACATCCTGACCAGGTAACTGAGAACTGCTAACAAAATGAGAAAAATCCGTTACCATTTCAACCTACAAGAAATTAATAATAAATTTAAAAATAAAATGGAAATTTGTAGTTTTTATTTTAATTTAACGACAATGTTTTTTTTGAAGAAGTCATTTTTATCGAATGATTTTGTCAGGCCGTGATTGTATTCAGTGACCAAAATGTATCGAATCTTGCACGCTCAAGGTTCCCTAAATTCCGCTGAGAGATGAGTAAAGCTTGCAATCTTGGTCGTATTTCGTACTGCCCATGTTTTCCTAGTAAAGTATGCATTTCAAAACATGTTTTATAATTTTGTAAATCCAGAAATTAGAAAACCCGATGGGAGGTTTGAAAGTAGGTCTTCCACATTTCGGGTATAAGGGCACTTTTGCCAACTAGACTAGGAAAACGCCAAAGTCGTTGTTAGACGAGTGAGCGAGTCATGTGTTGATGAGTATCCGGGACATTTGCATTTAAGTTTGATAATAATTATAAAGCTATAATTAAAAGGGTATTGAGGGTCAACGGTAAGGCCATAATGCGCCACTCTATAGCCAATGATAGGCATGGAGAGGCCCTAGGTAGGGGAAGAAAGGGAATGTTACCAGATACTCAACACATGGCTCACTCACTCGTCTAACAACGAGTTAGTCGTTTTCCTAATAAGTTAATAATATTGTAATAATTGTATTAATATGAGCAGATTGTAAGCTTATTCACACAAGGTATAGTTATCGTATATATATATATATATATATATATATATATATATATATATATAACCTTCCCTTGAAAATGGAAACATAGTTTTTCTGAAACGTTGGGATTAAAGTTATTTTTTATAATACTGTGCGTGATTATTTACCGTAAAGATACTTAAAACATTAACCATGGATCACGAAAGCTTAAGACAAAACATATATATATTATATATATACTGATTTAAGTCTATTATGAAGGATTTATGACACTTCCATTATATTACACAATATTATGTATATTAGCACTACATTATGTACAATTACATTTATATTATAATTATTTCTTAGCAAATCCTCACGCATTCTCTCCGAAATTGTATACACTTTTTTAAGTTTCACATTAAGAAGTCTCACCTACTATACAGAATAATTTTGGTCAGTGCTTGTTTGGATTGTACAATCCAATAAGCCTATTTTGTTCTTTAAATGTTCATGTAGATTTTTAAGTCTATTTTAAAAAAAACATTTTATCTGCTGAATGTCATGTCTTCACTTATTACCAATATAATACCAATATAATTATAATTACCAATAATATTTACCAATTATAATAATTACCAATATAATACCAATATAATCAAGGTTATTCTCTACATTACGATTAGTATTTGAGTATGTTTCATTTCAGTTTATTTGTTGAAGCCTATCAATGAAACAAATAATGAAAGTATCTAAGTTTAAATATTAATTTTTAGTTAAAAAATCATGAACCATAAGTTAATGAAACAAAATAAAACAAAACACATAACAAATTATACCGAAAACGCAAGTAGCGTCTGCAGTGCTACGTTCCGCAATACACGCACATGGGCTAAAGACGCTCGTAAGCCAGCTAACGCGCCCAGTTACTCACAGGTGCAGTGTCCGAGTGGTGAACGCGTCCGGAAGTGGAGGGAGGTGTCTCGTGTTCGAGTCCGGGTCTTGGCGATAAAATTTATACTTCTGATGTTCTGTCTATATAATTGTACTTGTTCTCTCCTTATCGATCTCTAATATGAAATTAGTTAAACCCTTAAAAGTGATTAATTTTTTAATTTTGTTATTCTTATTTTTGGTTCGTGGGTTACTTGCGTGTATACTAGATGGCGTAGCGTACGTGGACTTGCATGTACGGGCAGGATGAGCCACAATGCGGGCTTGCCAGTATGGGCAGGATGAGCTACAATGCGGGCTTGCCAGTATGGGCAGGATGAGCACAATGCGGGCTTGCCAGTATGGGCAGGATGAGCTACAATGCGGGCTTGCCAGGACGGGCAGGATGCGGGCGGGGGTGACATATTTTTACATGGCATGCCCGTACGGGGCCCGTACGGGCAACTTGCGGGCAGGGATGCGGGCATTATGCGGGCAAGATGATTTCTGTTTGCTGGGATAGTTATTAACAAACTTTTGAAGGCTAATTGTTATTCAACTTCACAAATCGATTAATCTAGCAAGGATAATAACCTCGCTCAGGCACATAACACCTCGAAATCATTGGCATGATGTTATTAAAGTAAGAACATCTTAGGCCATTTGGTAGACATTTAGGTATACATAATTACACATAGGACTTAAAAAGAGTTTTTTTTAAGTGTAATTAATTGGGAAATTAATCAATTAGCTAGCTCAAATACTTTCCAGATATTTATTCTTGTTCAATGGGCGTTATTTGATACCAATGTCGACAGTGTAGTCTCTTAATTCAAAGTATGTTTTGATAAATTTATAAATTAATTTTAATTTATCCAATTAATAAGAAAGTTACAAGATCGCAACTTAGGGCCATCTATTTCTTCTATCTAATTCGTATGCTTTCTTCTAGATTTGCGCGATTGTTAAGCTTAAAACCGCTCTATCCTTGGAACAACGGTTCCAATTGGCCAAACAATGGAACATTTTTGCGAGATAATCATACAATACTATCATAGTCACACCACTTTAAAGTACAATATATAAATATTACAACATGACAGGTTATTTATTGCAAAACAAGTAAAGATGTGTCATCAGATATCAATTTTAAGATATTTTTCTATTATTTGTACACTTTATAGTTCGTTTTTCGCTTTCCGGGACAAACAACTGCTACGAATTGGATGAAATTTTCAGAGAACCTTTAAAATCTCTAATATTAGACATTCAAAGAATTTAAGTGCAACCAAATAAATTTATCACGTGAAAAGAGCACTTTTCCACTTTTTCCACTTTTGAAACTGAAAATCCTGTAAAATTAACTATTATGAAAAATATCTTCGAAATACATTGTTAGTATCATTATATTTTACCATTTGCTTGTATTGTTGGTTGAAATTACTTTCAAAATATAATTCTATGCTAACATTGACGAAATGAAGTTGGATTAAAAACCTAGTTAAATAGCGCTCAATCCACTGAAAATGCTCATCCTTCAACGCGTATCATCTAAAACTCCAAAAAATCTATACATTTTATTAGTTTAGTTCATGAATATATTTTTTAAATCATAATCAAGTATAAGAACATCTTGCTAGCAACCAAAAAATGTGTCGAATCTACGCTTGAATCACATTTTAGTGAAATTATTTACACTATTTTTGCCGTGTCTGCAATTTTAAACAATGAAATCATATGTTTATTAAAAATTGATTGCATATAATATGGAAAGCATACAGTTACCTACAAATCGGTGTTTTAAAAAATAAAATCGGTTAACCGAGTTCCGAGTTATGTACTTTTTAAGACAGTAGAGAGTAAGCGTTTCAATGATTGCACATTCAAAAACAAAATGGCCTCTAAAAAAAAACGTATACCACAATTCGAAGTGACGAACTACCTGGGGCTGTTCATAAGGTGCATACTAACACGTGGTCAAGTCAGATTTGAGATGTTAAGTGGGGTGAACCAATTTCGTTAATATCGCTCCTACAGGATTTAGCTCCTGGTCTACAGATTTGTACAAGCTGATCTTGAATTTATTTTCAAATAAATATTTATTAGTGTCATATTTCCACAGGAATAAACTATAATACGTTCAGTTGTAACTAATTATTTCGAAATCAGACCACTAACCCTCTCAAGTTAAAATTGTCATACGCCGCGATTAATGTACAGGGTACATATTTTTAGCTCATTACACCATTAATTATATTCTCCTTGTTAAACTCGATCCAAGGTATGTTGTCTCATGATAAACGGGAACGAAAGAGCGTTGTGTAAACTTGAATAATAATATGCAAATAAAGGTTTAACGAGAGTTTAAATAATGTGAAAGCCATGAAGTACTTCACACTGTTAATCTCTCTGGCCAAGAGATTATTTCTCTAATAATAACTAATTTAATAGAAGTTTAACCAGTTATTTTCTTCGACCTTTGTGTCGGTTTAATTGTTATGATCACGCCCTTTTAAATATCGAAAAGTGAAACTGATTAAACTGACTGAGACTGAGAATTAAAATTTGTACGCGTTTCCCACTAACCGACTTAGTTAAAA
Source organism: Sweltsa coloradensis (assembly GCA_024449915.1). NCBI lineage: Eukaryota > Metazoa > Arthropoda > Insecta > Plecoptera > Chloroperlidae > Sweltsa > Sweltsa coloradensis. The sequence goes on from JAMZAV010000710.1 coordinate 180,974, forward strand.
TAGATAATTCGTTTTGAAATGAATCCACTCAGCCACAGAACATGTTTCCAGTTCGAAATTGGCATAAACATCGTCGACGAGCGAATAACGACCAACCAGAGATCGTACATGAAATATGAAATAGCGACTAACAGGTTGGGCACGATTCACCCGCGCGCGACCTCAGAATCAACAAGGATAGGTACTTCGAAACAATTATAATATCTTTGTTGTGCTGAAAGTTTAACAAGTTTTTATTTCATAGCTCCACCGATTTTCAAATTTATTTTAAATGTATCAGTATACCGCACAAAATGATTTTTGTTCGTCCATAAGATGTTGATCTTCTAACATTTGAAAAGCCTAATGTACAGCAAACAAAAGACTAACAACAAGATTAAACTTATCTAGTATCTACAGATGAACATTAAACATCCTTGAAATGATTCGCACACGTATCGTTTTACAAGACGGAATTTAATTAAAACTAACAATCCAGCTATAAATTAAAACCAGGTAGTTGATTTAATTATACTTTTGTGAGAAAACCAGCATTTTGAAGAGGGGTATATTAGAGCTTGGATATGGACAAATTACCGGGCTTGATAATATAGGGCTACAAACGACACACAACGTAATATATCAAGCACAAAGATACATTAAATAAATAAAATAATTTCGTTTATGTTTATACCCATTAAGTTTCAGGAACAGATAAGTTTTTAGTATACTTATTTGTATTTAGTGCCTCGTTGCAAGGCCACCTACAAACTCTGCGTTTACACGTGATTATACCATATAGGATAGTCGACTTTAGAAGTTAACCTGCTTTTGAATTTTGAACCCAGACCTTCTGCATCAGAACGACAACGACAACGACAACGACAACGACAACGACAACGACAACGACAACGACAACGACAACGACAACGACAACGACAACGACGACCACAACAACAGGACACTGTACACAGAGTATACGAACGAGTATACTATAAAGCCCAGGAGTGGAAGAAAATTTTTGTATGGTGTACCCGGACAAATTCCGAACAAGCTGAAAATTTGCACATATGTTCAGTTGATCATTCTAAGCAACAGTTGAAAAGTCCCTAAGCTCCGCCGCGTGCGTCTTGAGATATAGTGACAAAAGGGCGTAAGTTGCCAAAAATTTGTTTTTTTCATTTTCAACAATTTTTTTGTACTTATATGTACTAATTATTAAATATTTCTGCAGAAGTAAAGTTTTAATCGGGTCAAAAGTTTCGACCCATGCGTGGCAAAAGGGCGTAAGAGCCAAAAATATGATAGTTTCAATAATTTCAATACATTTTAAAATATGTATGTGCAACTGCAAATAGTGATGTATTCATACGACGGAAACGTGAAATGGTTCCCTTTCCTTCGACCAGTGTGTCTTAAAACATAATGGCATAAGGGCGTAAGTGACAAACATATGTTATTTTCACGTTTAAACAAACTTATTGACATTCATATATATATATATATATGCAAATTATTTTAGTATTCATACGAGACAAAAGTAAACATCTTCCCCGAGCTTCGTTGCTGGAGTCTTGAAAAAATGGTGGCAAAAGGACGTAACTGACATCATAATTCTGTATTTAATATAAAAAGGGCTTTTGACATTCAACTACGTTTTTTTGTAACATATGAATACCATGCAATGGACACTCAATGTAAAATCCATGCATGCTGACTGACTTGCTATGGTCAGCTTGTATGTAAAGAACCATTACAAAATCGTTGTAAGTAGCAGATTGGACATAACCAAATTTATAAAATATTTACCCCGGCATTCTCAAACGGCATGCATAGACATAGTTGGCGAAGATTGGTGGTTTTGAGCTGGAAAGTTTTAATATAATCAATCCAAGCTTGGAATACTCAACTCATGTTAAAAATAATAAAACTGATTGAAACGGGTTCGAGCAGGAGCTGTGGACAACCTAGCTTGGGCTTGGCTGTCTGTAGTGTCACATCATACAGATCATGAGCTGTGACTCTGATGTAATATAGTGGCAAAATAGCGTAAGTGACAAAACTATATAGGACTAATTCAGTCATATGATTCAAAATATTTGCTTGTACGTTTGCCAGATTATCAGCCGACAACATATTGAAAACTTAAAGGTCATCATGCTCAAGATAAATCCCAAACTTGGCACTTATCTGACATTAATTTGGTGTCTAGTTACCCTGGTCGTACTTAAAAAGTAATACTATGAAACTGATAGTGAGGCGTAAAGATAGAGTACATGTCCCTTTCTTAATTGACAAAAAGCATTACTGATGCGCATCACTCACATTGAAGTTTACCCGCAACATCAACACTATTTAATAGCATTATTTGGATAATGGTGATCTGAAGGACGCATTTGGCACAAAGACGACTTTCACTGTTCGACGAAGTCTTCTTTTGTTAAACTACAACAAAATCACATATTATTGTCACGACGAGTTGGGCTCAATCTCCTATATACATTAAACTACCATGCCGACACATATTTTCCTGTATAGTGGACAAACTTTGCATGTAGTGTAGTGATGCGGCCACCTCGTCCTGTTTCCTTACAAGGAAGTCTATACTAAATACATGTTTCATGTTGTGATTGTGAATAAATGCGGCTGGATACAGGAGACCGTCTTGTACCAAGTTGGTAGGAATTACTAAGCTGCAGTTACCAAAAGTAGTTTAGTAAATGAAATATATGCAGAAGTTTTTAGATATAAGTTGCCTTATGTGTTTCTACCGTTTAATCACAATAAATTTCGCTGTGGTTAATTCTGTTTACTTCATTGAGCAGTAGCGCTTCATTTGCAACTGCGTACTGTGAGTTCTAGATTTGATATGCTGCCAGTCCATCAGCACATTTAATAGATCTATCCATCCATCCCCTCTAGGCTTGATGGCAAACATGGGAATGTATCATAGTTTGTAGCGTTCAAAGCTTGCCGGAAGCTGTGAACATCCCAGCACATGCAATTCAGTCCGCTATGTAAGCGTTCATTCCCACTCGGACATTTAAACATCAAATCGGTATTGAAATATATTTGTTTTATTCTTTGCTCATGCTCTATCTATCGCGATGTGATACTATAGTCAAGCCCAGATAGGTTGTCCACAGTCTCGAGCTCGAATCCCTTTAAAAATCCGTCATGCAAGCCGCTTGAGAATGCTGGAGAATATTATTTTGTAGGTTTGGTAATGTTCAGTCTGCTACTTACTACAATTTTGTAATGGTTCTTTACATACAAGCTGGCCATAGCAAGTCAGTCAGCATGCAGGATTTTACATGAGGTCCATTGTTTGGTATTCTTTTGTTACAATAAACGTAGTTTAGTGTCAAAATCCCTTTTATATTAAATATAGCATTATGATGTCAGTTACGCCATTTTGCCACCATATAACAAGACGCCAACAACAAAGCTCGGGGAAAATGTTTACTTTTGTCTCGTACAAATACTAAATAATTTCCATGTATGTGAATGTCAAAAAGTTTGTTGAAACTGAAAATAACATCTTTGTCACTTACGCCCTTATGCCACCCTGTGTCAAGACACACTGGGAGAAGAAAAGGGAACAATTCCACGTTTCCGTCGTATGAATACATAATAATTGCAGTTGCACATATGTATGTCAAAATGTATTGAAATTATTGAAAATATCATATTTTGGCACTTAGGCCCTTTGCCACGCATGGGTCGAAGCTTATGGGCTGGTTTTTACTTTACTTCCGCAGAAATATTTTAAAAATTTGTACATATAAGTGCAAAAAAATGGTTGAAATTGAAAATAACAAATTTTTGGCACTTACGCCCTTTTGTCACTATATCTCAAGACGCACGCGGCGGAGCTTAGGGGACTTTTCAACTATTGCTTAGTAGGCTAATCTGAGCCAGTGCGCAAATTTTCAGCTGTTCGGAATTTTGTCCGGGTAAAAGTCTTCCACTCCTGGCTAATAATGGAGTTTCACTAAACTAAAACAAGTGGCTGCTGTAGTCTGCATCACATGACTTGTGACGTCATTAAACTGATCAACTCTTATCATTACATTGAATTTACTTCCGTCATTTGAGTTCTGAAGTTTCAATACCACAAACCATAAACTTAGGATTTGACAAAACGTAGTTCATTGTTCATGTTCACGTTATGGCCTCGATACCTCGCATCCCTAGATTCTATTGCTCAGTCAAGAAAGCAATTTCTTATATTACCCGCCCCCCCCCCCCTCCATCATATACTTCACATCATGTGCAGCCAACTTCCCGAAAGAAAAACACGATGTTGTTTCGCGAAGAAATATGGATTTCCATATACCTAGAAGTTAGTTGATACCACGTTACATCCCCCATCAATCCCAAGCAACATGATATGATGTAAAACTATGCGGGAGTTTGACGACATGCAAGGCACCGTACCATCCACCTCCTCGGCCAATCACAGCCCAGAACGAACAAAACACGGTTGTGTCACGAAGCACACTACATACACATAGTTTTACAGGGAAGATTCTTGGAATAAGAAGTGAATCTTCTCTCGGGGTTTTCGTCGTGATCGATTGGAAAGTGTTTTGGTTGTGGTGGTCGGAATTACGTCGGATCGCATTGAGTTGAGTTCGGTGAGTGGGTTTAGTGGTGCGTTTGTTTAGGCGGGAAACTGCTTTGAAATCCGACGTGTTTTTATGTGAGTGTTCGAGAGTGTGGGGGATTACGCTGTTTGACGTCACGCTACTGCTTTAGAACAGAATCCAGCATTCGAGATAGTAGGTACAGTAGCCAACATTTAACACACGACAATCTATTTTAAATATAGGTTTTGTGTTTTATTTAAAACCTATATCTTCGAAATCAGTGCTTTATTTGTGATGGAATTCACCATTGGTTTGGTCTTGCACAAGTACAAAATAATAACAAGAGTTAAACATGCCTAAGTCACTAGTAAATAAAAAGTAACATGGGAAAGATCACCATGGTCGTTATAGAGTCAAGGTATAACGTGACTTTTTACTGTTTACCGCATTTATTTATAGAAACTCATAAATAACTCAAATGTCATGAAGATATTTTATTTGTCATAACTTTTATGATAGACATCCCAATGAAATGGAGAAAGAAAGCAAACAACATAGCCTATAAGTTTTGGCAAGCTTTACGTATGTGATTGTGGACCTGATTCTCAACGAGGTTTCGGAAAAACTACCATTCATATAATATAAACGTGTTCACATACGCACATACAGCATACTGCTTTTAGCATGTACTTCCATTTAGAACATGCCATTGCATATTTTATTTTAGTATCATACGTCAATTACGATTTTAATACAAATCAAGTTTTTAATACTGCTAATTTTTCTACTTTACTCAAATACATTTAGTGATACAAATACACTCTTACAGCTCAATAGTGGTGATTTGACCACCAACATCATATGAAGTGATCTGACACTGTACATTTAACACGGGTTACCATTAACTTGAGTTCAAAAGTCAGGCCCATATTATTCTCGTTAGCGGGACAGCCATATTGTTGTTGCAAAACCTCTTCATTCTATAAACACCACGTTATGTAATTAGTTCACTAAAGGGTAGGCCAATATTTCGTTGTCGCCTAGAGAAGAGATTTTGATTATAATATTAATTAAACAGTTGTTCAGAGGTAGAAGAGGTAATGTATGGTCAAGCGTGCAGCTTTCTGCATTCAACGTGTTGAAGTAAAATATAATTAGAATTATTGTTGTTATTACAACATTTGCACAACGAAACAAACACACAAACACATGTATATAACAAAACTCCACAATAAACAGGGATTGCTAGAGAATTGTGTGAGTTTGAAACATACACCAACTATGTTGTCAGAGAATAGACATATGAATGCATGCAGAACACCATACATATTGTGCAAGCAAAAATAAATACGTAAACAACACTGGCGTATTCTTATGTAAATAGTGACAGGTTGTAGTCTTGGTGTGTACATTGACTAGGGTGGCTTTTAGTTAACTTTTAGACTTTTAGTTTTAATGCGTCTGTCTCCTTCGTCAATCTGAGGATGAAGTAGCTTCGCTAGCCCGAAGTGTTACATCATTGGAGACAGTGGTTGATGATATTCTGTTACTCTCTCTTTCTCTCTCTCATCACTTAAACAATCACATTTGTACACGTAGGACCATCACCGTATCGTACAGATCCAAAAGCCAATCGTAGAAGTTTTCCCTTGAAGTTCTTGGCAACACTTTTTATAGAATCAATTGTTTATTGCGATCATGTAGTTTCTTCTGTTGAGTTGGCAAACCTTCAGACTGTCATCCATCACGAGGAGAATTTATTTAAACACAATACGATGCCAGTCACATCTACATGCAGAGATCGTTGAGTCTAACGGATGCAGTAAAATCTCAATGTTTTTCAAACAAATTGAAGATAAACATGAAGAGAATGAGATAGCCCCCCCCCCCCACTCATATATCTTTGTATCCAACATAAGGTGGCCTAGTTCTAGCGATCGTATGTGGAATTCAGAAGATTTTGGTTCGATTGTCAGTATCGACAGTCCTTGTTTTTCTTTTAGAAATTTATGACTACAAATCAGCCCTTATTGTACATTTCTCACAAATTAGCCAATTTCAAATACTTATTTAAATTCAACGACCCATTTTACATTTTATTGTTATATATTCAGACATTCACGTCTAGTCGTAAAACATGTCATGGTTGTACTAGGAAAACGCCAAAGTCGTTGTTAGACGAGTGAGCGAGCCATGTGTTGAGTACCCGGGAACATTCCCTTTCCTTCCCTATACCTGCGGCTGGATCAACACAGCATGGGTCTTTCCTCCCTATTATTATCCAGCCTATTAGGCTAGGGAGTAAAGACCCACGCTGTAAGCTACATTTACTCAGGAAGCATAAACAAAGAGTGGGCTGTTACAGAGAAGCCGGTTTAAAATCAGAAATACTGTGTTGTAGTGTATAAAATCACCTGAGGTGGTGAGACAGTATAGGCCTAAATAATATGTAACACACAAACGTAACATACATTATTCCGTGGCAGAGCTGTTTTTAATTAAATTGTCCATTACATGTGAAGTCTAGGTTTGGGCTTGTCCATGCCTCCTGTTTTTTTTTTTTTTTTAATCAGGCACGCCATGAGTGAGCTTATAATTACAGCAATTCACATTTATTTTATAAATTACTATAACTCAACGACATGTGTATACATGGACGATATAAATAACAAACAATACAAATTAAAAATTATAATATCAAATATCAAAAATAAAATAACATAGGACTACAGATTATACACTACGAATTGGAACGTAACTAAATTGTACTTGATAATTATGATAAGTAGCTTTTTCCTCAATGCTACACATTTTGGAATCAATGATTTCCGTGAATGGGATATTTGCGAAGATGATGAACGCTACATCTACCTACACAAGCCTAGATACGATTCTATAACAGGTCACACACGGATTGGACCACAACCACTACGCCAAATCTAAAACTGTAACCATGCAATTTTATAATTTTATGTGGTTTTATGTGGTTTGTTATAGTCTTGTGGTTAGAGGTTCTGCTTCCAATGCAGAAGTTCCCGGTTTTGATTCCCGCTATAGATTTAAGTTTTTTTAAACTTTTGATGTAGGCTGAAGTCCATTCTTGGCTTAGGAATTTGTAAACGGTGACTTTAGAGCCGTCCTAGCAACGAGGCACATAATAAACTCTGGTTCCAAATCAGCCTGTTTGATTTTGTCGTGTCCAGCTTGATTAATCGGTGTTTCATACTTAAATACGCCCTCAAATACGCGTCTCTAGTTGGTCATTGTTTGCTCGTCGATGGTGTCGGCGCCTACAGCGTTGGCTTGGTCTGCTTTAAATTTAATGTCACCCACTCAAAATCAGATCTGTGGCTGAGTGGGTAGACTCTAAATACGATTTTACGTTATTTAATAAACAAAACAGCATTGCAGAAGTAGCTACATGTATTTTATTACAAAAACAAAATAATAATATTTTATTGATTAGTTAATGAGCCATTAAACGTTATTATAATTTTATTTATTAAAACTCATTGTTGGATACTACGATTGCAAAATAACATTTCTTGCGCATCTAAGTACTTCGATGTCAACTGGATGTGGTATTACACACTTGTCATCATTTGGACGTTTCGTCTAAAAATAATGTCCCACGTCCTTTTAAATTACAGCTCTGCGTAATGTAATTTATTATGTGATTACAGGCTGTGACGGCCACTATTAGTTATACTGCGTCAACCCTCTGCGTCCGTATGTGGTTTAGGATGAGCACCGTACAATTACAAGCCGAGCATGGCCATGTGCGCCGCGTAGCTGAAGACTTCAGCTCGGAGGATCGATAGAACGGCCGTGGTCAAGAGTTTTGCGGTTAGAGCGAGCGTAATTCGCTAGTTTTTGTTCTGCACCGTTAGAAACATCAATCAAATGACGTCACGCAACAACTAACCGTACCCAACAAACAAACATTAGTATAAATAAACAATGGTCGTGTTGTTTTAGACAAGTTTTTTCTGAACGGCTGACTCTCACTACTGATAATAGTGAATGTATCTCCAAGATTTTACACGTTTAGAGAATGTTGGGATGACGAAGACGAAGACGAAGACGAAGACGAAGACGAAGACGAAGACGGAGACGGAGACGAAGACGAAGACGAAGACGAAGACGAAGACGAAGACGAAGACGAAGACGAAGACGAAGACGAAGACGAAGACGACTATCTAAGTTAATAACTTATGTAATTTGGCGCTGGTTTAATCACAATTACCAAGACTACATAACATCGTTGCATATTTTTGCGAGTGCAATAGGCGAAAATAAGCAAGTCAAAATTAATAGTCGTCACCTGCTACGTACTATACAAAGTACGAACGAATATTTTCGACTAGAATCGTAGCCCTCTGGTGCTAATTTGATTGTGATTTGAACTTTGTTCAGTCATACACAATATTAATGACTTGATTACTTAATGTTTAAGTGACGCATCAGTTAAACCCCGAATGTCACGCTTGATCGCTCCGGGAAAACTCAGCCCTCTGAAATATATCAATCGATCTCGACTTCGGTCCTACTTTCAGCCGAGTTCGAGCTGAGTTTGATGTATGTTTTAAGAGCCTCCCCGAGAGCGACATGGTTTCAATAATGCACGGACTAGTTGTCGCCCTGACGGAGCCGTTAGCTGTCTGCGATCACTGGCTGCTGGCTAGATACTAGATAGAGCCTCCTTGTTCTATGTTAGCTGTCTGCGATCACTGGCTGCTGGCTAGATACTAGATAGAGCCTCCTTGTTCTATGTTAGCTGTCTGCGATCACTGGCTGCTGGCTAGATACTAGATAGAGCCTCCTTGTTCTATGTTAGCTGTCTGCGATCACTGGCTGCCGGCTACTCCTTGTTCTATGTTCGTCCTAGCCTAGGACTAGGAGTGAAATATGTCCGGATTACGATAGAAGTGTCTCGCTGATGTTGACGAGGCTGCAAGGACGCGACCTCCCCCTGGGTGGACAGTCGAGTTGAGCAAGTCAAGCTAATTTACGTTTTCTTAAATAAGTATAGTACAACATTCATAGGAGGCACTAATTCATAGATTTGTATACGGTTTGGATTTGTAATTTTTTAAATGCTCATTACACGTATTTTCGTTTATAAATGAAATGTATTGTATAATTATTCTTCCTTCACATTTGGCATTCTGCGATTATTAACGTTCGTCAGCGCGGAAATTGTAATTGTCAGTAACACTCGAGTCTAATTAGAAAAAATACGAAACAATTCTGTCCTTTCCATGTAGCTACTTGACCTACCTCCCAAAATTATATGTATACTAGGAAAACGCCAAAGTCGTTGCTAGACGAGCGATCGAGCATTTATGTTAACAGTTTCAACGATAGGGAATTTCCCACTCCTCTCAATTAAAATATGTAGAACCTTTCATGAACGACATTGTATAACACGCTAAATGATGTATGAAATACAATGGCAAAACACAGCCCGTACAAAGTATGTTGCCAATGTTGATACCAAAGTAAAATGTCCTATTCCATCCAAGGCTAGTTTGATAAATTATGATATTTTAACTGTACTTAAATAATTTTTGGTCGTGCTTTAGTGTTATTCTAAAATTGGCAATTATCTTAAATCTGTTTTATAATGGCGTTCAAGCTTAAACGCGTGGTTTAGGCAATAAACGATTTAATTATCGCAATAAACCTCGCTCATAAACCAATCATATTTTAGTTAAAACCACTCATTAAACCAACCACAATTAACATTATCTTGCTGATCCAGTTATTTTATTAAAGTCAACTCGTGCTAGGTTTTATACATAGAAGCAGCAGAATCTCTTTCATTATATCCAGTAATGTGAGGTTTTCATTGATGTTAGGCCGCAGATGAAAGGTATTAGAGCAGGAAGCGGGGACAACCTATAGGCGCTCCACGCTAAGAAAGCAGTTGCGCGCGCTTTTAACGGGTGAATTGTAGCCATTCAGCAGGCCCCAATTTAAAATAACGATCTCTGATTGGCCCGTCGAAAGCGCGCGCATCTGCTTTCTTAGCGTGGAGCGCCTATAGCTTGGGTTTCAGTACAGCAAGTAGGCCTACAAGATATGACTTTCATTGGCCGGTCTTTGCCACACCCCTATCAAATGTAGTTCCTATTGATTGGATTGATTGATTGATTTTGTTACTTAACGTCTTTATAAATGCAATTTTGATTTTCTAGACGATGAGTAGTGATAGATGATGTGCCAGAAACCATGCCTTATGCGGGATTCGAACCCGCATCCTCGTAGTATCATACGCTTCGGACCAGCGCCCTAATCGTACGACTTTAACAGAAGTATGGTTGAAGTTTGAAGTTTGAATCATATACGTAAATAGATTATTGATAACAAATGATTGACTTGTTTCATTTTAAATAATGCTCTAAATAAACTAGAAATCACGGTGTTAGTACAAAACCCCGAAAGTGCATTATCCCGAAAGTGCAAAACACCGAAAATTTCAAGCTTTTTCACGAAAGTGCAAAACCCCGAAAGTGTAAAATCCCGAAAAGATGAAATCACCGAAAGTGTTAAACGCCGAAAGTGGAAAACCCCGAACGTATAAAGGCACGAAAGTGAAAATTCACGAAAGTGCAAAACGCCGAAAGTGTAAAGCCCCGAAAACGTTAAATCACCGAACTCTTGATCATCGTAGTTCAATCTCGCGCAAGTGCAATTCCCCGAAGGTGTAAAACCCCGAAAGTGTAGAACGCCGAACGTATAAAGTCACGAAAGTGAAAATTGACGAAAGTGCAAAACGCCGAAAGTGTAAAACCCCGAAGATGGCAAGGATGTGTTTACGAGTGGCTGACGCCAATCACGGGGGGTTAGGGGCGGAGCGACACGCTCGTGGATAGTCTTGTCACATGAAGGTCGCCTGTCTTGGCTTTCAACTTTTATTTACAGCTTTGTAGATGGCATGCAATAAGAGGCTACCCTAAAATTATTTCTTCCGCTCTCAGCTACCTGTTCCATTCAGCACGTGCGTGCGTGCCTCGTACAATGGATGAGGAGATGAACAGCATGAGCAACATAATATAATACACATGTAGCCTATTGTAAACAAAAAACTAAACTATCCACACAAATGCAGGCGAGACAGTGTAGAGTGACAATGTGGTTTTTGATAAATTAATAATCGGCAAGTGTTTGAGTTTTGTAAAGTACATTGACTTGATTGAAATAATGGGCAAGTGTTTGAGGTTTGCACAATACATTAATTTATACAGTTCACAAACCTAATATTCTGTCTCTAAAAAATATAGCCTGATATGCGTGGAAAGTTATCAACTGTTGGATGGTCATGGTCAAACCCTTGTTCAAACATAATATAATATGTCATTCATGTCACACCACCAATCACCTCTCAATAGAACACTCTTGTCTTCTTGTTGTTTTATAAAAGGCCAGTTAAAACTCTAGGAGTCTTGACAATCATCGCAGTCATGTCAGCATTTGATTGGTTATGTATAGGCAGTGGCGTGGCGAACATATAGAGACCAGGCACCGATACCAAAAGGGGTGGGTGGGTGGTCCCGCAGGGACCCACTTTTTATTTTGGTTCGTTAATTAAACGAGGGAGCGAAGCGACTGAGTGTCTCCATTTAACTCAAACGGCGATCATTCTATGAGTCTGTGTGTGGGTCTGTTTGTGTGTACATCGAAAATCAGCAGAATCGCTGAACAGATTGTGCTGACATTTTATACAGACAACTGATACGAGTTTAATGAAAACTGCTAGCAATGTTATGTTATGCAAGCATATGTTTTGAACGCGATTCGCATTTTGTTTTTTCAATTTAAACTAGGGAAACGCCAAAGTCGTTGTTAAACGAGTGAGTGAGCCAAGTGTTGAGTACCCGGGATTATCTCCTTTCCTCCCCTATACCTAAGGCTGGATCTAGCCCAGTATGGGAAATGATACCGGGTACTATACACATGGCTCACTCACTCGTTTAACAACGACTTCAAAGTCCAACTCGCTACCTTCCCGTGGTTTGGCCTATGAGTAGGGGAGTATTGTATTCCCCAAAACCAAGGGCGAGCTCTGGCCGGTTGGGGTGCGTGTTGCAGAGAGAGCTCTCGCGCAACTTTTTATCACACCTTTCTTCATTCACACAGCCTTACTCATATTTATTTTCTTCTTTCACTTTTTCGTCTCCATACTTGCCGGCCGTCTCTGCAACGAGCACTCCTCCGTTCCCACCCAGTTTAACCCATCCTATCCAACATCCTCACTCCTTCCCATTAACCCCCCTCGTCATCCCTTACTTTCCTCCCTTTGGAAAAAAGAAAACATGGTGGTAATCCACAATTATGGAAAAAGAAAATTTGGAAGATTCCAATACAATTGACATGGGCACTGATAACACTCTACTGTTGAGTGCCCTAAAACAACATTAACTAACTAACTAACTAACTAACAACGACTTGGCGTTTCCCTAGTATATTTTTGAGTTGAATATATAAATGTGGAGCACTGAAAACAGTTCCAGAAATTAGGCCGACAACATTCCAGCCATCTTTGTAAATTAGGAAAAGTTTAGTCGACATGTTACCTTCAAGGATGCTTTGTTATGAAACCAGGTAACACTGTCGTATTACGTATATTTTGATTAAACATTTTATTTTACAGATTTCAATAATAAGATGTTTAATTAACTCTTTCAGTCGAGGTGGGGGGGGGGGGGGGGGGGGGGGGGGGGTTGGGGGGGGCGTAATTTCGGTGTGCCCCACACGGAAACGGCAGGACCGATGACCTTCGGGTTTAAAAACCATAAAGATACGGTCAAAGAGGGTTTATTTTCAAAATTTCACAACCCTAGGACGTAGACAAGTGTTCGAAAGATGAAACTCAAATAATTCCCGGCGCTTTGGTGGAGGCGCCGGGTCCGGTGAAGATCGCGAGTGTAGAAATGAAACCGACTTCAGTAAAAGTCGAGTTAGGAGCGAGAGATTTTGCAGCCGCCCACTACTCCACACGCAGCTAGCGACGGTTGAATCTCGTTCCCAGCGTCGGTGCCTACAAGGGCCGGACTTGGAGGCGTCCGCACCGGAACATCCGAAAAACACGGTAGGCGAGAGTAAAGTGTCAAACTTTCAGACCCCTAGCCGGACGACAACCGTGTCGAAAGTGCTTACGAGTGTATAGAGGGCTTGGAGAAACGCGGAACATGATAGCTAGAGAACAGAGGTCCGTGAACTTACCCCCCCCCCCCCCCACATCAGCACTAAATCTCAAAATATCATATTATTTAGTGCTAACATTTTTTTTAAACAGGTCATATCACACGTATGACACAACCAACAGCCACATTTTGAGATTTCCTATTTTGAGATAGATAGATTAGACTTCCTATCTTACTTCAACATTTGACAGACATAATAGTCGAACTTGGACAGATTTGAAATTTGCAAATCCAAATTCTTTATCCATTTTGGTATTTTAATTTAATATAACATCAAACCTTACATTTACCATTAAAACTTGACATTAAGACATTGCTGTCTTAGATGTTATTGATGTTGAGACATGGTCATTAATAACGTACTTGGTTTATGCACTACGCATTCTACAGTGTATTAAAAGCGCTGTTGTTATGCCCTACCCAAGTGGAATTCACTGTTATTATGGTTTTCTACTTGACTAACCGACAGTTTTGGCTCAAGCGTTAGACGCGCGACTCTGATTCGGGAGGTCCCGGATTTAAATACCATCGAGACAGGCAATCCTGACTGAATGTTTTTCCTCTGTCGTTAATGCGATTGCAAGGGATAGAGTCCTCTTAAACAGACCTCGGACATACCTTCAGAATTGTCCTATCCGCAACCTACAAAGTTGGAGAAGAGGGGCATGAATTGCACCCTGGGCAGGCTTCCCACCCATACAGCACATGATATTGTCTGAATGTTCATTTCAAGTTCACGATGTTAATATCGCGATATTAACATTGTATGAACGTTTAAAGAACATTTGTGAGTTAACATAAAAAGCGTAATGATTACTGAACGTTCTAAGAACATTCATTTTCAAATATTCATTCGACATTACGTTTTGAATATTCATACAATGTGATATATAAAAAAAAATGGCTTGGCCATTGAATTTGGTTCATGGCCAAGAATTTTTTTTATGATTTCGAGTATAAAATTTTTACTTTTTTACCACAAAAATCGTTGGCTTTTCGCTCGTCAACAGGCGAAATGATCTTACTTATTTTCAAAGCAAAACTAGGGAGAAAGAATAAAAAGCTTGGCTCAACTTCTATATCTCACAGCATTCACAGCCGAAGATTTTTGAAGGAGAGCTTGGCTGCCGTTTTTTTTTTTTTACAAATTTTTGTATTTGGTTGGATTGTTTATACCCAGATTCTTCCTCAGAATCACTAACCTAGTTTTTAAAGAGCGGTTGATACCGGGCTATGGTCACGTAATAATGCCTTGTTATTAACTAACCCTTTCTGACCAAAGTTTAAGTGGTCTAAATAAAGTCATTTTAAGCAATTAATTTAATGTTCTAATTTTTTACCAACATTTTTAATGTTTGGGAATGTTGGGAATTTTTGTCTTTGTAATAAAAGCTTCATTTCAATTTAAAGATCAAATTTGAAATAAATTCTTTTTTCTAGATTTTTTCATTGTTTTCATTTTTTTGCATGTTTAGTATCTCAAATAATAGCAATACTAGATATTTATTACATTTACGGGACGTATAGTTTTTTTGACATTTTTAGACTTTCTTGCAGATGTGTATTTTCAACCTTTTCTAAAAAAAAATTGGCACGTGGGAAAATGAATTTATTTTTTATTAAAAAACGAGGGTCAAATTTTAAAAAAAATGTTATGTATAGTTCGCCCGTTTACAGTTGACGAATTTCGTTTTCCTCAAAGAGACAAAAGACCAGATTTGTTCACACCTCTTGACAAGATCATCTTCCTCTTTTTCACCGGGAAATAGTCTCGGAGATCCCCAGTGATTGACATGTCCATTATAATGAATCGCAAACCCGTCGCCAAATCACTTAGTTTGGTTCCCATTATTGCGCTTCATTGGTTTGCCAAAGAGGCGCACAATAAAACTTCAGCCGGGCAACATTGACGACGGTCAACGAAGACTGAATTTCAATTTACAACCCTCGTAATTGGTTATAACAAGTGGCTAAAATGTTCCCGCTGAGTCGGAATTATTCAAATGTAAACAGAAGAACTATACCCGGATTGAAATTTAAAAGTGGATGTACATTTAAATGTGCAAGGGGTCTGAAAGGATTGTCTGGATTATGTTTGGCTCACCCGCATATTGTATGTAATAAAATTTAGCTTTTGCAAACAATTTTAAATTCGTGATTTTTTTTAAAGAATTTCATAATTTTTTAGATTTTTCCCTTTTCTTCTATAAATAAAATGTTGATTTTGGATTCCAAATTGTCATCAAAGTTGAAAAAAATACAAAAATTATATTTGATTTTCAGAAGAAGGTTTGGAAAATCTGAAGGACACGGCAGATTTTAGTGTTCTTTCAAATTTTCAGAACACTAGGTGGCGGGATAGTGTGAAAAGGTGGCCTAAAATATCTAATCGTGTACTTTTGGCCATTACAATATTAGAATTGGAGCACTTTACATGTTTGCGGCGTTGTTTTGCCACGCCACCACCTGGAGCCCCAATCCTCTGTCCGCATCCAACGAGCTATCGTCGGCTTGGCTCGGCTCGGCTCGGCTCGGTCGGTCGGTAACTTTGCCCGCGAGCCTCACCCCCCCCCCCCCCCTCGTGCCATCACATGCAATTGAGATAATTTTGCAATCGTCTCGTAAGCGGGGATTGAACTATTGATCTTGGAGAAAGGTTTTTCAAACAAAAACGTCTTAGAATGTTGTGTTCTATACGAGGAAGTACAAATAGGTTATCCGTCATGTTCGGAAGAGGCTTCGGGTAGTGGTGGGGGGGGGGGAGGGTTGGAACACACGTAGCTTGGTGTGTGGCTCGTTGGTCTTGTGGTTAGCGTACCTGCTTCCAATACAGAAGGTCCAGGGTGCGATTCCCACCAAAATCAGAAGTTTCTTAACTTCTGATTTGGAATTAAGTCCATCAGTTCTTGTCTTAGGAGTTTGTAAACGTTGACTTTGGAGCCGTCCTAGCAACGAAGCACATAATAAATTAAGAGTTGTTCTGAATCGGCCTTGTTGATTCTGGCGTTGATCCGCGGGTGTTCGCACTGTCCATACCACTGATTGCTATATTTCCTATTAAAAATATCGATCTTTGGTTTATCGCTCACTCGTCGATTCCGTCGGGGCCTACAGGGTTGGCTTGGTCGCTTTGATTTACTGTCCCCCACTGAAAATCAGTGATATAACTGGGTAGACTCTAAATACAATTTATTTATTTATTTATATATTTATTTAACGGTAGGACCTACGACATTCTTATTTGGAATTCTGAAGGCCACTGTCAATTCGTGTATTCTATTAACTTTTCAAATCGCTATCCGGTTTGCAGGATCTAGAAAAGTGGCCTACATGATAAACCCTAACAGGACCCTAATTTTTGGTTTGCTCTTTGGTAGTGGCCCGCTTCCGGCGCCAGCCCCTCGGACACAGCAGGACTTGAGACTTTCCGGTTTGGAAAAACTGAAAGGCGTGGTCGCAACGAATGTTCTATCAAGTTCTCAGATCCCTAGGCATTCGTGTGTGCAGAAGTGTGGATGAAGAATGCGTCAACCTGTGGTTTTATTCGAGGCAATTTGGTGGAGGCGCCGGGTCCGAGGAAGATCGCGATGTTGAAATCTAATTTCATTCCGTAAAAGAAATTACACATAGCACACGACTCGACACGAAACTAATAACGACGAAGAGTTTTGTACCAGGCGTCGCGACGCCCGACGTCGGTGTCCAGATGGGTCCGACTTGGAAGCTTCCGCCATGGGTACGAGAGATTGAAACAAATTTTTGGATCCCTAGCCGAAGGGCAAGTGTGTCTAAAGTCGCCGAAGCCATGCACCCTGAAAGAGGCCACCTATCCGATCGCGGTCCTCGAATGTTGGACTTTAGAGTATAATGTTTGGAGCACAAAAGATTCAGAACGGCGGGTTCCACGGGGAATGGTGTAAGTCAAACGCCCCCCCCCCGAGCTCTTATAATAATAATAAATAATAAATTTTATTCAGAGTCTACCCACTCAGTTATATAACTGATTTTCAGTGGGGGACAGTAAATCAAAGCGACCAAGCCAACCCTGCAGGCCCCGACGCACTCGGGAACGTCGGGACTTGGGACCTTCTGGTTTAAAAGAAAGGAAAGATACGATCGATAACAGTGTTCTATTAGGTTCTCAGCCCTCTAGTTCTTCGCCAAGTGTCGGACAAAAGAGAGTTTATTAAACGTTGGAGCAAAGCGACTGACTGTCACCATTCAACTCAAACGGCGCTTATTCTGTGAGTCTGTGTGTCTGTCTGTACGTCGGAAATCAGCCGAATCGCTGAACAGATAGGGCTGCAGTTTCAAACAGACATCCGTTACGAGTTAACTGAGAACTGTTAACAAAATCCGCTACATACATTGCGATTTAAACCTACAATAAATAAAAATAAGATTTAAAAAAAATATCAATAGCATTTGTTTAGATTTTTCATATATCCTCAACACATGGCTCACTCACTCGTTAAACAATGACTTTGGCGTTTCCCTAGTATTTTCTGGGTACTTTGGTGGAGGTGCCGGGTCCGCAGTAGGTCGCGAGTGGAGTCGAATTTCACTCTTGTAAAATTCGTGTGGGGGGTTTGAAATCTTGTAACTTCACACGACTAGACCGGTAAATAATGACGACGAAGTGTTTGTTGACCGACGTCGCGACGCCACGAGACGCCCGGCGTCGTCATCCGAGATGTAACCTGACAACACCCCCACACATGCACACAAGTACACAATCCAACTCAAACGGCAATAGATCTGTGTTTCTGTCTGTGATGGCTCCAGAACGGCCGAACTCCTAAACAGATTGTACTGAAATTTTAAACAGACATCCGGTACAAGTATTTAGCGTGCAGTTAACATTTTGAGCAATATCCGTCGCGATTTAAGCCTATAAGACAATAAAGTGAAAATATTGACTAAAATGTGTAGAATGTAATTTAACGAGAATGGTTTTGTTGTTGAAAAAACATTTTCATTGAATCATTTTTAGAATATCAAGCAGTGAACAAGGTGTGGTGAATCTTTCACGCTGTAAGTTTCCCAACATACTGCTAGGAGATTGAGTAAACCTTGCAATCTTGACACGTTTTTCGTATTGGCTATGTTTTCCACAGTACTATATATGCAATTCAAATTATGTTCTAGAATTTTATTATACAAACCAGAAATTACAAAAATCAATCCTGACCGTTGTTTGAACCTGGGTCTCCCATATTCGGGGTATAAAGGCGCCTTAGCCAACTACAGACTGGGAAAACGCCACAGTCGTTGCTAGACGAGTGAGCGACTCATGTGTTGAATACTCGGGAACATTTGCATTTATAAGTTGATAGATTTTATATAGTAAGGTATAAACGATAGGGTTTTGAGTTTAGTTATTATAATGGCGCGTATACATGCACCACTCTAGCCTCTGATAGGCTAGGGAGGAAAGAACCATCAAGCCTTGATAGGTAGGGAGGAAATGGAATGTTCCCAGGTACTCAACACATGCCCCACTATTAAGTCTTATAACAAAAAAAGTGTTAATTTAATTTTTTTATGTGGTCAAACTGAAAAACCTATAATATACCTGGATTTAAATTCAGAAGTTCATTTCCATAATCGTGGCCTCCCTGACTGAAAGGGTAAAGAATTTAAATCTAGGTTTTCATCATCAGTTCTTGATTGTGACCTTAAATAAAGCACCTTCTGGTTTAATGCCATGTAAATGTGGTGCCGCGAATATTTATCAATCAAGAACCAACCTGCAAATTGACTGCTGATCAATAACTATCCGTACACTTTCAGACAACTTAACTTGAAGGATCAGTGATTTGGGAGAGTATAGGTAATTTTACCATAAGTTCATGAAACTGTGTTAATTAGATTATAGGCTATTGTACCACCTCTGGCAGATTATTTGAAAGTCGAAGAAACGTGGCTTGAAAACGTTTCTGAATGAAAGAGGGCCTTACTTAAAACTGGATTTTTTTATTGTTTTTTTTTGCCGGGGCATAACCTCACTATTAACCATTATACGTATTTTTTTTACAAAAGTGTAGCCAGAACAGCTTGTGCAAAATTAAATTTTGAGATTCGGTTTTCTGGATATAGTTTCTAAACACTTAAAGCTTCAACTTAAGCTATAAAGACAAAGAAATTTCTGAAAATACAGTTGGTGTACGATTTTTTTATGTCAAACGGTACGAATACAAGTTTTTCGAGTTTTGTATCGTCTGGCAAAATAAAATCGTACACCAACAGCTGTTATTTCAGAAACCTATTTGTCCTTATAGCTGAAATTGAAGCTAAAGGTGTTAGGAAACTATATCCATAAAACCGATTCAAAAAATTTAATTTTGCACTTGATGTGCTGGCTACACTTTTGAAAAAAAAGACATACAACAACCGATAGTGAGGTTATGTCCCGCCACAATTTTTTTTGCAGTTATATTAAAAGTATCTTTCATTCAGCCAACTTTCATGGACTTCTAAGGTTTTGACCTTAGGGTGATTATAATAGCCTTAATAAAACAAGACTTCATCAATTACACAAAATTATGGCTTTCGTTATGGGACCACCAGTCAGATAATATGATTCAATAATATTATTTAATGCCATGTAAATGTAGTGCCGCGAATATTTATCAATCAAGAACAAATAATATGCAAATTGACTGCTGATCAATAACTATCACTAAACTTTCAGACTACTTTACTTGAAGGATCAGTGATTTGGAAGAGTAAAGGTGTTTCTACAATCAAATCATGGAAATGTGTTAATAAGATTTTATTTAATAAAACAAGGCTTTATCACATACACAAAATTACAGCTATAGATATGGGACGACCAGTCAGATTTGATAAAAAATCATATTTAATGGCACGTAGGCTACCTAGCCCTTAATGCACTGCCAAACAGCATTGATACAATTATCATACTAAATTGCACGTAGGCTAACTAGCCCGTAATGCACCACTAGTCAGCATTGATACAATAATATATTAAATTGCACGTAGGCTACCTAGCCCGTAATGCACCACTAGTCAGCATTGATACAATAATCATTAAATTGCACGTACCCATACAGCACAACCATATTCATGGAACGTTCTATAAAAATTGTCCCTGATCATTATAAACATTCACACAATGTTCTGAAAACGCTTAGTTATATTCAATAAACATTGTAGGAATGGTCAAATGTCACCACTTTTAATATTAAATAAACGTTCACATAATATCATATTATGACATTGTGAATGTTCTAAGAATGTTTATTGAACATAACAATAAGTATATTTACACAATACAAAATATGAAATAAATGTTCACAGAATATTAAATAAACGTTCACATAATATTAAATAAACGTCCACATAATATTAAATAAACATTTATATCAATATTCAAGGAAGGTTCTTGGGATATTCTCAAAGGATAGGCAGGCCACATTCATAAACTGGGTCTTGAACTTATCTTACGTGGTGTAACATGGGCTTAGGAAAACAGGTAGAGTAGGTATAGTGGGGTTTTGGAGACTAAAAAGGTTGGTGGGGCATCGGAGAGTGGGTTGAAGAATATCGTTGTACTAACTGCAAAACAATGTGAGAGCAGCTTTAACCAAATTGTTTCTGATAGACCGTTAACCGTTTCAACTCTACAAAAATCTTCATACACTATTGTTTTGTTTTAATCTCATTGTTGTGTTTTACTTTAATACAAATTCATACAGAATTATAATTTCTTTTGTTGTTCGTGTGTAGAAAATGTCAGTCTTTTTTTTTTGGGGGGGGGGAGGTAGTCGTCGTGCGGCTCAAAGCCTTTCAGATATGTGAAGAATTGAAATGGTTTATTTGTCTCTCCTAAACAATTTGGTAAAAGGTACTTACGTTGTTTTGCAGTGAGCACAACGATATGTGGCTGCCACATCCATTGCCTTTAAAATAATGCAATTTCCGGCCAAATTGTGACTTCCATTTTCAAGTCCTATATGCCCAACTGGGTGCCTGCAGTTATACACATAACGAAACTTTTCAGCAATCAGTCGTCCTGAATATGCAACCCCACATGGTTCCGAAACGTCGAATCCCCACACTAGTATGTGTAAACACGCGCCCGGGGCGCAATAAACCCGTTTCACACCTCTTTTAAAGCAGTTAAATACAACGACAATACACGTCTTCTTCCCGACGACTGATCGTGGAAGAGCACAGGACGGGTTTCAGGACAAGCTACCCCACGCCGCAAAAAACCGTTTGAGAATTCAAATTTTTCAAAGAAGAATCATATTATTTTGAAGGAATATTTATAAACTTTACGTTATTTAACCGTAAAATATGATATTGTTCACGCATTGAGTTACGATACAAACACCGCCATTTCCATAATTTCAATTTTTAAAATTTCAAACATAGTTATGGATATAGTTCAAAAGAACGTTTAATCATCATATATTATAATATCACTTGTATGAATATTCAAAACGTAATGTCGAATGAATTTTTAAAAATTGAATGTTCTTGGAACGTTCAGTAATCATTACGCTTTTAATTTAACTCACAAATGTTCTTTAAACGTTCATACAATGTAAATATCGCGATATTAACATCGTGAACTTGAAATGAACATTCAGACAATATCATGTGCTGTATGGGTAGGCTACCTAGCCCGTAATGCACCACCGTCAGCATTGATACAATAATCATATTAAATTGCACGTAGGCTACCTAGCCCGTAATGCACCACCAGTCAGCATTGATACAATAATCATTAAATTGCACGTAGGCTACCTAGCCCGTAATGCACCACCCGTCAGCATTGATACAATAATCATATTAAATTGCACGTAGGCTACCTAGCCCGTAATGCACCACCAGTCAGCATTGATACAACTAGGAAAACGCTCAGTTGGACGCGTTGTTGAGCGAGCACCGGTACGTGCAACATGACCCGAGTACGACATTCCCATAATGCCCACCACACAGTGTAGGCCTAACTGGATATTGACATTGTACACTTTATACTATTCCAACATCTTTGCATTGTACTAATTCACGTAATGCCTTCTAAAGGGTATTTTTGGGTATCTTCACTGCCTCCTATTTTTTAACATCATTTTTCAAATTTAAATGATTCCCAAATAAGTCTTTAAGGTCTTGACCGATTTAGATGAAAATTTGGAAAATAGGAGAGAATGTTGTACTTATTGACCCTGCAAAATTTCATAACGATCGGTACATTTTTATTTTTTTATTTTTTTATTTTATTTTTTATTTTTATAACCAATGATCGGATTTTGTTCAAAAACTATACAGCAACCCGCTAGGTGGTATGTACATGTGTGCAAAATTTCAGGTCAATCAGAGAAACGGTGCGACCTGTATCGAAGCAGTAACAGAAAAAAAAAGAAAAAAAAACAGACATTCGAGCCATAAGAGTCAAGTGGAGACGCACGCTACGCTCGCTCAATAACCATATTAAATTGCACGTAGGCTACCTAGCCCGTAATGCACCACCAGTCAGCATTGATACAATAATCAAATTAAATTGCACGTAGGCTACCTAGCCCGTAATGCACCACCAGTCAGCATTGATACAATAATCATATTAAATTGCACGTAGGCTACCTAGCCCGTAATGCACCACTTGTCAGCATCATACAACAATACTCTTCAATGGGATGTAAGCTGAAAACCTTTATGGTGACCTAACGGTTGACGCAGGTACGTTCCTCAAGAAAGGATCTTAATATAAATATTAGCCATGTGAGACTTGTTATTTGTATGAACATTTTCAATAACTTTTGCCCATTCTAAGCTAGTAACATGTGTTTCCTTTCAATAGTTGCAACATATAATGCTAATGATGATTTGAACTTCGTACAGACAGCGCTTGCAGCGAGTACCCAAGTTATTCTTGGTTAGGGGACCGTGTTAGCCTACTGTCTGATATGGCCAATACCCACCATGCCTCGGACCCCGGGATAATTTATCCGTTTGGCAACCGCTGGTTCTAGATAATGCGTAAATAGTCCTAGGACACTGTATTGTGTAAAAGCCTTCTGTTGAGCTTACGCACAGACACGATTCCACACCGCCGCCAGGTATTTATGGAGAAGATTATATTATTACAAAACGTAAATACGATACAGGTCGAGGCTAGCTTAAATTTTACAAACTAGGATTTAACGAAATGTTGCACTTTTTTTAAAGTTATTTCAACCATCTTGCATATTTCCTTTTTTATGTTGAATTTAGTCCGTTTTTATGAAGTGATTGTTTGAATCTGGGATTTTACCAATTTTGTGTTTATATAACCGTGTATATTTTTCCAAATTTAACTAGACAAAGTTGAACAATATCGCGTCTTGATTAAAAGTTCTCATATTCTCAGCTCGTTAGCCGCCGGCGCCCGAGACCCGACTAACCCGCCTTGCATGAAGACCGACTGCCAGCCAAGAGCAGCTACCGGCTGGAGTGTTTCGAACACTCGAGATTGATTCTGAATATTCCAATAACTTTAAATAGTTGCAACAAATAAATGCCAATGATGAATTGTACTTCGAACAGACAGTGCCCTTGAAATTTAAAGTTGCATATTGTTTAACTGTGCAGCTAGTGTCTGCTTGGCCGAGACCACTGCGTCCTCATCCTGGGGCAAGTCCATAGATCCATCTCGTCCAGTGACCTTATGAAAGGGGACCGCGCCCGTGGTTCGACCTAGGGATTCACATTCTTGCTCTGTGATCCCCCTGCCACTATAGCTCGACCCTCTCAGTGCACACTGCGGGCTGGGGCGCATGCGCATGAAGCCGGCCCGTTGCACTTTGAGCCTTGGGGGTTTAAAAGAGAAGGTAGTACTATAGATAGCTCAATACACCCACCTTGAAAATATTGTGTTGCAACCCACTTTTACAGAACCTAGAGCATAACACAAGTAGCCTGGAACACTCACCCGTAGGGACAGGGAACGCTGGACCTGCCGACACGATGAATACCTGACCATTAGGACTTTTAAACCAAGTCCCCCCTACCTACTATAGTTTTATACAGGTATGTATAAAAGTATGTTGTAGAGTACAAAGATATCATTGAAAATGTTCGTAAAATGGTTCAAAACCCACGTTATTCTAGTTCATATTTTAACACTAGGAAAGTAGTAGTAGCAGTAACCTGATTAGGAGGTGAGTACAGATGAATCTCATTCGTCCGCACACCCCCAGGGCTGGAGTGAGCATATGACGCAACGAATGATTTGATGCCCCCTATAACCAAACAAAAATTTTTAAATCCCTGGGCTTGGTAAGGCTGGTGTAACCTGTACTGCATCAGTACCAACCATACTTTTGGGCATTTCGATAGCGGTTCTACGTTAGCAAAAATGTCGACTCACCCAGAAACTGCGAAGCTGATTCCTGATTCCCAGTGATGCTGATGGTGATGGTTGTGGAGCTGGGTCGCTGTCTTGGGATGGAGCACAGGTGACCTGAGTTTGTAGTCGCTCGTCTAGCTGCAGCACACACACCTGAAAGAAACAAGAGGCAACAATGCCAACATTAAACAAGCTGAGCATTTGCAACTTCACAAAGAAAATAATTGCCTGTATTAAGAGCATCTACTTGGCTACATTGACACAACAAATTAGTTAATAACTAAAATATTTATATACATAACATGGAAATTATTTCTAGATGAAACGAAAATTAACACATAATTACGCATTGTCAGGTGTTATTGGTTTAGATGCTCCGGTAGTAACATTTCCGTGCTTGGCATGGATAACAGTGAGAATTTTAAAAAAAAGAAAATGAATAAATAAACAAACACACAAATAAATAAATTAATTAATTAATAAATAAACAAATAGGGCCTAAATAAATATAAATAAATAAATAAATAAAATAAAAAAAGAATAGATAACATTAGACCGTTCTAGTCAAAAAGCAGTTTCTTGTAACATCATGTAAATTGTACATTGTCCGGTCAGGTTTACGATTACAATTTTCATCATAAGGTTTTCGGAATCGCCCTACCTCATGGAAGAAAAGGGTTTTAAGTTAGCCATATGCTCGGGTGTGTGGTTGACTGCATGGCTGTTTGGGAGGCGCAGTTCGCCACACACTCAACTAGATGGAAAACATTTATTCTTCCCAAGCATGAAACATTTCATCAAACGAAACAGAATTGTAATTATGTATTTGCAATCTGTCTATGTCGCCTCCGCCTTGATGACGGAGTATGACGTCACACGGTAGTCTTCTTATCTCCTGTCTGTTGTGCAACACTCGACACCTGCGTGTAGTTGACTGTCATGAAACTCGCCGAGATAATAAAGCCAGTGCTCGTGTCACAGAACGAGTTTTTATTCGTCAATGTACTGTTTCTAATACGTCGACTTTTAATTTGAATTTCGATAATGTGTTTTCAATTTCATATGGCCTGGAAGTATGCGAATATCGTGATGTTATAAAACTTACTTTGTTCTAACTGTGATTCGAAACCAGGTCTATACTTATCAGAGGGTGGTTGTCGTCAACAGCTGACACGAGAGAATTTTATTATTCTGAAGGGCAACTTATAAGCTTAAT
Organism: Sweltsa coloradensis; assembly: GCA_024449915.1. Lineage (NCBI taxonomy): Eukaryota > Metazoa > Arthropoda > Insecta > Plecoptera > Chloroperlidae > Sweltsa > Sweltsa coloradensis. The sequence goes on from JAMZAV010000710.1 coordinate 207,329, forward strand.
CTCAATACAAAAAAAATAAAATAACATCTTTGGTAAAACAAATGTTGCATTCTGATTGTTATTTTCCCGTCCAAGGGGCGTGGGACGGTCGATACAGGGCGACGATACTCTATTCAATACAATTTATTGTCTGCGATATTGATAGTGATAGGGTACGGGCATTGCCCACAACCCTACACTGGCCGGCCTGTCCCGACATGGGACAGATAAAATACATTGTAGTGTGTTAGTTTTTATGTATTTTACCTGTCCAGTGATAGGGTTATGGACATGTTACATAAAAGAAATAGAATAACTTTAAGATGTTGGCGTGGATACTTCTTAATATTAATCAGGGCCATTCCATAGATATGAGCCTGCATAAAACATACCAGATAAATGCATGAACAATGTCAAACAACAAGCACGCAAATCTTACCCGTATTTAACATAGGCTTACTGTAATTTTATTTATTGTACACTATTTCGGGTGATAATGTTATTGTATCGAGATGGAGCAGCTAAATTCTTAGTGATTAATATTTTATTCTAGCGTAGCATAGACAACATACAACCAGCCAATGGTTATAGTATATTATTTGACAAATACATCATCACCATGGATGGTTTTAAGTATGCAATGAAAAAATGAAAATGAAATGAAAAATTGTTCATACCTTCTTTAGCCTCTCACAGGGTTAAACAGTGGTATATTCCTAGTAAGACGACAATACCAAACATAATTCCTATTAGAGCGGAACCTTTGTAAGAATCTTATGTATTTTAGGACCGGATGCGGACCAGACAATCACGTGATCGATCGAGCATGCGCACGTGCTCGTGGGGAAAACATCTTAGTGGAGTAGCCTAATTTGTTTCTATCTTGATCACGTGTTTTCAATAAGGTTAGACAACAAATAAAATAAACAATATCCGAACTCTATGAATATAGCCACACGGGGGAAATACCCAGATGACAGTCCTAACCCAAACAATATGTATTATTGTATCCTTGGTCCCAACTTTGAAAATATATCCACGAGTCAGCATCTCATGAGGCATAACTTCAAGAGAAGGAATGCGTAGTGTGAAAAAAAAATAGTGTACTGTAATTATTTAGTGTTTTACTGAAGTATAGCAATGTCTGACACTTACTTGTATTCAGCTGCCCAGATGATGAGATGACAGCGTGATGGGTGACGGGTTGTATGTCGGCACGTCAGATGGACACAGAAGTGAAATAAAGAGCCATGGCTAGGAAGGCGAAGAATATAACAGTAGATAGAACGAGAAGAAAACCAGTAAACACTATTAAGACGACGCTGCCGGGAGTCAAACACTAGAACTGTTGTTATCACACTTGACTAGGTGAAGAGACGCACTGTACAGCGGACACGTCACAACAACCGACCCGACCTACGTCAGCAGACAGACTGATAAGTGCGCGCGTACCGAGAGAGACAGGGTGAGAGCGGGGTAGCGTGAAGATGATAAGTACTAGTTATGAGTTTCACATTATTGTGTGGCTCGTTGGTCTTGTGGTTAGCCTACCTACTTTCAATGTAGGAGGGCCATGGTTCGATTCCCGTTAAAGTCGGAACTTTTTTTTCTTCTGATTTGGACTTAATTCCATCAGTTCATGTCCTAGGAAATAGTAAACGGTGACTTTTGAGTCGTCCTAGCAACGAGGCATATAATAAATTTAAAGTTGTTCTGATTATGTTTTGATTTTGCTGTAGGCCTACCCTACTTTGAATATTAAATCTTGTTACTATAATCTAATTATTAATTATTATCTACTTAGCTGTAATCCTGTAATTAAACGAGGGAGCGGAGCGACCGAGTGTCTCCATTCAACTCAAACGGCCCTTATTCTGTGATTCTGTCTGTCTGTCTGTCTGTCTGTACGTCGAAAATCAGCCGAACCGCTGAACAGATTGCCCCTGAAATTTTAAACAGACATCCGGTAAAGTTTTTGAGAACTGTTAACAAAATCAGCTAGATTCATTGCGATTTAAGCCTACAATAAAGAAAAATGTGATTTTTAAAAATATCGATAGCATTTGTTTAGTAGCAGCTAGCGGGACGAAATTTGCGTGGCATGGCATGGCCTACTGGTAAGCATTTAGCCTACCGCACGGAGGTTTGGGGTCGATACCCGTTAGTATGAACTTTTTTATATTTACGCCCACATATTATTTTGAGGGGTGTTTTAAAAGGAATAAAATCAGGTGATTTTGTTTTATCTTGGAAATTTGTTAATGTTTCACGCTAGTACGTTTCGAACACGATTCGCATTTTGAATGTTCAATTTAAATAACTAGGGAAACGCCAAAGTCGTTGTTAAATGAGTGAGTGAGCCAAGTGTTGAGTACCAGGGAACATCCCATTTCCTTCCATATACCCAAGGGTGGATCTAGCCAGTATGGGGAATGATACCGGGTACTATACAGATACACATGGTGCTCACTCACTCGTTTAACAACGACTTTTGGGGGTTCCTAGTAGAGTGTACACCTTCCTTAGAAATCACCGCTCATCGCCTGTACTACCACAATTAAATTCAGATGAACCGTTGATTTTAACAACCAATTACTTTGCAACACTATTTCATCACAAATACTTCAAAAAAACATGCCACTTACATTTTCTAGCCCAGAATCAACCAAGGGCAGGTGATATTGTAAGTAGTCAACCCCTGGTGGATGAAACCAATGCCACTCTTCCTGTTACATCATCTCTTATGAGATCTACATCTCTTGCATATCTCGTTCTGTCATTTCCTATTTCTCTGTGTCATTCACGGCATTTTTTCGCTTTATTTTGAAACTCACCCTCCAAACTTGATCTTGTTTTGTTCTTTACCCCAAAGGTTTCTTCTCGGAAAAATTTTCCGCGTCTTTGTGTCAATTCCAATTTTACTTTTAGTGCCATTTCCCTTACACGTGAATTCCAAGCGACCGTTGTTTTTTCCCTCCTTTTAGATCGCATGGTAAATTTTTTTCCGAAATTTGTACTCAAACCTAATCAGGGTTATCAAGTTAATCTTCTGCACGTAACACTTTATCTTCCATATATTCCCTCTCTTGTATGTTTTTTTCGGTTTTTCTTTCTTTTTAAGCCCAGGTTGTGAAAAAGCTTAGTAAACATACTTCGGAAGATTTATTAAAAATTTGCGTACGCTAGGATGCGTGTACGCGAGCGTGCAATACGTTCGCTACGTCATGATCACGCCTGTCAAATCACACGTGCTGTAACCAATGTTGACCCAATTAAGTTATGTCCTTGATTAATTTGGCATTCGATGAGACATTTGAGGTATTTTAAAAGAACTAGTCTATTACATTATTAAACTCTATTTAGTGGTAGTAAGTTGTAATTGATGCATTAAACCAAAAAAAACAAATTCATATATTAAGATAGTATGCCCTCTCAGTCACAACTGATCTTTAGTGGAGGACATGAATTTAAAGTAGATCGAGCCAACGCTGTCGGCGCCGAGGCCAGTAAAGAGCGAGCAATGACCAAACTAGAGACCGGTATTTTTAAAAAATAATATAACAGATCACCGTGACGATTCCAACAGAGAAATAATTTCAAGTTTTCAGCCTTATGTTCGACACCTGTTCAGTTCTAGCCTGTCTGGTTCTGAAAAGCATATTCTTTCGCCCTGCATCCCCTATAGGCTAGAGTGGCGCGTTATGACCTAACGGTTGACGCGCCCATAATCTGAATAAACAATAATTCATTTTAATTATTGTGGATGTTTGTTTTACATTTTAAACATAATTTATGTAACTACTAATTATTACTTCTCTAATTGTCTTCCTATAATTAATTTGGAGATGGATTCTTAAATTAGTCTAAACGAGATAGAATATTATGTAGTTACTAATTTTTTAATGTTATAACAAAGTTTAAATAAATGAAAATGAATAGAATACCACTGTTTTTTGTTTGTTTTTGTTTTTCTATACGAAAAAGGGCTTCCTTCTGGAAATTTCTAGAACTGCAAAAATGTATTAAAACACGTTATGTGCTATTACAACGAATTCGACCCGATCTGGAGAGAACATTGCAAAATCAATTATATATTATTAAAACACTGTTTTCATACATTATAAAGTATAATGATTGTTGTACCTAATAAACATGAAAACAAAGCACCTATACAAATCCTTGCACAATCCTAATAACACTAAACGTACAATATTTTGTATACATAAACAACAACACAAATGGTACCACAAACGAGGCGGTTTGTGGCACAAACCAACCCGAAGTAGTAGTCTGGCGTGGGTGTGAATCAATTGTGCATTTTTATATAGAGGTCCAAATTTTTTTATACGTGTACTACACACCAAAATATTCATTTTTAGACCGGGAGTGCATTCATCTCGCAATCCATTTACCTATGGCGGCCATCTTTAAAGAGTGGAATGTGGGAAATTTGGTAACAAAATTGCCATTAAATGTGTAAAAATTTGCAATTTACGGACTCAAAATCCACGGATTACTACTTTTTACTGCCATATTTGAGTTCCTAATGGGAGATTTTATACTAAAAATCGTTGTGCCACATGCCAAGATTCATTTAAAATGTTTGTAGTCTTATCACACTATAGATGCTATCTTTTAAAGATGGCCGCCAAAAGGTGTTGGATTGAGAAACGAATGGAGTCCCAGTCTTTTTAAAAATTCTATATGAGTGGGGCTAGTACACGCACACAAAAATGTAGACGTCCCCATATTATATATGTTATTACCGTCAACTCGGCTATCGTTTGGAACTAGTGGTATTTTTTTAACACTAGGAAGCTTCGCAAACGCTTATTTTAGTCGCGTTGATGAATGAGCCTTTTTTTGTATTTATGTAAAAAAAAAAATTATTTTTTGTCCCTCCTTTGTAAATCAGTTTTAATGACTGAATAGGATAGACGTTAAATAAATAAATAAATAAATAAATAAATAAATAAAAATAAATAAATAAATAAAAAAAAAAAAAAAAATAGTAAGTTTTTAGTTTGAGTGGGATCTCTTTACTTATCAAGTGCTTTTTTGAACGCATTGTAGGTGATTGTTGTCAAGTTTCTTTGTGTCACTTCTTAATTGTTATTAAAAAAAACCCAACAAATTTATTTTAAAACCTTTTATTTATATGGTTCTGGATAATTTTTTCAAACTTTTTCTTTCAAAAAGCAATACTCACCATTAAATTCAATGCCCATGTGAAATATGAACGTTGTAGCCCCCCCCGGTGTTTGGGCAGAATCGTCCCAAATGTCACGAAAATATCGCACTAAAAATCCCAAAAAAAATCGTATAAGTACGATATTCATGAGAAATATTTCTTCAATCGTACCCAAAAACGTAGCAAGTCTAAGTTCAGAGATTTCGAAGGTCCCCTCCAATTTTCATCCAGATCGCATATGCCGTTTGCCCGGTAGAGAGCAAACAAACAAACAGAAAGAAAGAAAAAAAAAAAAAAAAACACGAGCTAAATTTTTTTGGGGGTCGGTGAAATTGAAGTCTTCGCTTCGCTCATCCAATTAACAAGTAACTATTGAAACTTGACAACAATTACCTACAATGCGGTTCAAAAAGGGAAAATCTACGATCCTCAGATATTTTACATTCAATTAATTGGCATTAACTTTAGCAATTAATACTACTTTATAAAAACTAGGAAAACGCTAAAGTCCCGCCGCGTTGATGGATGAGCTTTTTAAAGTTTTTAGTTTGCGTGGGATATCTTTACTTTTGCAAGTGCTTTGTTTTGCTTTCCTACGCATTGTAGGTGATTTTTGTCAAGTTTCTATTATTGATGGGGGGGTATGCGTAGCGAGCTAGCGAGCGAAGTGAAGACTTCAATTTGACTTTCTGTTTTTTTGTTTTTTTTCACTTACGTTTTAAACCCCAAAAAAAATAGCTCGGGGTTTTGTTTTTTGTTAGTTTTTCTGTTCTGTTTGTTCGCTCTTCTACCGGGCAAACGGCATATGCGATCTTGATGAAAATTTGAGGGGACCTTCGAAATCTCTGAACTTAGACTTGCTACGTTTTTGGGTACAATCGAAGAAATATTTGTTAGGAATATCGTACTTTTACGATTTTTTTCGATTTTTTGTGCGATATTTTTGTCACATTTGGGCCGATTCTGACCAAACGGGCGGGGCTACAACGTTCATATTTCACATGTACATTTAGATTATTGAGATGTAGTACTTTTTGAAAGAAAAATTCGAAAATTTCCCGATTGCGCTCAAAAACGTGGCAATTCTAAGTTCAGAGATTTCGGATGCCTCCATAAAATTTCATCGCAATCGGAGTATCAGTTTAGCCGGAATCGTGTTAACAGACACACAAAAATACAAAAAAAAAGAATAAAAAACGTTCCGGATTTTTTTCTCCAGTGTAGTGAAATGGAATCTTCGCTTCGCTCGCTACGCTCGCTACGCTCATCCAATTAGGTTACAGCACACAGTTAGAGTGAGTAAATTCTAGTAACGAAATTTAGACTTTCAAAGACAGCAAAAATTGTTTTTTTTCGTGGTTTTGGTGTGTTTATTATGAAGAAGGATGAATTTTGATGGCACATATTATAAATTCAAATATAATTTTAAGGAAATTAAGAAATTAAGCGTAGTTAAAACAATGTTAGTTTCTCCCTACAGTAATTTCCAAAATTTGAAATTCATAATTTTGTAGGGAAATAAAGCATAATTAGTAATTTTAATTAAAAAACAATTAAATGCAAATTTAATCAATTTACCGTCATATCTCAGACGTAGACTGCACATGTGCGTAATATGCACACTATTAAGAACATCCCAGCACAAAAAAATATATTACTTTCATATTGATCAATAATGTACAATAAATCGCTAATTTGCATAATTGATTTGGGGACCAGTTAGCAGTTTCTAAAACGTTTTGGACAAAAAACCATCACGTCTGTATACATGCATGATTATTTGAGTAAACCGTTACGTCGTTGATACTGTATTACCTACTTCAACGGTACATTTAATCAACGCTATAGTTTAGGTCGTAATTAAAATTGATTAAATTTGGATAGGTAGACTTTTTATGTAGTATGTATGTTGTTAACTGGTTCACAATTAATTGTTTACCATTTAGGAATATCACATAAGTTAATTCGTTTTTCCCGCAATCAAAGTTGATTACAAACCCACGTAAATTTGATTAAAATACTGTAAATATTGATTAAAAGACTTTTTTGGATTCTTTTTTTGTACATTTAATGTATATATGTGTTCATAAAATACCAACAGTAACTTTTAAATTTAGTTAACAAGTAACTAAATAAAACGTATATTTGATTTCAATTAATCGAAATTAAAATGCAAATTAAAGCAATTTCCCATCATATTTTAGCGTCAGACTTTATATGTGCGTAATAAGCACTCTTTGAACAATATGTCTTTACCAAAAACAAAGGGGTGGCTCGTTTGTCTTGTGGTTAGCGTATCTGCTTCCAATGCAGAAGGGCCAGGGTTCGATTCCCCCTAGAGTCAGAAAATTTTTTTTAAATTTTTGATTTGGACTTTAAATCCATCAGTTCATGTCTTAGGAGTTTGTAAACGGTGATTTTGGAGCCGTCCTAGCAACGAAGTTCATAATAAATTCAGAGTTGTTCTGAATCAGCCTTGTTGATTCTGGCGTTGATCCGCGGGTGTTCGCACTGTCCATACCACTGATTGCTAAATTTCATACTAAAAATATCGATCTTTGGTTGGTTATCGCTCACTCGTCGATTGCGTCGGGGCCTCGGGTTGGCTTGGTCGCTTTGATTTAAAATCCCACACTGAAAATCAGTTATATAAAATGAGTGGGAAGACTCTTAATACAATTTAATTTATTTTATTTTATTTAAAGTTCTTGCAATTAGTGGTGGATAAAACCGATTTTGTGTCTTCGTTTGCTTTTACTATACAGTTGTCACCCCCCACTTTCAAGTGCCTGTAATTTTTGAACGGAAACAGCACAAGCGATGCGGTTTGCGGCACAAACCAGCACAAACGTAGCACTAACGAATGCAATTGGTCCCATCGTTTGTGCTGTAATGGGTGGTTACAACTTAATGGACCTGTTCCTCAGTTGACTACAACCTCACCAGGGACTGAAAGCAAAGACGTAAAATAACTATGTTATCTTGTATAAAGCATAAACCCTGAGCATAGTAACTACTGAAGACGACGATATTCATTTACATTTTATATTATATTCAAGAGAAATAGATAGAAGTTATACCGTACGTTTAGGAGTCGTTATAGTTCATTCATTATATTATTATAGTAGTGTTTATGATACATGATGGTAGCTGAAATGTTTCGATAATCATAGCTGTGTAAGATTTATTATGTGTGCAAATTATGGTGACCACAAACCTTTAACAGGACGATTATTTGCTTAGATAACTGTTGGCTTCCTTATCGACTGCCTAATATACATCATCCTGTAAGCCTACATAACGTTATGACACAAGACAGGTGGCGCCTTATTTACCTAGCTCACCCTAAACTTTCTTTTACGTTTTACATCTTTGATTGAACATGCTGCAAAAATGAATGATGACAAAATCCCACTTTGCAGATAGGTGGTCATTCATACAATACCATCACCAGTCACTTAACATCATATTTGCAAAGTAAATAAAATTGTAGTAAGTAAATATTTCGCGTGTTCTCGTTAGCCAAGGGCTACACATAGTATTTTGAGCCGGAAATTTCCAAATGCTCTATATAATTAATAAATTAATCCGCACTAGTCGGCTGCCTGAAGGTAACTGTTGCTTATGACTTGACAACTGGCTGCGTCCGTTTCTTATGTAATAAACATAATTACTAGACAAATAATTGTCATTTATCTCTGAGTTCTCTCTTGGATATCTTTAGGCGATATTTTCTCTGATAATTTTACAACATTCCTGTTATGAACAGTGAACACATTTAACTGATTGCTACAAAAGACAAACGACAATCGCACAAAAAGGTTTTATTGAAATTTTTTCACGGCTAGAACTAATAACCGTGAGTTTTAAGTGTGACCTTGTTAATTTTATTTCCGTCTGATTTTGATACCGTTACGTCCTTGGATAGTGGCATGTGTTATTTTACACACACGAATTACAATTAGGCACAAGTAACCCAAGCACGCAAGTAGAAGCATGCTCCTTACAAAGTTAAGTTACGTTAATATACGTTAAGTTGGATCAAATTACGTTAAGTTACTTCAAGTTACGTTAATTTACGTTAAATTACGTTCAGTTGCATCAAATTACGTTAATTTTATAACTACTGAGATTCTTAGAACAGTTAGGTTTAATAAGTATGAACAATATTTGAATATTTATTTGAACACGAAGCAAATTCACATAAACGGAGGCTAAAGGAGGCTGCTTTGATGTCTGTAGCTGATGATGCTTTCAGTGCTCCCAGCATTGATTTCCCGGCAATTTGGAAGGAGTTTGTCCCCAAGCCATAGAACTATTGTGAGCATGATTGTGGTATAATTTTTATTTTTTATTTGAATATATATTTTTTATTGAGATCAAGATGGCAGTGTTTGTTAGATGTGTCGACCTTGGCTGGGAGACGGAGTTTTATGTTTTGTTTTTTTTGTTGCCTTTTGAAGGGTACTGAAAGTACCCGAAATATTTCTTTACCTTTAATTTAATATATTAATTTATTAAAGGAACATGATAAGTCCAAATATTGTTCATACTTATTAAATCACGTTAAGTTACGCCCGTCAAGTTACGTCAAGTTACGTTAAGTTACATCAAATTACGTCAGTTTACGTTAAATTACCTTAAGTTACATCAAATTACGTCAAGTTACGTTAATTTACGTTGATTTAAGTTAAGTTACGTAAGGTTACGTCAAGTTACTTTAATTTACGTTAAGTTACGTTGAGTTACATCAAATTACGTTAAGTTGCGTCCAGTTAGATTAATTTAAGTTAAGTTAGTTAATTTACGTTAAGTTACGTCAAAGAGATGTGTGGTTATTGCAATTAAATTACACATATTTCTTTGTTTAAGCTCTATGGGCCATGGCCGTTATGATATTCCTAATTATAATAATTAAATAATTAAATTACTAATAAATTAATATCAAACCCTATTTCCAACTAAGTCGGGTAGGGGGTGGGAGGGTCCCACCACATTCTTGGCTCCACGGGGTTATCGAAGCCGGCTAGCCATGCCTGACGCTTCTCCCACATCATCTTTTTCTTCCTCTGCGTCATCAACTTCACTTTCTTCCTCTCCTCTGTCTTCTTCCTCAGGGACCTCCACCAGTTTGTTCCATGTTTTTCGTTCTTCCCAACATTTTTCTTGGTTAATCCTTTACTAATAAACAAATAAAATTATTACAGTGCATTGCATACACAAAAGTTGTAGGTACAATAATTATATAATGTTACAAGTACATAATAAACCGTTCATTTTATATGAGATTATTTGGGAGGATAATCATATAATTGCAAGACGATTTGTTACATATTTCTCGGCGCGAATACTTAAAATTACGTAAATGTTTCCATCAATCCTTCAAGTTTTGACAAGACGTCCCATTCAAAGAGACGTGCAGAAAGGTGATTGCGACATTTGCGATCTATTAAAAAAGTTTTCGTAACATCCTCCGTATGAATGGAACCATGAACTTTTTCGCGCGACTTTACTTCATATTATATAACACGGAATCGATGCGAGTTAACGACCCAACACTAGAATTAACTCGTCACATTCCTATATCTGACACATGTTTTTCGGAATAAAATACGAATAAAACGAATAAATAGTAAAATTTCAGTCAGGTTTCTAAGAAATACATTAGTAAGTTTTTCATGATAATAATATTTGCTTCATGTCGGACTGCAACTTTTTGGTTGTTTTTCATTTTTAGGGTCGTATTTGGATCAAAACTTGAGATGTCTTAAATAGAAAAAGAACGCGATTTGTATGTTAAAATAGCGAATGTAATGTGCATATTGAAAACGCTATTTTGTGTTCATTTATCATCTTCAAAATCTCTCTCACAATACTCGAGACGTCGAAGGTTGAACTACCATTCAAGAGGAACTAGCGCTCAAACAAGCTCGGTTAAATTAGAATAATCGACCATGGGCGTGCCTGATTCAACAGTTAGTGTACTTGTTCTCGTGTACTCGACTCCTACACTTCCATACTTGACTATTTAATATTACGACGAAGTCATGCGAGTCGTAGGGAATATAATGTTTTCTCTTAGCGATCAAGACTGTTCATAGGAGATTTGCTAATAGCCTAATAGCCCTACTAACGACAAACTGCAAGCACGATTGACACTTCTGACACAAATGACGAATTCAACATTGAAGTAATGTTATATAAAAAATATAAGATATGTATGTTTCAACAAGCACGGTTTGCAGTAGTATTACTATTCTTCTTCTTCTTCTTCTTCTTCTTCTTCTTCTTCTTCTTCTTCTTCTTCTTCTTCTTCTTCTTCTTCTTCTTCTTCTTCTTCTTCTTCTTCTTCTTCTTCTTCTTCTTCTTCTTCTTCTTTTCCTTCTTCTTCTTCTTCTTCTTCTTCTTCTTCTTCTTCTTCTCTTCTTCTTCTTCTTATTATTATTATTATTATTATTATTATTATTATTATTATTATCATTATTATTACTAGTATTATTATTATTATTTAGCTAAGCCGCTTGTGTGGCTTGTGGGACTCGTTTCCATACTGAACTAATCATGTATTTAAATATGTACTTCCAATAATTAAAAAAAAAAAAAAAATATTATTATTATTATTATTATTATTATTATTATTATTATTATTATTATTATTATTATTAATAACTTTCGAGTTCCACTTTGTGTAAACAAATATGGTGAAAGGTCGTTAAAAACTAGTGTACCGCAGAGTTTCAATTTATTGCCTAAAGAACTAAAAGATTTAGATAAAATTAGTAAAGTTAAGTTAAAAGTAAAAGAATTTCTCTTGTTTAATGACGTTTAATTTTGTGTTAAATTGATCTAATATCATAATTTATTTGTTGTTATATCTACTATTTTAATGTACTGGCTGAATGTATTCATAATTGATAATAATTTGGCAACTGCTCAATGTAATGTTTACGATTATTGACATATTGTATCGATTATATAATATTATTTAGTATTTAATATAATGTCCTGTGTCTGACATAATTTGATATTGATTTTTATGCTCTTGCATTGTCCGTAATTTTGTACATTATAAATAGCCCACAGACAAGCTTCTGATGAAGCTTTGTGGGATATCGAATCCAATAGAATATGTTTGATGTGTAATGATATGCTTTATTATTAATAATAAAAAAAAAAAAAAATATCTAGAGATACGTGAAAATAGCGTTTTGTGAATAGATGCTACAAAGCGCTATTTTTTCACTTTCACACACTCCAGTTCTACTTCATTTAATATAACAAAGTATATATTATTTGCTATACACATTTTTAATCAGTTGATATTGATTCAACCTTGATGACATAATTTCAAAATAAAAATATTAAAAAACTTCATACACAAGCTTTTGAAGGTGGTCAAAAAAAATAGATGCTACAAAACGCTATAAAATGACACTTGAAAATGCTATATGCACGTATCTCTAATTATTATTATTATTATTATTATTATTATTATTATTATTATTATTATTATTATTATTATTATTATTATTATTATTATTATTATTATTATTATTATTATTATTATTATTATTATTATTATTATTATTATTATTATTATTAAGAAGTGGGTAAGCAATGAACTTTTAGAGTTAACAAAGGAAAGAGACAAATTGTTTCGAAAGTGGAAAAACTGTAATGAATTATAGACATGAGTATAATTGTTTCAGGAATAAAGTAAATAAGAAAATTCATGCTGCAAAAATCCAATATTATAAAAATTTAAACAACGAAAATAAACATAATATCAAAGACACGTGGCAGTCAATTAATGAAATAATAGTTAAGCGGAAAAAAGAGTCTGTGGATGTAGTTATTAGCCGATTCCTTATTGATGAGGTTGATAAGAATATACACAACTGTGAAGTGCAGTGTATACGTAACGAGTTTGGAAACGATGATAGGTACAATCACCAACCCCAATCTATGTACATACCTCCAATCGATGAAGTAGCGGTTAAAGAAATTATCAACAACATGAGTACAAATAAGCAAGCAGGCATTGACGGTATACGAGTTAAAGACCTGAAAAATATTTCTAATGAGATAAGCCCGGTAATTGCGCGTTTAATTAACTTGTCTCTAACCGAGGGGGTGGTGCCGGAAAAACTGAAGACCTCCATTGTTAAACCCATTTATAAAAAGGGAAATCACCTTGAATACTCTAACTATAGACCAATTGCCATTTTGCCAAGTATTGAAAAGATAATGGTGGTCAAGATATGCTGCCAATTGTTTAGTAAAATAATTAGAAAAGTTTAATATTATCAATAAAAATCAATACGGATTTCAAAAGGGGAAAAGTACTTCAGATTTGCTTGTAAAATTTGCCGATTTAGTCAACTCTAAGCTTAACAAAAACTATCACATTTTATGTATGTTTATCGACTTCACTTAAGCTTTCGATACGCTGAATCACAAAAAAATGTTGGTTGCTTTGGAACGAATTGGCGTTAGAGGCCCTCTTTTGTCATGGTTTAAAAATTATTTTTCAAATAGAAAAATTATTGTGCGAGTAGGAGAGTGTGAGAGTGAAGCCAGAGTATGGTCAACAGGTGTACCGCAGGGATCTATTTTAGGGCCGGTTCTGTATTTAATATATGTTAACTGTATGGTACATTACATAAGTAAATGTTTTTCTTTTTTCTTTGCTGATGACTCAGCATTGGTAGCAATACATAAAAGTTGCTGAAATATATTTACAGGAAGATTTTATTAAAATGTTAAGATGGACACACGATGAAGGCCTTATCATTAACTCAGCTAAAACAAAGATTGTGCATATTTCTTCACCTCACAATGCCGACCATAATGCTAATATAAATATTATAACTCATTCCTTTGATTGTTTGCATGATTCTGTTCATCATATGGATGGTATTATCATAAACTGTAATTGTGTAAATAAAATAGAATCTGTTTACAGTCATGAATATTTGGGGGTGGTGAAAGACCAAAATTTTAGTTGGGATGTTCATATAGAAGAAGTGAGTAGACGGCTTAGATCATGTGTTCATCAGATTTATAAACTAAAGTATGTACTTCCTTATACTCTACTCCGAACCGTATACATATCACTTGCTGAGTCAGTCATATCATATGCCCTGCTTGCATGGGGCAATGCATCATTTTCAAATTTAAAATATATTATTTCACTGCAAAATAGAATGGCTTGTTTAATATCCCCTTATAAGAAAAATGGTACATGTATCACAACTTATGATTTATATAGATATTGTAATGTTTTACCTGTAAATGTACTGTTCACTTACAAATTATTAGTTAAATTTTATTATGATAATTCGTTTAAAACTTTTATTAATCATAATGCAAATACTCGCGCCAGGGAGGCAGAGTATTTGGAAATACCAACTTACAACAATAAGTATGGGAAAAGAGCTTTGCAATACAGTATATACCTTTTACTTTTAATAAAATTCCCAAATATTTACGAAGTATAGATCAAATAAGTAGGTTAAAGAATGAGTTAAAAGTGTTTTTGTTATATGAAACAGACATTGCATGTAAGTGGGATGCGTAGTATTTTTAAGTTTCATTTTCAGTGTATTATTATTTGTTCAAGTTTGCTGTATGTTTTTTGGTTCTAGGTATTTTGTTGTTTTTCCCTTTGTACTTATATCAATATTATAAAGTCTGGAGTCTGGGTTATTTTTATTGGATGAGCGTAGCGAGCGTAGTGAGCGAAGCGAAGATTCTATTTCACTACACTGGAGAAAAAAATCCGGAATGTTTTTTTTTCTTTTTTTCTTTTTCTTTTTCTTTTGTATTTTTGTGTGTCTGTGAACACGATTCCGGCTAAACCAATACTCCAATTGCCATGAAATTTTATGGAGGTCTATGAAATCTCTGAACGAAGAACTGCACGGGGGAAAAAATCGATCGAAAAATTATTTCTCATGAAAATCGCAATTTTACGATTTTTTTCGATTTTTTAAAAAAATTCTTCGACTTATAACATCTACATGCTTTATCCGATTGTAATGATTTTTTCACAGAACCTAAATTTTATGAATTAATATATTCGTGTGAAATTTGAGCGCAATCAAAAAATTATTTCTTATGAAAATCGCAATTTTACGATTTTTTTCAATTTTTAACATTTCTTCGAGGAATAAAACCTACATGCTTTATCCGATTGTAATGATTTTTTCACAGAACTTTAATTTTATGAATTTATATATTCGTGTGAAATTTGAGCGTAATCGAAAAATTATCTATTAAAAAAATCGCAATTTTACGCTTTTTCGTTTAAAAAAAATTACGCTCATCCATCAACGCGGCGGGACTTAAGCGTTTTCCTAGCTAATTGTCAATGTTTTTTATCCCCACAGCTAAGCCGCTTGTGTGGCTTGTGGGACTCGTTTCCATACTGAACTAAACATGTATTTAAATATGTACTTCCAATAAAATTTAAAAAATATTATTATTATTATTATTATTATTATTATTATTATTATTATTATTATTATTATTATTATTATTATTATTATTATTAAAGCCTTGAAGTTGTGTAGTGTTTATTTTTTTTAATTTTTAAGTTACGGTTAATCTACCTCAATTTGTTTATTTAATGTTTGGGATTTGTATATGTTTTTTCATAATGATTCCTTCCTCTATGGTTGTTTTTGTGTAGTTTATTTGATGTTGTTTATTCCACAGATGAGCCCGCATAATGGGCTTTGTGGGTTTCCATGAGATGTAACAATGTTAATTTGTGTTTTGTGAAAACAAATAAATTGAATTGATTGATTATTATTATTATTATTATTATTATTATTATTATTATTATTATTATTATTATTATTATTATTATTATTATTATTATTATTATTATTACTCTATTGGATGTATTTCATTCAAAACCAGAGCTTACATGTTGCACGGATCTACGTCAAGTACTTCCATGAGTACCTACATTACATACATTATTACTTTGTCTTAAGAGTCTGCGATACCAGTGATTTTTTTCTGGAAGTTTTCTCGAAGTCAGTTTTTTATTGGATTGTTACCAGCCTTTGCACATATGTTATGGTCGTGTATATGACGTATTCTATAGAGGCTCATTTAAAAAAAACTCATTACAAAAAATCATTATAAATTAAATTGATTTTTAGGATTTTGGATTTTTGTAAAGTCATTAAAATTGGTAAATTTCGGAATTTATTTTGTGCGTAATGCGCAATGATGTTTGGTAATCTATGACTATAGAAGAGTGACCATATCTTTGCTTAACATTTACGCAAAATGGCACCTCGATCGGATGAAAACTGAAAGCAGAAAAAGTTCCCAAAAAAGTTTCAAATAGGTATAGTTGACTCTTAACTCTAACTAAAATAATTAAATTATAATATTGTTTGTAGATGATGTTTTCTTTCTGCTGGGTATGGTCGTGGCCGATTTCTCGTCGCCATCCTAGCATTTGCTCTTCGGACTATGGGAAACCACGAAAACAAAGTCAGGATGGAAGCTGTCTCGGAATCTCGAAGTATCATTCTTAGTTTAGGAATTAACGAACTATTCTGCACGTGTTGAGTATTACTGCCTTTTAAGTCTTGATGTATACATTAGGTTGAAGATCTTTTTTTATTATTATTTTTTATTATCATTATTATCATTATTATTATTATTATTTTATTGGATGTATTTCATACAAACTCGGTCAAAACCGGAGCTAACATGTTGTACGGACTTACGTCAAGTACTTCCATGTGTATATTACATACCTACATTATTACTTTGTGTTAACTCTAACTAAAATAAGTCATTTATAATATAGTTTGTAGATGATGTTTTCTTTCTGCTGTGTACGGTCGTGGCCGATTTCTCGTCGGCCATCCTAGCATTTGCTCTTGGGACTATGGGAAACCACGAAAACCATGTCAGGATGGAAGCTGTCTGGAATCTCGAAGTATCATTCTTAGTTTAGAAATTTACGAACTATTCTACACGTGTTGAGTATTACTGCCTTTTGAGTCTCGATGTAAACATTGGGGGAAAGATCTAGTTGTTTAAATGCTTTCATGTAGCTTCTTCGGTATGATGCCATTAGCCGATATCACTTTATGGGATTGTATTTACCTTTTTCTTTTTCCACATCTTCTTGATCTCAATTGCAAGTTCACTATACTTGTCAATTTTTTTCTTCCATGTAGTCTCGACGTTATGGCACATTGGGACAGCAACGTCATTATTATTATTATTATTTTTATTATTATTATTATTATTATTATTATTATTATTATTATTATTAGTATTATTATTATATCCAGTAATTGCTCTTTTAATAAATTTATCGATTAAAGAAGGGGTTGTTCCAGAATTGTTGAAAGTTTCGGTAGTAAGGCCTGTCTACAAAAAAGGAAGCCACTACGAATATTCGAATTATCGTCCAATCGCATTATTATCGGTTGTTTTAAAATAATGGAACGGTATGTGGCTGGATGTTTGAGTGTTTTCCCTTTCCCCAATTTGATATTATTAGTAAAAACCAATTTGGCTTCCAGAAAAAGAGAAGCACTTCTGACCTTCTATTAAAATTCTCGAATCTCGTAAATAAAAAGTTGAAATGAAAATTTTCATGTTGTGTGTATGTTTGGTAGATTTTACTAAAGCGTTTGATACTCTAAATCACAATAAATTATTGTTAGCTTTGGAAAAAGTTGGGGTAAGAGGCCCCTTACTACAATGGTTCAAGAGCTATTTGAAAAACAGGAAGTTAGTTTGAAAATCGGCAACGTTTACAGCGTGACTAAATTATAAAATCAGGGGTGCCACAAGGATCAATTTTGGGGCCATTATTGTACTTGATATATTAAATGGGATGACGCGATATTTTAAAAAATGTTATGCGTATTTCTTTGCCGATGATTCAGTACTCGTTGCGGTACATAAGATCCTGGTAACACGGTAAGTTATTTACAAGAAGACTCGTTAATTTGTTGAGATGGACGCACGAAAGATGGTTGATTGTAAATGCATTAAGAACTAGATAGTCCACATATCCAGTCCATTAAATGTTGACCATAACTCATTAGTTGAAGTCGTTTCACATTCAGTTGATTGTTTGCACAATAACGCTACATTAAGCAATGGTGGAATTAACTGCACTTGTAAACAAAATTTTTGAGTCAGGTATAGCCAGGTTACCTTTGGGATTGGAATTGACAAGTGCTTTTCGGGGGAAAATCATATTATTAAGTTATGGGAATCGGATTCGCCCATGTGCAGCACAACTAACCACTTAAAGTACATTCTCCCTTAAAAACTTACTGCGAACGGTTTTATATTCTTTAGTTTGAGTCAAACATCTCTTATGCTGTGTTGGCCTGGGTAATGCCTCAATGTGTACATAAATCAATTTCCAACTTGCAGATAAAGATTTTAAAAAATATCCTTCCTAATCACATAACTGAGATGTGTTCCTCAAATGAACTTTTCGAAATAACTGTTTACTCCCTGTAAAAAAGTTGTTTACGTATAGGTTAATCTTAAGTTATTATTATAGTAATGAGTATAAAATCGAAATCGACCATAACATCTCCACAAGAATGAAGGCCGCTAATAACTTTAGAGTTCCATTTTGTGTAAACAAATATGGTGAAAGGTCGTTTAAAACTAGTGTACCGCAAGTTTCAATTTATTGCCTAAAGAACTAAAGATTTAGATAAAATAAGTAAAGTTAAGTTAAAAGTAAAGAATTTCTCTCGTTTAATGACGTTTAATTTAGTAAAACGTTTAATTTTGTATTAAATTTATCTAATATTATAATTTATTTACTTGTGATATGTACTATTTTAATGTGCTTGTTGAATGTATTCATAATTGATAATAATTTGGCAACTGCTCAATGTGTTTACGGTTATTGACATATTGTATTGATTATATTATATTGGATTATTTAGTATTTAGTATAATGTCCCTGTGTCTGACATAATTTGATATTGATTATTATGCTCTTACATTGTCCGTAATTTTGTATATTATAATTAGCCCACAGACAAGCTTCTGATGAAGCTTTGTGGGATATCGAATCAAGTAGAATATGTATGATGTGTAATACTATGCTTTATTATTAATAAAAAAAAAAAAAAAAAAAAAATTATTATTATTATTATTATTATTATTATTATTATTATTATTATTATTATTATTATTATTATTTAATTACACAGTAATGTAGTAATAGACAGGATGCTAAAACGGGCCTATAGGGTCCATACAGTCAATCAATTTGCATCCTCATTCAAAGGAAGGAGCAAAACTACTTAATCAACAGATCGTCGAAAAAAATACAAACATAAAATAATTCGGTGTTTTTGGATAATTTTGGTGGAGGTGCCGGGTCATGAAGTTTAAACATTCCTCCCTTAGCCTGAGTCCGGGTTAGTGGAGGAACCGATATGACTGTCAAAGTTACACCGTCCTGTCGGATGGGACGTTAAGCCGTTGGTCCCCTTGGTACTTTTCGAAAGGAGTAGGCTACGTGCCGGTACCGGGTTTCCCCTCCTCCCTTCTGTTCATACTTCATCCTCATCTATCACCACTCATCGTCTCGATTAGCCAAAGTGCATAAATATGAGACGTTAAGCAATATTCAATCAAATCAAATCTTAGCCTGAAACATTATGTAGCATCATGCATGTTAGTCGGACGTCGTATTTGATTATTATCGTGAGGCCAAACATTTAAACAGACGGATGTACTGACAGTTTCTTCCCGTAAAACTTCAACCCGATCGGGATATAACCCCGGGTCTCCCACTTTCCGGGTGGACGCCCTGGCCAAATGGGCCACCGAGCTGGTAACTTGATAACTTTTCCACCGAGGGAGATACCAAGTCAAGAAGATACCAAGTCAAGAAGATACCAAGTCAAGAAGATACCAAGTCAAGAAGATACCAAGTCAAGAAATAGTAACCATTAATTAGTTGTGTTCATGTATTATGTATTCTTCCAATCAGATATTCGTTCTAGCATGCTATATTGTCACATTCATACGCAATTATTGTACGTTATGCATTACTTTCATCTTTTAATTAATTTTCTACTGTAAGTCACCTGCTAAACCCGACAAAAAAATTTAAAAATATGAACACATTTTAAAATTTCCTCCCTTGGGGTTATAGCTGCAAGCCTTCTGACAAGCACTTTCATTGCAGTTGCACCAAAGTTACATAAACTCCCGATTCCAAGCAAGTATAATAACGACCGATCAACGTCGTTCCGCTTCGTTCCGCTATTTCACAGCTTCTGGTATTGAGATCCATGTCCTGAATAAGTTAAGGATACAATTCAGCAGATGTCTGAACTTTGACACTGCATACAATATGTCACCCTCGGCGTATAGCTATGCGACATGCGGGAAGTTATTGAATAATTTGTATGTTAGCATTCGATATCTGTTGGTAGGAGCATGCATATCTGATGTAGTGTACTGTGATCCCCTTGATGGTTCACTTTGCACAATGGGGTTTGTTTATGATGATTTCAATTGGGGAAGGGGGGGGGGGGCAATCCATTCACATGTTATAGTGGGTAATCGAATTGTAGCTTACAAAACCGACAGAGGCGGAACCAAACATTACTGAAGAAATGTTGAGGTCGACGGTTTAATACAGGCCACCATGAGTAATGACTGATTTTTTTTTTCAAAGTTTCTCTCATTCAGAGGCGAACGTTTGGATTATTTAGTCCTATATTAAGAGCACCTATTCATTCCTTCCTAGCTTGATACAAACGCCAGTATTATCTACTTAGGTCACCTGAAGGGGATCTAAGCCTACCCTTCAGAGGACATTGCACGAACATGATTTTTTACGCAATTTCATTTTGTTGGAGGAATTGTACTTGAAAATCGTGTATTTCTTGTATGATTATTAATGAGTATCCTGTCGGGTATTTGAAGCATATCAAAATATGTGAATCCCTTAAATTTTTACACAAGTTACCAACGTTGAGCATTTTCATGAACATGTCCACACCTTCTTGGATATGTACTTCCCGCATTGTAATACACAGACACATTGTCGTGGAGATTGTAATTTAATTCATAACCGTAGTTTACTCGACCGTGTTATTTCACGCATACGTA
Organism: Sweltsa coloradensis; assembly: GCA_024449915.1. Lineage (NCBI taxonomy): Eukaryota > Metazoa > Arthropoda > Insecta > Plecoptera > Chloroperlidae > Sweltsa > Sweltsa coloradensis. The sequence continues at coordinate 228,648 of JAMZAV010000710.1, forward strand.
CGAAGCGATGTGCAAACATGGAAATGGAAATTAATACATGCATAAATACTCGCATAAATTCCATCTGTCTCAAAAATGTTCCGACGGTGCTACCCACTTCCCCCCCCCCCCCCCCCACAAATGGAAACATGCCTGTTACTAAGTTGACGCAACCAGCAGAAACTAATGCATTCATCAATACACTCACACATTCCCTAACTAAACAAATAATTTAAATGTTACAATCCCCCACATAAAAACATGTATGTTACAAAAACGTTACTACCTCCCCCCGCCCATTGAAACTCGCCTATTACAAACAACCTTGCATTGAAGCAGCCAGACATCCCATTCACGACATAAAACATACATTATAATATGTTGTATATGCAAGAGTAATTAGTAATTATCCGTCCCGCCTAAGCCCGCTACTCTACACTTCCTCCCGTAGTGAAAGTAATGAACTCGTGACTGCCTGGGGATTCGCCTCACTGGAACAAGTTAGCCGACCGAACCAGTCTTTCGCCAATAGCTCTGAGGAAGTGAGCCAGTGAACATCTCCCAGTGCCTAGCAATGTTGTGGATAGTGTTGAGCCTCGTCCCGGCGCTCGTGATCGCCTTCCCTGATGGGGCACCTGTCGATGCCTGCGTCAAGGCGCGGCCAAATCAACCCTACCACGGACAGCTGGAGGCCCAGTCGCCACAGACCAACCCCTATCAGATACTAGCGTCCACCAGTCAGTACCATGCCGGCAGCAAGATCACAGGTTAGACTATCTCCCAACCATAGGAACAATAATCACAAACGCAATGATCATGATAAAATCATAATTGTCGTGCAGTAATTATTGGAAAAACAATCAGAAAATCAATACAAGTTCAGTGATAATGCTTTGACATTTATTTTCCTATATTGCTTCCAAAACACGGTTAGTACCTATCTATTTCATAGTATTTTCCTCGTTGGACTTGCATGAGATTGCTTTTGTCTTTATTTAAATAAAGGCTGTACAACCACGCACTATCTCTGTATTGGGATCTATTAATATCGTCAAAGTGTCATCACAATGAATTGTTTCATCGGATGTAAAAATAGTTCGACAGTAGCCGGTTTGTTATCGCATCATGTCGTTATTTTTAACGATAGGTTTCATTTTATAGCAGCTATTACTCTGAAGTTTAGTGTTTAACGAACAAACGAGCCTACCACGGTTTTCATTGCGACGTCAACTAAAGTCAACACCTGCTAGCTAAAATAGGTTTATAACGTGAATTAACTATACCACAAAAGACTTACTTTTCAATAGTTATTTTTATTTCTAAACTCTAATTATTGAATCGAATTTGGTTATAGTACACCCAGAATGCAGGAGTAAATTCTTACATGTGCATAACGTTTGATAATGTGGTATGGAAAAGGAAACTAAAATTACTAAATAAGGCATCAAAATTCTGCAAAAACTGTTTATTAAGTTCAGTATTTTGTCCAGTTAGTTAATAATCTTCAATACAGCAAATGTAGTTACTATAAATTCAATGATTACTAATGTTTATTGAAAAGTTAGCATTTATTTCGAGAATGCAATTTTTTGTATCTGAATATGACATACGTCCATCGAATTATCGTAAAAACAATTTGCCAATAAAATTATTTATCCTAAATGTTTATGTTAATGTAATTGGAGTAATTAATGATATCGGAAAAGGTGAAAGAGAAATGCTATGTCGTGTGCCATTCAGCATTGAACCGCCCTTGTTTTATTTCGAGATACCTCTTACATTTTACGCGTATCGACCTTGATTTGCTCCAAACTGGCATGTTTTCCTGGATCGAGTTACACACAGGTTCAAGACGGATAGGAAGGGAGAAGGTTGCGCTGGATGGATTACGTTATACACATTACTACGGTTTGTCCGGAACGGACTGCCATCAAGCCTAAAGTTTCCTCCATACATTAGTAGAGAAGAAAATATTCCATATTGCCAGAACACGTGAAACATATTTCATACTTAATAGCTCTCACTTCATACTTGGCAGTTTGCAGTATTAAAAAAGAGCATGCTCTATATTGTTTTCAGGCTCTAGATCATTCTCAGGGTCATATCTACATTCTATTTTTATTTCTAGATTTCGTTCAACGGGAGACACAAAAACGTAGCTAGATTTTATAATATTTAATATAATTATTCAGAAATTTCAAAATAACAATCCAACATGCAGCGATTGAACCCTGGTCTTTTTTCGGTCGAGAATTTATTAGCATCTGCTCGGTAATGGTCTAGTGGTTTAGGATTACACCCAGCAAGCTGGAGACCAAGGTTCAATCCCCGATCAAGTTGGATTTTTGAATGGATATGTAGCATCCATACAAAATATCAACTATCTATATTTTGGTTGTGGTCAGTAATACCCCGTATGATATGACACGCACTACAAAACATGTAACATATACGACTGTGCACATGTACATGTGTGTGTGCTGAATGAGTGCTTTACGGAACAGGATAGTTACATTGGGAAGATAATCACTGCGTCACATGGAGCTCGCTTAGAGAGAGAAAGAGAGATTGATTGATTGTCGTCTTTATTGATGGCGGGATTAAGGCCTGTACTGTAAGGCCTTCTCTTCCATACAACAACGCCTTCTCTTCCATACAACCACTTTATATTTACAACACATCATGACATCAACAAGTACAGAAAAATATTGAAACAAGTTTCATTTTAAAATACTATGATAATCACACAAGTTATTATGTGTTATTATGTGCATTACGTAATAATACATTAGGAGTAACATAAGTATTAAAAGAATTTTAAAAATCTAGGTACAGTAGGCCCTATATGGTAGGTAGTATTATGTAAATTATGACTAAATCTAGTTATGTAATCATTTTCAAAAATCATTAGTTCATCTCATGCATACAAAACACGCCACATAATATGATAATATGATAATATTATGTGGATATAAATAAGTTTTGTATTTATATTGTATATTTATTTTATATATGACAGCAGTATATAGGAAGCTGGTTGGTTGCTGCTTTATATAATATTTATAGAGAAAGAGAGACTACTTCACTATTTACATTCGTATTTCAAAGCATATCGAAATACAATTATTGACTGCTGATATGTAACTTCTCTTCCTTCCCTAATGATAAGAATGTGTACTTCAGACCATTATAATACAAGTCGGATATCATAAATGGCCATTCAACTCCCAATAAGTGATGAAATATGAAATTTGTTTGAATTTGAATTTAAAGTCACTAGATGTCGTATCATAAGGTGCATTTAACAGAAATAACGTATCGATATTAATAACTATAGTCACCTATCATATGTTGTTGACCAGCATTAAACACATGCCCGAGTTAAATATTAAGGGCAAATTACGATCGCCTACATTTGAGTGTCGTTCAAGAACCCTTGGCCCCTTTATGGGTGTATAAGTAGTTATGGAATGTTATGCACAATTAAGATATAATCTGAATTCCAAATATAGGCTAACGCTTTTATTCTCTTTGGCTACTGCAGTAGTTTTATTGGTGCAGGTCCCTAATAGCCTACGTTAGGTTTAACTTTTTACTAAAGTGGATTTCAGTTAATCTAGCGTCTCTATTAATACTTTAACTATTATACTTGAGACGATAAGATGGGTATGATGATACGATTACAAAATATGCGTAATTCAGTTATAGTTTGGTGAGATGGACATTGTCGCAATTATAACAGGCGGTACATAATGTAATTACCGACAGGAATCGAATTCGCTGTGACGGATATGAGAAAGTAGTTGGCATTCACTAGGCCTTGAAAGTACTCAGCGTCAGACCAGTCAAAATATGATCAATTATCTTTCATTACAGAGGAATTAATCATAGTTTATGGCAGCTATGCATTAAGGTATTTTTTTATTATCACCGTTTGCGTTGGTATTTGTAGTAGGTAAAGGATAAATAATTGCATTCCTTTTGTTATACATGCCATGCTGTATAAATCACAGCCCTAATTTGATGTAGCATGCACGTCGATATAATATACTCTAGTATAGTCCACATTAATACTTAGTTATTTATGTAGAAAATAGAACATGACGAGTTAAACACGGGTTAGAATGAAGATTGCCTACTTTCTTACTGGTCTACGACTACGACTAACACACTTCTATAATGGACACACATCTAATACTACCCCTTTAAAAATCAAATAAAAAAAGTCAGCGTAGGTCCTAATAAATTACAGTTTTAATCGACGTTTGAAACCTGTTATGAGAGTATTAGTCGTCAAGTAAATCTGGTGTGCGTAAAAAAAACGGAGCAATATTTTGAAGGTCATTTAACTTCGTGTTTACTGATACGCACTAAAAGAATAACACATTTAATTATTCCACGTTCATTTGACAAAAAAGGAAATTAAAGTGAAGGTTGCAACTTAAAAAACGACGTTAAGTTCGTAGCTGTCATGTTGTACTGGACTGGAGGGTGTGTCAAAAATTAGACTTTTGTCTCAAATTAATTTTCCCAATCAATGTAAGTAATGTACATATGAAGCAAATAATTGTATTGTGTGCACAGCTACTCGCGACCAGGGATGGGTAAGTTAGTGTATCTTAAAAGCTTAGTTAACTGGCTTTTAAAGTAAATTGGTTACTTAAAAGTTAAAAGTTAAATAACCAATTTAAAATGCAACTGAAAACTTAACAGTATTTTAAAGTTACTTTAATAAGTTACTTTCAAATTTTCGCGATTTTAATTTTCAATGTAGAGCAGTGCATTGGACGATAACGTAGCCTAACGTAGTTACCGCAATAATAACTGACACGTTACGTTAATAGTTGACATGATTAAAAAATAAAGAGTTGCTCTAATATTACTAAAAAACCACCCAACCCTGGTTGCGACTGTATGAATTATGTACCAGAATTGATTCAGTGCATCGCTAATCACTGACCCACCCGTTTACAATTGCGTGCCCGTTATGACAAACTAATGATCCCCACCGTCTCAAAATTAATCGTCAGTTAGACCAAAGTCAACGATGAACGAAACTCAAACTTAACAAATATTTTCCAATGAGCATGATGAATTCGAAATACTCTTTTGCACGTAAATTTCAAAACTAGGTACCCACCAATTATATAATCCTTTAGAAGCACGGTAACAATTGTAACTTTCCTTCCTACTTCATGCACACTTATGCCTACTTCTATATATTCAAAGAAAATGGAATTTCTAATTCTAATTTATACAGGCGTGTAAGTGTAACTTATCGGTAGTATGTTCACACGCGGGACGACAAGAAGTTGTTTCAACAAAGTAGAACCAGCACGAACGCTGGTGCTGTAAAGCAACGACCTCGTGGCTAGGCTCCCAACTACCAACTCTTTGTGGTTGATCATGGGCTCCCAAACCACATGCTAGTTTGGTTGGGTACTAGGGTGTGATTATGAACGTTTAATAAAAAAACTGCAATAACTTCGTATGGAATTTGCATTTATTGTTTGAAATATTTATTAATTGGTGCAGAAATGGTGTAATAAGTACGAAAAATACAAGAGCAGAAAATAAAAATGTTTAACACAAAAAAATCGATGGTTTTGACACCATTTCGCATAAAAATTAAAATAGACACATAAAGTGCATGCGAACCTTCATTTTAAAACATGTTATCGTTATTTCGATTGTTTAAATATGTTGTTTTCTAAAAAAAAATTAAAAAATAATTATAAATTGTGGGCCCCAACCTATGATTTGATTACATTTTTATCATTGAATGCTTTCAAAAATGGAATAAATAAAAAAATTCACAAGTTAATTCGAGATTTTGGATATTATTACTAGATTCGCCTAAAATATCGGCGAAATGAGTTGAGTTCAAAAAATTATAACCTTTTAATGTAAAATTGTTTAAAGTCTAATTTGTATTTATGTTTAAATCGAATTGGATTTAAATATCTCTGCTCTGGTGTTTGCACGTGTGTGTCTAGTGACGCTGCAAGGCGCGCAACCGTTCCGTGGGTTCTTCGTCCAGGCACGCGACCATGCGACGGGGACGTGGCTGGGCAAGTTCGACGACGCCCCTAACACCAAGGGACTCCCCGAGTGTAGCGCCGTCACGCACGGGGACAACAGGGACAAACTTCAGGCCACTCTCATCTGGACGGCGCCCAACAATGTCGCGGCCGGGCAGGTCTACTTCACGTAAGAACAGAGCAAAACATCGTAGGGATTCCCGCTATAAGAAATCTACCCCGAGTGACCCTAACTATAGGTTATTAGTTTTGTTGGGAGTAATTGTGATGGTAATGTCCTGTCCTCAATCCTTGTATATAAGAAACACTTTCAGTAAGGATTGTCGGTGGTGGGAATCGAATCTACGACCTCCAGAATCAAAATCACTCGTTATACGCATGAGCTACCTACAGAGGTAAACTGATTGCTTGTATATCACAACCCTAATGGAACCATTATAAGTAAATGTACATGTGCACAATTTAGTGAGTCGTTGAGTATAGTATATATAGGTGGGTGTACGCATAGATTGTTTTCGGTTTTGAAGGCAATGAATGGAAGCCTAATACCTCGGTGTTGCGTGGTCTAATACGTCTAGGGCGTCGCCACAGACACCAGTACCACTTATAACCATATCCGAGGCGGAAATCTGATTCACACGTCTCATGATGCCAAACAATATTAAAGAGGAACTGCGTAAGCAGATTACAAAACAACTCGTAATGAAAACCAACACTTTTTATTCTCGCGAGGAGTTAAGTGGTTGGTTATTGAATGAATGGTATAACTACAGTGATTAATAAATTCTCAAGAATCTTATATAACACCACCAACATTAATAATAATAATAATAATTATTATAAATACAATTAATCGGTCGGGTCATTTCGACGCGTCGAATATACTTGTATTTCTAATATAATAATAATAATAATAATAATAATAATAATAATAATAATAATATATAATATAATAAAATAATATAATATTAAAAATACTTTTATTTTTAAACATATCCCTGAATTAAGGAGGATATGAATCCAAATTCGTTCACTAATGAAGCACAATGCCTGAAGTTTTAAATATTATATTATTATTATTATTATTATTATTATTATTATTATTATTATTATTATTATTATTATTATTATTATTATTATTATTATAATTATTATTATTATTATTATTATTATTATTATTATTATATAATTATTTATTGATTATTATTATTATTATTATTATTATTATTATTATTATTATAAATATCGATAGTGAAGAACCAATACCTTCTATCTGCCAAAAATTTGGTCAGGAGAGCATTACAACTGATTTAAAAAAAGTAACTAGTTGGCGGTGGCAGATAGGAGATATTGATGTAAGGTAGTACTATATGTCTCTTTTGGAGATGTTTAAGCATTGTTAGATAGGAGCTATTAGCATTTAGCACCAAAAAATTCGAAATAATTTTCTGTATCCATAGACACCAACATCTCATTTTGGCAGAAAATGGCAGATAGAAGGTATTGTTTCTTCACCATCGATATATAAGTATTTATTTTTTCTACTAGGAAAACGCTAAAGTCCCGCCGCGTTGATGGATGAGCTTTTTAAAGGTTTTAGTTTGCGTGGGATATCTTTACTTTTGCAAGTGCTTTGTTTTGCTGCCTACGCATTCTAGGTGAATGTTGTCAAGTTTCTTTGTTTTCTTGTAAATTGGTATTACTTACCGTAAAAAACTTGTATTAAAAGCTTTATTTCTTCGGATTCTGGCTAAATTTTTCCAATTTTTCTTTCAAAAGGTACTACATAACCAAAATTTCCTAATGTCCATGTATAATATGAACGTTGTAGCCCCACCCGTTTGGTCGGAATTGGCCCAAATGGCACGAAAATATCGCACAAAAAGTCAAAAAACGTATACTAAAAGCTTTATTTCTCTTGATTCTGGCTAACTTTTTCAACTTTTTCTTTCAGAAAGCAAAACATCACCATAACCTTAATGTGTATGTGAAATATGAACGTTGTAGCCCACCCGTTTTGGTCAGAATCGGCCCAAATGGCACGAAAATATCGCACTAAAAATCGAAAAAAATCGTAAAAGTACGATATTCATGAGAAATATTTCTTCGATTGTACCCAAAAAACGTGGCAAGTCTAAGTTCAGAGAAAACGAAGGTCGTGTCACATTTTCATCAAGATCGCATATGCCGTTTGCCCGGTAGAGAGCGAACAAACAGACGGAAAAAAACAAAAAAAAAAAAAAAAAAACAAAAAAACACATCGAGCTAAATTTTTTGGGGGGTCGGTGAAATTGAAGTCTTCGCTTCGCTCATCCAATTAAGACACACATGCGGTAGACATTGCTAGGCATAACTAATTCAATAGTCCTTGTAACAAGTGCGTTTTGTTATTCTTCTAGTTGTGGATAATCCTAGATATGCTAGTAAATTTAAATAAAAACACACAGATGGGGTGATTACAAAATGGCGTCAATGACAAAATTCAAAGAAAATATTGTTCATGGTCAGTGGGATGTATGAATATTGAATATAATATAAAATATTGTTAACACGAAAGTTACGCTGCTAACTCGAAATTTTGAGTAATTTTCCACGCCAATTTACTGCACTTTGAGATAAAAGACTCCACATTTAGCTACCTGAACCTGAAATACCTTGATTCTCATAAGTAGATGTTGTCCCTACAATTTAGTAGTCTCGAAAATCTCCATGATTATCATGCGAGAAAAGAAATACCACTTTCAATGATTTTCACCGCCAATCGACCGCCGCTGGGCATAATTATTGGCTTTATTGGCTACATCTCCCATAACTACAATGCTCTAGAGTTACATAACATTAACTTCAACGTTCGATGCCCGTATTGTCGTTGCAGATAATATGTGAGACTTCTGTTCGATTTAATCGCGGCTTGCAACAATCACATCTAATAGCAATTTAGTAAATGTTTGCCTTGGGGTTTCGCTCGTTCGAACGTAGAGCCGGAGGTCTGTGTTCGATACATCCAGGACAAACTTTACGACATTTATTATCTCACAATCATTGTCAGTAACGAGGGATTTTACTGGACTCAGAATCATGTAATAATAAATCTTGATCGTCTTATGTCCGTGTTCTAGATCCGAGTCCCGACTTACGTTTATATCTTTCTATACCACAATAATTTCGTTTTCGTCGCTTCGATATGTGTCCTTACCAAGTATGAGACGCGAACTGTTTAAAATATTGTTTTCATTTAAGAGACTGCAATTTGGTTGCAATACCGACTATTTAACTGAAATCATACAAACCTGCCAAAAACTTTCAAAATAAAAATAGTAAACAATAAGTATAGTAAAGAGCCGGCCTCTGCTAAAGGAAGAGGAATTTTATGTGTATTTGTAACCCAGGTAATCTGTTTTACGTGTGCTCTCTACATCAATACGCTTTTATTGCATTACAATAAAAATTTATTTTTATTTTTATTTAATTTTTCCTCCATTTTTCAATACGCTTTTATTACATTACAATAAAAATACATTTTGATTGTTATTTCGGATTTTGTCAAGAACTCTTAAATCGCCATTAGTGATGACATTTCTGTATAATTTGATAATCTACGGCTACAGGAGAGTACATCCTCGACCACAAGTAAATCAAGTAGTCTAGATGTCCCAGCCAGGGTGTGCTTATATCGTTATGCTCGCTTGAAAAGAATGCAAAGTGACATGCCACCCATATTATGCTTTCTGGCTGGCGGAAATGCTCCCAAAGAAATGCATAATGTCTTCTGCTCCCTCCATAATGGATATACCTCATTATTACTTTGCTATCACATAAAACTCTGAATTGCAAGTATTATATTATAAGAACGGAAAACCTTCTCGAAGTTCTTGCAACATGATATCACTCTATAGTAAATAACTCTTAAGCTTCTTCCGTCTGTGAGATTCTACCGGCCAAACCTGTTCGCGTCGAGGTTGATGGCCAACACCAGAGACGTAGTGAGATTAATGGTCTGAAGGCCTCAAGCATGTTCATGTAGTTAAAACTCTTAGCGGGTGAAAGACACAAGTCAACTGCGGTTGCAGCGCCGTAGCACGTGCATGGGAGCTCATACATCAAGAATTAATTGGATGAGCGAAGCGAAGACTTCAATTTCACTGACCCCCCCCCCCAAAAAAAAAAATTAGCTCTGGGGATTTTTGTTTTGTTTTTATGTTTGTTTTTTTGTCCATTTGTTCGCGCTCTACCGGACAAACGGCATATGCGATCTTGATGGAAATTATAGGGGACCTTTGAAATCTCTGAACTTAGACCTGCCACGTTTTTGGGTAAAATTTAAGAAATATTTCTCGTGAATATCGTAATTTTACGATTTTTTTTTTGTTTTTAGTGCGATATTTTTGTGACATTTAGGCATATTTTACATATTTTACATGGACATTAAGGTCATGGTGATGTAGTACCTTTTGAAAGAAAAGTATAAAAAAAAGTTAGCCAGAATCCATAGAAATAAAGGTTTTAATATAGGTTTTTGAGGTATATAATAATAATTAACAAGCAACTATAGAAACTTGACAACAATCACCTACAATGTGTACAAAAAGCAAGTCTTCAGGTCTCCAGATATATAACATTCTAATTGCCATAGCAATTAGTACTACTTTATAAAAATTATCATAATTTAACAATGATTTTGCAATGGAACTTGAAGAAGTAAAGAGATCCCAAGCATACTAAAAACTTTAAAAAGCTCATCCATCTACGCGACTAAAAAGCGTTCGCGAAGCGGTCTAGTAGTAATACAATGCCTGATAGGGCTCTCCAAGGCTATTGTGAATTAATAAAGTATGTATAGAAGAGATTAAATTAAAAAATGAGATTATTTTCCATATAAGAACAAGAATATACCTTAAAACGGTTTTTGAAGGGGGAACAAAAAAATGCTTCACAGTGCGTAATTAAATTGTATTGCGAATGAAAGTGAACCAAAACACTATTCGAACAGACGAACACACCCCTAGTAACTAGTTGTTGACTAACTGTGCATATTGAAGAAATACACTTGGAAAACAACACCATTCATTCTAGTTCATGCTTGGATGCTGTAAATCTCGTGATTGTATTTTAACCTACGGTGTATTGGTAAAAGTACAATTGGTCCATAAATCTAGCTTATGAGACGCGGCACAGAATCATGACTAGTTTCTTACGATGTTTATGAAGAGAGGAGAAGCCCATAGAAGATACATGCATTATGAATTATTGAAGTTTCGCCAGTTGTTGTAAATTGCAACGCCGCCTTCGTAGTCTTCGTCAATATAGAATGTTCATTTTCACAGCGTGCTGCAATATTCGATTCTATTTTAAACTTTTATGGTATTGATTTCTCTTTACTTTGTTTGCATAGTTTTTATAGTTATTTTTCCATTATGTAAATCAATTTAATGTCATGCCTGCAAGGCGCTTTACAATTTACATGTATCGGGATAAAACGATGACATTAAATATTACCAACAAAGTTTAATTTACACATAGGATCACACAATTTGTCAGTATTTCATTATATTTCAAAAGCCAATAGAACAAATCAATATAATTTATGCATCCACAAATAACGTTACACGCATTTATCACTGATGCTTCTTGTTTTAGTTTTTCTCGCAGTGCAGGCAACTAAACCAACATCCTAAAGACATATTTTTCCACTGTCATGCTGATATAAAAGTGCATGAATTACTTTATTAACTGTTAAATTATCTATTACTTAAACAATTATATCCATACGAAATGCTTGGATTTTTTTTACAACTTTCAATTTCAAATAATAAATCAACAATAACGATGATTATAATTATTATTTATTCAAATTGCAATGAACACATGAACACCATAAATGAACGGTTGCCATAAAAAAGATCAATATCCTACAATAATTCTAGTTACTAAAAGCGTTGAGTGACTAATATTAGTCTCTCAACGCTAAAAGAGTGCTTCATGAAACGTAAATATAAAGGGAACAATTTGATTTTAAATAAACGACTCAAAATGTTGTGTTTTGTTTTTCACTTATTTTTTAGTAGTCTACAATGAAAACTTATCTCTGTAACGGTTCGGCCAATTACTTGTATGACGAATACAAGTGATGCAAAGAAAAGAACAGCAATGTTGCACAACGTTATATCGTATTAAATACAATACGGATGATAGTTCATTACACATTAAGGCAGACCGAACTTGTGGCTCACGTGTCCCGCAGCCACGGGTCTGGCGTGAAAACAGCTGTCTCTCTGTATGAGTTCATTGACACATCAAGGCAGACCGAACTTGTGGCTCACGTGTCCCGCAGCCACGGGTCTGGCGTGAAAACAGCTGTCTCTCTGTATGAGTTCATTAACACATTAAGGCAGACCGAACTTGTGGCTCACGTGTCCCGCAGCCACGGGTCTGGCGTGAAAACAGCCGTCTCTCTGTATGAGTTCATTGACACATCAAGGCAGACCGAACTTGTGGCTCACGTGTCCCGCAGCCACGGGTCTGGCGTGAATACAGCCGTCTCTCTGTATGAGTTCATTGACACATTAAGGCAGACCGAACTTGTGGCTCACGTGTCCCGCAGCCACGGGTCTGGCGTGAATACAGCTGTCTCTCTGTATGAGTTCATTGACAAAGAGGGGAAAATATAAACACTGCTTCTTCCACATTTATTTTAATTGCACAACAATTGTTACGCGAAGTCATTCAAGACGCTCTAATCTTATGATATTCTCTAACAGCTGTATACTTACAAATAATTGTGTGCATAGATGCATATCTTTAAAGTCATATTGTGGCTCTTTCGGTCAGCAGATCTTCTTCTTCTTCTTCTTCTTCTTCTTCTTCTTCTTCTTCTTCTTCTTCTTCTTCTTCTTCTTCTTCTTCTTCTTCTTCTTCTTCTTCTTCTTCTTCTTCTTCTTCTTCTTCTTCTTCTTCTTGTTCGGTCGTTATTTGCAACATATATTAAAATCCACTAGTTTGAATTGGTTCCTAGAAGTAATGTTCGGTGTAATAGTACATGATCAGCGCCACAAAATATTGAACAACCTGTGGTTTCCTCTGTTAACCATAGAGAATGGCAATAGCAGTGTAAGCTTCTAGTAACAGCCATTTACGTCCATCGAAAGAAAACACTTTCAACATTTTAATAAGATTGTTTCAAGAATGATGTTCGTAATATTCCACTGCCTGGAGGTTTAACTGGCAAGTATTCTCGTTCCTGTGTTTTTAATTAAAGGCATGTGGGTTTCAGTGCAATCATAATCAGGGTGAAAGCCTGCTAGGAGAAGTCAGCCACGCCTTTTATGCGCAGGCATATTATTTGCTGGGGTTTTAGAACGAAAATCTCTTCACATTCGCTGTTATGCAACGGTATAGAATCATTCTCAGAACCATCCAAATGTTACGTATAATACCATGTATATATATATATCGATTGACATAAAATTATAATTTTGTTCAACATAAATCTTATCACAAACCTACGCAGTTGTGCAACGGTCTAGAATCATTCTCAGAACCATCCAACTGTTACGTATAATACCATGTGTGTGTGTGTGTGTGTGTGTGTGTGTGTGTGTGTGTGTGTGTGTGTGTGGTATATATATATATATATATATATATATATATATTACTACTTTAGATAGAAATTAAAAAAGTGACTACACCGAAGTATATATATATATATATATATATGTGTTTCTTTGCAACACAAGCTTTGCAATGCTTTCATTGAATGGTATTAATTCGTCATGTGTGCAGTGATTTCTTTTGTTGACTTTTATTCTTTTTTCTCTCCAGTTTTGTTCTGTATTTTTTCAATGAAATGTAGTTTCGTTTTTTATATTTAAGTTGTATTGGCCCTGAGGATGATGAGTGAAATCTCATCGAAACGTCGGCCCAATGAAAATATACGTGGCATTGAAACTGAAAAACCGATTACATTAATACATATCGGCCACGAAAACCTTCAAAAACATATATATATGTTGTTATTGTCTTCCGGGATATATATATATGTTTTGTCTTAAGCTTTCGTGATCCATGGTTAATGTTTTAAGTATCTTTATAGTAAATATCACGCACAGTATTATAGAAAAAAATAACTTTTAATCCCGACGTTTCGGAAAACTAGGTTTCCATTTTCAAGGGAAGTTTTAGGGTCACTGCAATTGGATCTTAACTTTCTATGTTTGCAAGGTAGTGTGTTTTTTGTTTCTTCTATTTGTTTATTTTTTTATAACGCTGTTGTTGTTTTATTGAATTTTGTTTTACCCCTCCCTTGAAAATAGAAACCTAGTTTTCCGAAACGTCGGGATTAAAAGTTATTTTTTTTCTATAATACTGTGCGTGATATTTACTGTAAAGATACTTAAAAAGATATATATATATGGTAAAAAACAAGGATCTTGGGTAAAACCGCGTCGAAAATAAGATGAACCAGGGCAGAACCTGGGCGTCCACCGGGACGTTTCGTCTGTACTACGTCAGACATTTTAAAGGGTTTTGACTGTGACTTACGGAGGTTGGAGTCACAGTGGTTGGCAAGCACGCAGCGCCCGCCTTATATAGCCTCGGCTGAAGGTGGGGGGCGGCGAGGTTATATAGAAAATAGGTGCGGGGCGGCGAGGTCATATCGTGAAAAGGTGCGGGGCGGCGATGTCATATCGATAAAATATATACGGATGGTGGCAATTGAGAAACAAAATACAAGCTTACTGTTATGAAAACCTTTTTAGTCCGGCTTCTTGTCATAGGCCTGATTGGTTGTCTTTTGAAAAGTTATTCGTGCTTGGAATTATGGAATCTGAAATTTGCACCACCTCTGAGGGATTTGGCTGAATAGGTCTACGGACTACATTTCGAGGCATGAGTGCAGGTTTCCAAGCAAGAGGGGGGCTCTGGCTATCATCTCTTTTGTTCATGTTATTCGGCCTTTTCTCAATTTCCACAGATTCACGGATAATACGTGGTTTGAGCTGTTGTACAGGACAAATAGTTTTTGTTTTTGTCAAAATCTATCACATGCGAGTAAGCTTTAGCATGTTGAGCCAGGGCTGATTTCTTGTCACCTGTTTTCACTGCATTAGAGTGTTCATTTATCCTCACTGTATGCGTCTGCCTGTTTGGCCTATGTACGTTTGATCGCAGTCGCCACAGGGAACCTCATAAACCCCTCTTTCTTCCAGATGAACAGAGTCCTTTGCACTTCTCAAAAAGGAGCTGATTTTTCTGTCAGTGGAGAAAATGGTTTCGATGTTCTTACATTGAGGATTCTACTATGACGTCTGTGGTACCCTTGACATACGGAAGAAAAGCTTTTGACCGTGGTTTCTCCTGTCCTCAGTATCATCCTCAGATTTCTTCAGTTCACGTTTAAACGCTCTGGTTAGTCTCGGTCCAAGTAACCATTGAGTGATAGAGCTTCACGGAGCATGTCAAATTCCTCTCTTAGTGAGATTTGTCAGTAAGGTTCCTGGAACCGGGTGACCAGAGTGTTAACCACTGAAAATAACTGTAAAGGGCGGTGGTGAGAAGCAGCATTCAGGTACCGATTGGTGTGGGGTGTTTTCTATAGACTGTGTGTCCCAAACTCCAGCAACATTCTTTATTACAAGACATCGAGAAAAGCAAGTGAGTCGTTGGATTCTATTCCATGGTGAACTGAATATTCAATGGATACCATTAGATAGTCAAGAAAATCATTCAACTTGTCCACACCATGGGGCCAAATGGCGTAGACGTCGTCCACATATCGTATCCAAGAAAGGTTTTGTAAGGAGCTGCAGCTAGGGGCCCTTATTCTCAAAAACTATCATGAATAAGTTCGCAATAGCTGGTGATAGCACTTGCTTATAAAAATCGTTTTTATAAATAAAGTATGTAGAAGACATGCAATGCCTTGCTTACTTCCCTGATGTTCCCCTTTGGTATGCCATAGCTTTCTTCAATAGTAACAAGGGGCCCCCTTCACCGGTATGTTTGGTAAAAAGGGAAACCACATCAAAATAACCAATATGTCCCCCGGGCGAACCTTCCATTCTTTGATCAGCTGGATCAGGTGAGAGGAGTTTTTCACATAGGACGCAGCATTTCCCCCGGTAAGGTTGGAACCTCTTAGCGACATTCTGGCCAGAGCTTGTGTGGGTGACCCTACTGCGCTCACTATGGGTCGCAAGGGGGCTCCGGGTTTGTGGATTTTGGGCAACCCATACAGTTTAGGAATACGAGAGGACTTCTCCCTAGGAATGAGAAATTTCTGTGCTTCAGGGTCAATATTAGAGGAAAGTATAAGGCTCCTAGTTGTCTTTTCTAGGTAAGTAGTCGGATCTCTGGGGGTAAGCCTTATATGCCTATAATCAGAGCTGTTGAGTATGACGGTGGCATTTCCCTTATCTGCTGGCAGAACTATGATGCTAGTATTTTTCTTCAACTCCTTAAGGGCACGTAGCTCAGAGTTAGCTTTAAAAGCTAAGCTTTAAGTTAAGTTAAGCTTTAAACCAACTTAAAAATAACCCAAACATCACAATACTTCCTGCAGATAAAGGTAATGCTACCGTAGTTATGGACACTATTGACTATAGGGAGAAAATGTCTAGGATTTTAGAAGATCCTACATACGTACTAACTGAGCAAAACCCAACAGTTTATTTAGAAAAGAAGACCAAGTCTCTAATTGTTGCGTCCCCTATTGCCCAAACAAACTCAGAAGTATCTCATTCCTAGAGAGAAGTCATCTCGAATCCATGTCTGTATGGACTTCCAAAGATCCACAAAGCAAACTTCCCATTAAGACCGATGTCAGTGCAGTAGGATCACCTACACAGGCTCTGGCAAAACTCTCGCTAATGTTTGCAGCCCTTTTCTGAAGATGCAAATTTTACTTTAAAAACTCTGCACATTTCATAAGTCTTCTGGATAACATCAGGCTAGACCCAGGCGATATATTGGTGAGTTTTGACGTTGTTTCTCTCTTCACTAAGGTCCCAGTAGGGGAAAAGCTATGAAAATAATCTCAGAAAAATACCCTGTCGCAAAGCATGTCGTCACTTTGTCGCAGCATTGTATGTCATCTACATACTTTGTTTATGAAGGACAATTCTATAAACAAGTCATAGGCGCACCGATGGGTTCACCATTATCACCAGTGGTAGCAAATTTGTATATGATAGATAGATAGATAGATAGATAGATATTTTTATTCACTAAGACTAGTACAGTGTACAAGTATAACTCTTTGCAGAGAAAGTGAATAGTCTATAATTAATAATTAATAATAAAAGTGATAGTAATTATAATGATATACACAGTGTTAGAAGAAAGAATAGTTGGATATAAAGCATAATTGATAATTGATATGGATATTGATATTGATATGTATGATGATTTGATGATATTGATATATATATATATAATTTTATATATAATATATATATGATGATTCATTAATTGATTAATAATGATAAACACAGTGTTTATGTTAAAAGAGTAGATGCAAAACAATAGCATGCGCTACTATAGATTAAGAACTCATATATAATAAAGAAAAGTTGGATATAAAGAAATTTTTGATGTGATATGGTGATAAGAATTGCTGATGGCACAGAAAACAGCAATGATTACAGTAGAATGTGTCTAGTATATATTGATATTTATATATATATGATGATTGATTGATTGATTAGTGTTTATGGTAAAGTAGAGTAGATGCAAAATATGCCCTACTAGATTAAGAATTCATATAGAAAAGAAAAATTGGATATAAAGCAATAATTGTTTATGATATTGTGATAAGAATGCTAAGGGCACAGAAAACAGCAATGATGTACAGGTAGAAATGTGTCGATAGTATATAATTGAGATTTATATGTATATATATATATGTGTGATGATTGATTTGATTAGTGTTTATTTTTAAAGTAAAGTAGATGCAAAATAATAGAATGCCCTACTAGATTAAGAATTCATTTTAGAATTAAAGAAAAGTTGGATATAAAGCAATATTGATGTGATTTTGGGTGATGAGAATTGCTGATGGCACAGAAAAACAGCAATTGGAGGATGTACAGCAGAATGTGTCTTATATACCTGCACAATCCAAGGAAGCGTGTAAGCACATATATATATATTATATATAGAAGTTTGTTACATCATTTTGGCCTGGGGTCAAAAGGTGGAGATGGGTAACTGATTCCAAGGGAAGGAGGATAAGAAGGTATGACAGTGTAAATGAAATGATAGAAGGTTTAGGATGGGATTCTTTAAAATTACGGAGAGGGAGAAACAGGCTGTGCAACCTGTTTCGTGATATGAATGGAATACAGGGATGGAATGAGATAAGCAATAAAATTGAAAAAGAATTATACAAAGGGAGGAAAGACCATGACCTGAAATTGAAATGTAAACTAAAAAAGAAGGATGTTGGGAAGTGGTCTTTTTTAAAATAGAATAATTGTGGAATGGAATCAATTGCCAGCAGCAGCTGGTGAGAAATCCTCGGTAAAAAGGTTTAGAAGGTGTTTGGAGGATATTGATTTGGATCTGATGTAGATTTGATTTGATTGATGTTTGATGTTGATTTGATGATGGTGTTTGAGATGTAAAATAAGAAATGAATAAAAATGAATGTGAATGTTATATTTTTGATACAATTTTAAAATGTTAATTTTAGGAACTTGCCACCATGTAACCACATATTTGCAAGGATAATAAAATATATAAATATAAATATATATCCAAATGTTACGTACCATGTATATATATATATATATATATATATCGATTGACATAAAATTATAACTTTGTTCAACATAAATCTTATCACAAACCTACGCAGTTGTGCAACGGTCAAAAATCATTCTCAGAACCATCCAAATGTTTTGTATATGATATTTTTTAATATAATGCAATTGTAGCAATTTGTTGGACTGTTGGTTTGTTTGCACTTACGTAATGAACTAGATTTCAACAATATTTCGACGAATTATGAGCCATCTTACACTGATTTATTGATGAGTTGACATAACAGCAGTATTTTATTTATTTTTATTTTATTTATTTAAGTAATATTGCCAAACTGTTTACATAATATGTTGATTGATTCGTCATTAATGGTATTAAATTTTATGTTTATAGCAAGATCTCATTACATACGCAATTATGCAACGGTCTAGAATCATCGAAATGTTTTTGTAATAAGAATTTCAGTTGCGTCTTGATACATTTCGGTTGATACGTTGATAATGGTATTTAAAATTATATAGCTTACTATCATTTTTATAGATTCCGTACTTTTAAAGCAAAATAATTCAAATAAAATGTTTAGATTCCCATTAATTGATGATATGATAGATACTATATTTTTAAAATACAAACAGATGTCGAGACGCAGCTTGAGGGGGTTCGAGCAAGTACGAGCATAAACTTTATAACTGATGAGTGTGGTGATTTTACATTGACGTCATTAGCCGGTTGAGTCAACATTTGATTGTTGCATTCCACTTAAACGTTAGTCATGTAAAAGATATAAGAATTAATATTCATGTAAAAAATCAATAACTCGCGTTGATAATAAAATGTTCCATGCACCACACGACATATGACTGTAGTTCGTGTGAACCTGCACGTAGATTAACCAGCCAACGCTGTGAAAGCATTTCCAGTCTATCAATCGACCACGTATCTAATCAATAACGTTATTCCATTTCCCATGAGCCAGTCACGGGTAGAAACATTACTGCATGCACTCGCTTTAATGGTGCATTAATTACATCGTGGAATTAGATAAGGAAAAACATTTTTAATTATTTAATTATTGATTCCATACAGTTTTACTTTTTAATGATTAGATTGTTCATAAATTGCCATGATTCGATCGAGCACGTAATGAATCGTATACTAATGTCCCTACTTGCTGAATCTGTTTATAACTGAGGTATTTTCGTAATGATACCTGTTGTAGAGTACGTTCACATTTTACCCGGTGTGACCCTCTTTCGCTTTCGCGAAAACGACTGAAGATGAACTCGGAAAAACATCAGTCAGGATGCCGGTGACGGGCTTCGATCCCGTGACCCCTCGAATCATTGTCTCTTGCGCTACGCACGAGCCTGTGTCGATGAGTGCACAGGTATTGGGCTAACACTCTAAACCCCACCAAACTGTTGGGACTTCGGCACTTTCGAAATCAGGGAGATTTTATCACTCTTCTTCTTCTTCTTCTTCTTCTTCTTCTTCTTTTCTTCTTCTTCTTCTTCTTCTTCTTCTTCTTCTTCTTCTTCTTCTTCTTCTTCTTCTTCTTCTTCTTCTTCTTCTTCTTCTTCTTCTTCTTCTTCTTCCTAAGCTTATAGAGACCCAACATTTTAACAATCCCGTCAACAAAGAAGGTCTTAGATGTTCGTTGTTTTGCAAAATTGAGATGAATAATAATAATTCTAGAATTCTGGAAAGTAGAATCCCCGCCATGAATGAGATACAATGTTAAAAGTGTTTTGTTTTTTCTTCTAGGGGTTCAATTGTGAAAGATTTCTCCACCTTCTGGATTGACATCCCCTCTCAGATCGCCAGGAGGTTTGTTTTTCCAAATGAACAGAGCCTATCGTTGATTTTTGGTAAGATCTTTGTTCTTTCTTTCATTCGTAATCTCAAACAATGTGTTGTTCAAATAAAAATAGTATATTTGTGTCTACCTGTTGTTAAGTGGGTCATATTGATGATGCTTTGCGTTTATTTAACTCATAAATGCACAAATAAATGATCCACTTACTGCAATATATTTTTTAAGTTTTCTTATGTATAATAATTCATTATTCATAGGCCTTATTGCAATTTTTTATTACATCAGGCCAACCTACAAAACCTGTACGTTCTTCAAACAAAGTAATGCGTAAAATTTTATTCACGTTATATAAACAAATACATATTTTTATAGTTATCTAAAATATTTAAGAAACAAATTCTCTATGGCCTATGGGTTTATGTGTTTTTAGCATGATTTCAAATGTCTATGTTTTAAGTAAGCTTGCCCAAAGCTTAGTTTTGGATTAATAACTTGGGATCTGGGTTTTACTGCCAGTTTTAGGTTATGCTTTACTTTTAGGAATCCCTTTAATGTGGTAAAATATATTATTTTAGGCATCATTTCAGTATTAATAAATATGTTATTGTACATGAGTGTGTGTGTCTAGTTATTTACGCTAGCGAATGCCCTATACTGTTGTATTGATTAGCCGACTGTTCCCCAAGGTGCAATGATGTATTGCATCAATATTTTGAGTCTCGCTACCCTGAAATTCATGATCACAGCAAACCAAGCATACAGTAATAAACCACTCAATCCAACAAACATACTCTGCGATTTAAGACCGAGGCTGAACACGGCCACATTGTAGGCGGGGGTTAGTTTGTGAGTCGGAGACGGAAGCCAATACGCTCTAGTAAAATACGCTACCAAATATTGTACTCGTTTCTCCCAGGAGAAATGAATTATACACATCACAAATCTGTTTCCACTTTCGATCGGGGATTTTGCAAGTAAGCCAATGTTGATTGATTACCGACTGAATCGCCATTTCTTGTTTGCAAAAATGTATCGTTTTATTTTGAAGAAGGTGAATTGTTGTGTGTGACTGATTTTCAAAGCTCTGGCTACTCTACACTCAACAGCACCGTTTTCTCGGCAACCGGTTTCGCAAATAATATCGGCAGGGCCTAAGAAGACTTTTGCTCTTAAACCCCGGGGTCGATTTTTGTTTCTAAAGCCCCTTAAAAAACCGTGGGAACGAACAAAAATAGGGCGGTTTTAGGAGAAGCCCTAAGAAGCCCGCTTCGCAACGTGTAGCACAACCGTCAGTCACAGGGGCTTAGAAGCCAAAAAAAGGGGCAGGGGCTTAGGACACAGGGGCTTAGAATACCGCGCCAT
This sequence comes from Sweltsa coloradensis, assembly GCA_024449915.1. Lineage (NCBI taxonomy): Eukaryota > Metazoa > Arthropoda > Insecta > Plecoptera > Chloroperlidae > Sweltsa > Sweltsa coloradensis. The sequence goes on from JAMZAV010000710.1 coordinate 250,605, forward strand.
ATTTTTGCAACAATTCCAAAATTAGAAATTTTTTCCCTTCGTTTATGAGTGTAACCTTTTGGGTCGATATGAGAAAATTTTCAAAGATATTTAAATATAATTGTTCCGCCTTTCAAATTTTTAAATTTATTTTAAAAATTTAATTATTTTTAAAATAATCATGAACTTTTTCAGCCAATAATATTTCATTTTTTTGTGTTATGACAATTTATCACCCACGGTAATAAATAATGACTAGTTTTTGTGCTTCGTATCCGCGTCGTCATGGCCAGCGCGGTGATACGAAAGGATGTCCGTGTACTCTGGTGCAGGAATCATAAACATGTCACAGTGTAATCTTATGTGCGGGAATGGAAGGGGTCTTATCGTTCACTGCCACTTTATGGGGCAATTTCCCCGAACTTGGCTTTTCAGTACGTCACACTACTTGGGGAGTGGGGAAAAACATTTTTTTCATAAAATTTTGCGAACCAATTGCACGTGCGGCATAAAATCCGACCGAAGAATTTTTTAAGTCGACTTGTATGCTCTTTGAAGGGTTTGGTATCAAAAAAACATCTGATTTTCATATGCAACTACGTCACGTTTTTAGAACCGTGGGCCCAAAAAACATACCCCCACTTCTGCCAAAACCCGGCGTAATAGACTAACCCCTTACAACACTCAATTTCCGTGACTAGGCACAAAATCTAGTCGAAAAAAAACGCGAGCAGAGAAGGCTGATTTTTTCAGATTTTTTTGGTCTTCGAGGAGACTTCAGTGGGGTTGGAGCAGACCCAACCGGGGATACAAGGGAAGTCGGAATTTGGAACGTCTTGGATTGGAGTTTTTCTTCGATCGTTTGGTTTTTTTGGAAACTTGGAACGTGGGCAAAACTTGGGGAAAATTTTGGAACTTCATCTTTTTGGTTTTTGGGAGCTTGGAACGTGGGCGAGAATTTGGAATTGGGAAATTTGGGCGGAACTTGCCCCCTGACCTGGTCAATTCAAATCTACAAAACCCCCCCGATAAACGTAAAACAAACTTGATCTACGAACAAACTTTTAAAAATGGTGGAAATTTTTTATTACTAAAATTTTTTATTTTGAGAACTTTTATTATTGAGAACTTTTTATTTTTGGGGAAAACTTTTAAAAGTTGATAACAGTTTTTGTAATTGGAAATGAAATAACTTGATTTGATTCTTTTATAATTGTATTTTGAAACGGGTTTTTTTAATTTGTTTTAAACCTTTCGTTGTCTGTCTTCCCCAATATTTTTTTCGTTTTTTTAAAATTTAAACTTCAGCGGGGTTGGAAAGACTACTGACTTGAGCTAGACCGGCCACTCTTCAAAGGTGGTAATTTGTTTTTTCAACAGCTGTTTGATTTTGGTACAGTGAATTTTTGTTTGATTTTTTTTCAATTTTGGATAAAATAAAGTAGTTTTTTTATTGTTTTAATTTGTTGTCGGGCTGGTTTGGCTATTTACGAATTGGCGCCCCCAATTTGGGGTTTTGTTCTAACACTCCCCGGAATAATAAAAAAACTTAATAAAAATGTAAAACGGGGGTGTTTCCCAATTTTTAACCCAAAAAATTTTTTTTTTTAAAAACTGAATAATTAAAATAAAAAAATGAGTAAAAAGGACGACAAGGATGGTATTTTTCTGAGATGATACTAATGTGAATTCAATGTTACTATGACACGACAACTGAGATCATGGATACCCGAGGTCAAAAACCCACCAAAAAACCCAGGAAACCCTTTGCTAAATCCATCCCCTAGGCCTAGAATCCCCAGACCAGTGAGGAATCAAAAGGGCCTAACGGACACACCTAAGCCTGGACCAGGATATTCTACAGGAAAATAGGGGCTTTAACCCAAAAACAACACGGACTAGCGAACCAACCCTAAAAGAAATTTAAATTCATTTATGAACCAAATGGTAGCAGGAAAAAAAAAAATTAGTACAGATATTGCCGGAGTAATAACTGACTGGGGCAAAAATTGATAAGGTACGAGGAATGAGCCGTTTTTGACAAAATAAAGCAACGCTTGATAAGGATAGAGGAACGAGGCAGATCGGTTAGAACGAGAATAAAAATTGAAAAGCAGATAAAAATGGCGTAGAAAGAGAAATAGAAAAGTTTTTAAAGGGTTTTGTGATAAAAAAATTTTGGGTTATTGGAGAAGCAGAGATATTGATGTTTCCGGGTTAATTAATAAAAATAAAATGTGTGTTGAGATAAACCTTATGTAAGGATGGGGAAGGAAAGTTTAGGGCGAGAAGGGCTAACAATATGACATTTTAGTGATGATGTTGAAAATTTTGGAAAAAAAGAGTTAAAAAATTAAATTTTATTGTGATAAGTGAAAACGTAAGTGTAAAGTGATAACAAAGTTAAAAGTTGATAGTGGTAGTGACTTTTATAATAAAAACGTAGAATGACTTGATATGAGAGAAAACGGAAACCTAAAAATAAAAGGAAGTGAAGGTAAAAATTTGGGTTTTAAAAAAATAAAAATAAAAAGGGAAGTGGAAATAAAAGAAATTTTTAACCCCGGAATAAGAAATAGTCGGTATTTGACAATAAGGGTGAGAATTAAACCCAGTGAGAATGAGTTTTTGATAGTGGAGATGAGGGGATAGGCCTACTAATGGAAACAAACTTTAAATAAAAACAAGCATAACTTAAACTTAAAATATTTTGGTCGGATAAATGGGACTTCGAAAAACAGGAATAAAATTAAAATCAAGACAGATGGTTTGGAAAATTAAAAAATTTACTGAATATAAAAGGAAAGGGAGCTTTGGGAAAAATAAGCTTCAGCAAAAATCAGAAAGTATGAGAGTGAAAAAGGAAAGAATTCAAAAATTTAAATGATTAAAATGTGACGGTAGGGGTTAGGCCCAGGTGTAAACACTGGGGTACACAAAGCCAAAATAAAATAAAAAAACTTGCTTTCATAAATTAAAAATAGTATTTAAACAAAACAAAAAACCTAATAAAAAACAATTTAAACAAATTTGACTGATTTGAATAAAAATTTTGGGATAAAAATAAAATTGAAAATTTTTAAATAAAACTTTAAATTTTTTTATAAGTGGACAAAAAAATAAAATAAATTTTGAATTTAAACCCAGAATGGATAGAAAAAAAAGTGACGGGAGCTTTGGGGGTTAAAAACCTCCCAGAAAAAAAACACAGTAGGCCAAAATTTAAAATTTAAAAAATTTTAAAAAACTAACATTTTTATAAAATAAAAAGAGTAGGGGAAATAGATTTCAACCAGCTTTTAAAAAAACTTGCCCCTTTACTTAAAAAAACTAAAAAAATGGATGCATAGGGGCCCAGCCTCCACAGATAATGCCCTCTAGAGCGAGAAGCAAAAAAAATTAATGACTTAGATAAGAAAAAAAAAATTTTCACTGACTGGCAATGAGACAGCCCCAAAAAATTTAATACACATCTTTTAAAGGGAGAACATTTATACCCACAATTTAAAGGGGGAACGGGAAAACACCAAGGCATCCACACAACAAAGGGTTGTCACACTAACTTGTGCATTGTAAAACAAAAAATTTTTTTTGTCACACTCAACTTGTGTTGTCACACCCAAAAAAAAATAAAACCTCACATTTTCTAACTTAAATTTTTTGAAGTTAAAATACTAAATGAATGTATTTTATAACTTTAAAAATAAACTTATTTTTTATTTTAAAAAATTTTTTAAATCATTGGGACTTGTATAAAATAGATTTTAAATTATTTTGAAATTTTGAAACGTTGAAAGTGAATTTGGGAACTCAAGTTAAATTTAAATTTAAAATTGACAACCAATTATTTTAAAACTAAACAAACATGGAAAATTTTAAAAATAGAAACTAGAAATAATAGTAAATTTGAGAGTTTTCAGTGAAATAAAGTAAGGCTAGGAGAATTTGAAACAAAAAACAGATGGGATTTTTTTTTTAGATGATATGGGAGGGTGAATTTAATATTTTGGGATTAAAAGGTGGTCTCGATTTAATGTTTAATAATAATAAGTGGTATTTAATGTGAAGTAAGTGATAAAGTGGTAAAGTTGAATTTTATGTGGTCGTTGGAACATGGGGTTAATTTTAAATTTTAGTGGGTGTTTTAGTGGACGTAAGTGCGATTTTTGTTTAGAAAATTTTAATGTGGGTTTTATGTGGCTTTGGGAACGAGTTGGTTAATTTGAAGTTTTTGTGGTCTGGGTGATGCGAACTTAGAATTAAGAAAAATTTGAAGGGGAAAAAATAAAAGTTTTTAACTTGGGAGTCACAATAATCTGGTATTAATTTAGAAAAATTGGGGGATAGGACATGGAGATATAGTGAATGAGAGATAGTGAACGAGAGATAGTGAACTTTAAATTTAAAGGGAAATTTTTTTATTTTTCTTGAAAAAAACTAATTTTGGAAACGGGGAGACATTAAAACATTTTATGAAAAAACTTTTTAAAATTTGTTTGGAACTTTTTCAATTTTTGTTGGAACATAACCTCACTTTAAATTTTTTAAATTTAAAAACTTAACGTGAAATTTATACGTTGGAACTGTAAAAGGAACGTGACCTTGAACTTTTAACTGAGATGTGAAATATTTTGTTTTTTTTAAAAAAAATTGGGAATTTTATAAAATCGGATGGGAACCCATACTACGTGGTTGAATTTGAAATAGTTTTTAAATGAACTTTTTAACTTACAATATTTTTAAAAAATTCAAACTTGGGTTTGACATAGGATTTAAAAATAAAATAAATAAAAATTTGTCGAGTAATCGATAATAAAATAAACTTAGTATTTCGGTTTTGAACCAAAAACCTTTGTGGAATTTGAAAACCCCAACAAATTTTAAAAATTTTTTTGAGAAATTTTAACTTTTGAAATTTAGTTGGAAATATCGAACCTATGAAATTTAAAAATTTAAATTTTTAAAGGGGAAGAGCGGGCGGTTTTCCATTGTAAGACCGGGGCAGTAATATAGTTCACATATTTATTTTCTATCATCATATCATACCTTTTTTTTCATTAGCTGATTTTTTTATGTATTATACCTAGTTTAAAAAACAGCAATGCTGAATAATTTTGATCGCAATCTAACTTGTGACACTTAATTTTCTGTTTATTTTGGAAAGATTTTCCATTTTGGGAATTTAAAAAATTGTAAAACTTTATTTAAAAATTTTGACTTTACTTTATCCAATGAGAGAAAATTTTGTGGACAGATACAAAATTTAAACCCGGGTTTGATGGAAAGGATTGGGTTTGCGAAAACTTCGGAATTTGATGATAAATAAATTGATCGATAATTTTTAAATTTTTGCGACGCCGTAGCTGATTTATTAGTTTTCAATTGTTTAATTTTTTCGAGGGGGGGGTGTAGCAGACATAATTTGTTTTAGTTAATAGAGTGTTGGGTTTGGGTTTTCCCGAAATTTGTTTCCCAACCATCCCCTTTCTTTTTATGTATATTCCTGTATCTTTGTGGGCAGTACCTAATAGCAAGTTCCTTATTTTTTTCATTGTACTGTTGAAAATTTTTTTCTTCTTAAAAATCAATGCAACTTGAAAAAAACGGATCATTACTGTAATTTTTTTTAAAACTATAATTGAAAATAAATATTATTGCAACCCTGGTAAATAACCACACTCTCATATTATTCAAAAAAAAACCCTGCTTTTGAAAAAAAAAATATACTTATAAACTAAAGTAAAATTTTAAATTTAAGAACTTAGTGAAGAAATTCAAAATTTTTACTACATTCATTTTTTGCCCCCTTTAGGGGATATTTTAAACCTTTTTTTGGGTTTATAGAGACAATTTCAAGATATTTAAATATTAATTTGTTCCCGCCCTTTTAAATTGTTAATTTTTTTGAAAATTAATTTCATTTTAAAAAATTTCATAAAATATTTCAGCCAATAATATTTTATTTTATTGTGTTATGCAATTTTTCAGCCCCGCGTAATAAAAATGATAGTGTTTGTGCTTGTATCCGCGTCGTCATGGCCCCCGCGGTGTTACGTAATCGATGTCCGTGTACCTGTGGCAGGAATCATAAAAATGTCAAAGTCGTAATCTTAGTCGGAAAGGAATGTCTTATCGTCACTGGCCTACATTATCGGCAAATTCCCCGAACCCTTGGGCATTCAGTGATCACACATAGCTTGGGAGGTGAAAAATTCTTTTAAACATTTGCGCAACACAACTTGCACGGCGTGCATAAAAATCCGACCCAATGACAGTTTTTAAGTCGACTTGTATGCATCTTTTTAATGGTTGGTATCAAAAAACTATCTGAGTTCACATGCAACTACGTCACGTTTTAGAACCGTGGGACCAAAAAAAAACCCCCTTTGCCTAATCACCAGGGCGTAATGACAAGCCAATTCAACACTCAATTTCCGTGACTACGTCAAAAATCATCAGTCGAAAAAAACGCGAGAGAGAAGGCTGATTTTTTCAGACTTTTTTTTTGGGCTCTCGAGGAGACTTACGTCCGGGTTGGGCAGATCAACCAGGATACAAGGGAACGTCTGGAACTTGGAAGTCTTTGGGCTTGGGATTTTTTCGATCGTTTGATTTTTGGACTTTGGGAAAGGGGCAGAATTTGGGGGAGAATTGGAACTTTGATCGTTTTTGGGTTTTGGGGGCTTGGGAAAGTGGGCGAAATTTGGAACTTGGAAATTGGGCAGAACTTTACCCTGGACCCGGTCAATATTAAAAAATCTACGAATCCGATAACACGGAAAACAAACTTGTTCTACGAACAAACTTTTTAAAATGGCTGGATAACTTTTTTTACTGAGAACTTTTTTTTAAATTTAGAACTTTTTTTTATTGAGAATTTTTTTTTGGGGAAATTTTTAGAATTTGAAAAAATGTTTTTGAATTGGAAATGTAACTAAATTTATTTGATTCATTTTAAGTATTTTTTAAAATGGGTTTTGTTATTTGGTTAACCTTTCGTTGTCTGTCTGCCCATCAATATTTTATTTTATTTTTTTTAAATTAAACTTTAGCATTGGCAAACTACTGATTGGCTAGACCCGGGGCACTCTTCTAAGGTGGTAATTTTTTTTTCTCAACAGCTGTTTTACTTTGAGTCGTGAAATTTTTTTTGATTGTTTTTTAATTTTGGGTAAAAAAAGTAGTTTGTTTTTGTTTTTTTTTTTGCGGGCTTGTTTGGTTTTAGCGACATGATACGAGTTCGCCGACTCAACATATAAACGTCTCACTCGCCGAAAAAAACGTCACCACACTAGGTGTTCACATTTTATAAGTTGGCCCACCCCAAGTTAATACTCCTTGGCCCAACCGACTTATTTAGAATAAATACCACTGATTCTACGTACGCGCATTGCTGTTGATAGTAGATGCTCCAAACATTCCCAGAGAGACACCCAATTTATTAGCTGCTGACCAACCTTTGTTGGGTTTCCACATGGATCCAGCTTATTAAATTAAAAAGATAACAATAAAAAAATCACGTTATCACGAATATCTTGTTCGCATCAGAGGGAAAATATCATCGATATGTTGAAGTTGTCTTTAAGTAGTAGAAGTAGTAGAAGTAGTAGAACTATTTTCCTCGAGCAGTGAAACTGAAGTTTTCGCTACGACGATCACTACGCTCATCCAATATATCGAGTAACATAAATCTTATGGTTGTTGCGCACTTCAACTCGCACGGCCACTCTGTCGGTTTACACCGTAAACCCGATAATAAGGACGGAATGGAAATTATTCTATAATGAACCAACATTTGATTGTACTCAATATTACCCTCTTAATGCAGCAATGATTGAAATAAACCTCGTTGAAACCCGCGCATTTGTATTTCAATCATCTAGTTGATTCAAAATGCGTTCAGTCGAATAGTTCACTGCACTGTGCTGGCTAAATGGTTTGTGATTTACATTAATTTGTTTTAGAAACAGAGATCAGTTTCATGCAATGGTTCCATGTAGAAAAATGTTATGTTACAATCTACTTTACCTCACTTGTCTAAATCACATCTAGTGTATGGAACTTCCGACTATACACGACAAAAAACTCACTTTTGATAATCAATGCCAATTATAATTGATCTCACTATTTTCATTCAAGTATTTGGTTGCCTAAACACCAGGGGAACGCCAAAGTCGTTGTTAAACGAGTGAGTGACCCATGTGTATAGTATCCGGTATCATTCCCCATACTGGGCTGTTCCCGGGTACTCAACACATGGCTCACTCACTCGTTTTTTCAAGACTTTGGCGTTCCCTATTATTTAAATTGAACATTTAAAATGCAAAAGGGTTCAAAAGTATTAGCGTGAAACTTTCCAAATTTCCCCAAAACAGAACAAAAGTTTTATTTCCCATTTAACACCCCCCAAAAAAAATATGTGGGTTATAAAAATATAAAAAAAAATTCGAGTTAAAGGGTAAATTTAACCCAAACCTCCGTGTGGTAGGCTAAATGCTTACCCAAAAGGTATGCAAGCACGTAGATGTGGTCCCCCTAATGCTACTAAAAAAAAATGCCCTAGATATTTAAAAATCACATTTTTATTCTTGTAGGTTTAAATCGCAATGGAACTAGCTGATTTTGTTAGCAGTTCTCAGTAAACCTACCGGATGTCTGTTTAAAATTTCAGCCCAATCTGTTCAGCGGTTCGGCTGATTTTCGACGTACAAACAGACAGACAGACAGACAGATAGACAGACAGACAGAATCACAGAATGAGAGCCGTTCGAGTTGAATGGAGACACTCGGTCGCTACGCTCCCTCGTTTAATAATTAAACGAGTGAGCGCAGCGAACGGAGTGATCTCCATTCAACTCAAACGGCGCTTATCGTTAGTCTGCGTGTGTATGTGTGTGTGTGTGTGTGTATGTGTGTATGTGTGTGTATGTTGAAAATCAGCCGAATCGCTGAACAGATTGTGCTGAAATTTTAAACAGACATCCGGTACGAGTTTATTGAGAACTGCTAACAAAATCAGCAAGATCCATTGCGATTTAAACCTACAAGAAATAATAAATTGAAAAATAGGCTTCCAATGTTTGATATTTTTTGTTTGTTATTTACCTGGCTGTGAAATGCCGTGCCCATGCAAGGTCTATCAAATGTTGAACGTCAATTGGTACCTCCAAATTCTGCTCGTAGATTGAGTAAACCTTGCAATATTTACACGTATTTCGTACTGGCTATGTTTTCCATAGTATTGTCACAGATGATAGACTACACTGCGTTATATGCATTTCAAAACATGTTTAATAATTTTTTAAATACAATCTAGGAATGACAACATCTTTCCCAACCAGGGGATTTCTTTTTCTCTTCCTACTCGTTCTTTTCACTTTTTACTTTTTCCTTTTTCAATTTCTCAGTGTAAAGCGGCCTTAAGGGCGCTTTAGCCAACTAGACTTGGGAAACGCCAAAGTCGTTGTTAGACGAGTGAGCGAGTCATGTGGTGAGTACCCGGGAACATTTGCATTTAAGTTTGATAATTATATTCGTATAAATAATAGGTTTTTTAAGTTTAGTTGGTGTACGGGCGCGTCAACTGTAACTACTGTAAGGCCAAAATGCGCCTCTCTAGCCTATGATAGGCTAGGTAGGCCTAAGGTAGGGGGAAGAAAAGTAATGTAACAGGGTACTCAACATATGGCTCACTCACTCGTTTAACAACGACTTTGGCGTTTCCCTAGTTTAACTACATTCACGTATCCGTTCAATTTTGTCATTTACGTATTTCTGTCCTTAACTCAATTGCAAAGTGTAATCCAGATTGCAACCCACTTTTACAAGGAAAATGATAATAGAATCCAGATCCAAAATAGATTTTCCTAGAGTACGGATGAAAGCATTGTAAATTCGAGAAAGTCTTGTATTTCTTAACCCTCTAGGGACTTTCTCAAACTTCCCCACCGTCGTATTCCCGAATGGGTTGTCCAAAATATTCTATTCCAGATGTCCCTAGAGGCCTCGGCTAGGTGTTCCCCATGCTTCCAAGATTGGTTCGCAGTGTGCTTGGTGCTTGCCAAATAATGTGTGCATTTGTTAGTTTGTGACCCAGTTTCTTCCAATTCCTGTACGGGTTACATCTGTAGTGCGTTGTAGAATTATGAAACAATTTGTATTATTTGCAAGACTTTATTTTTAAGCGAGCGAAGCGAGCGTTTCCATTTGACTCTGCCGGAAAAATTAGTCACTGTTTTTTTTTTTTTGTTTGTTTGTTTGTTTGTATGTCTCGCCATAACGTTCGAACGGAGGCTCGGATCGAGTTGAAATTTTGACCATCCGCAAGCTTCGTTCTCGATTGAATGCCATTAGTTTTGTGGCAAAATCGTTCAAAAAGTTAAAAAGTTACATTAAAGTTAATCGAAAGTTTTTTTTCAAACTAAACGGCAACAAAATCTGAGGTGGCCAAATCATTTAGAATGTCCGTCCGGTCACGAATATGTTAATTTTATTTTGATCCGATAAGTAGTGTTAATGGAAATTACATTATAACAAAAGTAACGTTACCATGGCAACGAAAAGACGCGCGAAGTTCGCACTATGCACTGCCACCTAGAAATAATCAAAATACTTTCGAGGAAGAGTGTATTATTTGTCACCAAAGAGATAGTTTTCCCAAGAAGTCAAGGTCCTCTAGATGGCGGTGGATTTTATCCACAAAGTAAAGGTTTACACACGGGTTTACCCAAATATTTTGGCAATAATAAATAATATTGGAAACATGGCCCTGTGGACAGCGAACGTCGCAAATTTTAAAATTTAAAAAAATGTGCAATGTGGGTCTAGCTATAGCACGTGCTCGCTTATCAACGCGTCCAACTGAGCGTTTCCTAGTTACATCTTACGAGGCATAATATTATAAAATTAATAAATACCGGAAAACCGAATATTTTGCTGTAGTTTTTGTTTGAACTATAATGTTTTACAAAGCGTTTGCTGAGATTGTCGTGTATAACATCGCTAGGACATAACGTCCAATTATTTCTCACCCTATACACCTTGTTACCTAAAGAGACACATTTTTCTGGCGAGGTTTTCTACTGAAAATGTAGGACAACCGTAGCTAGTTTTGATCTAAGCACACATGGATATAGGGTTGGCAATGCGCAGAGCGTGAATACGAGCCAGGCGCCGCATCACTCTATTTTCACGCCATTTTGGTTCACACTCAAAACTACGGCTATTTATTGAAGAGCCCATCTTACAATATACGATCAATCCAAGTATGGTAAGAGCCACCTAATTGTCATGCAAAAATGTTGAATTGGCAACGTGGGGCCCATTTCACCAACTTCCAACTTCTCGGGAGAACAATAATGGCTCCTATGGGTCGTTTTTACTTTTATGCATCGTATAACAATTTTTCCAGTTGGATGGGATAAATGTGAAAACTAATCTAGCGTAGAAGCTTCGACTTGTTACGCGTTGTCAGTATCAGCTCGTCACATAAGCGCGCAAACGAATATCAAACGGATAAATACGTACATAATGTAAGCATTGACTGGAATGATTCTAGCATGAGATTGAGAAGTAGGCTATGTATGTACCAGGTAATAAAATATGAATACTGAGGAAGCTATATGTTTGTATGTCAACATTGTTGTTGTTGTTGTTGTTGTTGTTGTTGTCTTCTTCTTCGCTGTTATCTCACGTTTCCTCGTGTTCCACTCTAATCTCTGTACAATAACAAAACACCACGAACAATCACTATTACAAAGAATGGTTGCCAGAACAAAAGGAACATGAAGCAATCAATAAACAACTTGGCAAAGAACGAAGAAAAAATATAGGAAAATAAAAATATGTTAAGACGCGAGATAAGAAGGCAAGATCAAACAAGTTGAATCCCAAAGAGCGATGGTCAAAGTCCCCCTGCAGCCCCCTGGTCAACAAGAGAAAGATAAACAAAATCAACGTCAAGTCCTATCAGGGTGAGACTTGTGAAGCTTTAGACTGACCCTTGGGGCTGGGCCTCTCGACGTCGGAGACATTCTTTCGACGCCACGAGACCAATACTATAAGCCGCTTCTTTATTTATTGGCTAATATTTGTCCATGTCTCACTCACTAGAGATATTATTGAGTTGAAGTGTAGGTGATAGCGACCATTTTGGTTTCGTATCATTTTATTTTATGCTACAGAACATGTGTCCCACGAGTACAATTCTTGGACAACATATAAATATAAACAGTATTATTGTTATGTATAATAATAAAAACTATATACTATACTATAAATAAACTTATTTACCATTTTATAAATACAATGTGAATGTGCGTAAATTAAACTTATATTTTAACGTCTATGTATATGCTTTTATGGCTTTATTCTATCAACAATAATAAAAGTACTATCAATGATTATTTTTTATATTTGGTACAATTAAACTGAAGGTATAAATAGCATGCATTGATGCAAGCTGCATTTGAAAATTTGCCGATTACTATGAGAGTGTCAGAAATACTTTTATAAATGGCTCTTTCATTCAGAATGTATGTAATGTAGTTTAAAAGGTAGAAACGACGGAAACAGTGGCCTAGGGAAGATTCCTTCTAAAAGGACATTTAGAGGTTAATGAAGAAAGTATGTCAAGTTCACTATGTAGTGAATGCGCGTCGATTAAAAGAGATGGAACAGCGCTCGAATACGAGACTATGGACGTTTCCTGTTCGTTTCATCCATCAACAATCCTGGCCGAGTTATATTATGCCCGTATTTTTCCTCAGTCGTAATAGAAAATACAAATGCTTGGATTCCGTTATTGTTACTGCTGCTTCTTGTATTAGTTCTCCCTTGAAGCAGTGATGCTATCAATGCAATGTGCGGTCGCACTTTATCCACGCCTCATTCCTCGTCTGGGTAAAGCATGTCTCTGCTGCTTCTTGTTGATGAGCAAGTCCCGAAGACTTCAATTTCACCGACCCCCCAAAAAAATTTAGCTCGGGTTTTTTTTGTTTTTTTTGTTTTTTGTTTGTTTTCGTCTGTTTGTTCGCTCTCTACCGGCAAACGCATATGCGATCTTGATGAAAATTTGACACGACCTTCGTTTTCTCTGAACTTAGACTTGCTACTTTTTGGGTACAATCGAAGAAATATTCCATGGAATATCGTACTTTTACGATTTTTTCGATTTTTAGTGCGATATTTTCGTGCCATTTGGGCCAATTCTGACCAAACGGGTGGGGCTACAACGTTCATATTTCACATGGACATTAAGGAATGTGATGTATTGCTTTCTAAAAGAAAGCTTGAAGGTTAGCCCCCTGAAGCAGTGAATTAAATGCTTTAATATACGCTTTTTTGGACTTTTGTGTGCGTATTTTTCGTCCTTGAAGCACGTACATCTGACCAAGGGTGGGCAACTTACAAAGTCTCATTTAGTCTGGTTAAAGGTCTCTGGTCTTGTAGTACCTTTTGAAGAGAGAAAAAGTGGGTCAAACTTTAGCCAGATCCATCGAAATAAAGCTTTTTGCGCTTTTTATTAAATATACCAATTGAACAGAGAACATCAAGAAATCTGCAACATTCACCTTCGTTGCGTAAGGCCAGGCAAACAATAGCCTTGAAAGCAGTAAGCTATCATGCAACTAACCAACCTTTACAAAGCTCATCCTCACGCGTGGGATTAGCGTTTGTCCTGTATTAGTTCTCCCTTGAAGCAGTGATGCTATCAATGCAATGTGCGGTCGCAACTTTATCCACGCCTCATTCCTCGTCTGGGTAAAGCATGTCTATGCTGCTGGACGTAAAAGTCATCAAGTCCAGCTCGAAACCTTCAGAGGTTTGACTTTTGAGTAATGCTAGATTGCTTGAAAAGCAGTTCGTCCTCTGTATTATTGCAGCACAAATGTTAGTGGATCAGGCCTACATGATACAACAACACTTCATGAGGCAACTTCTACTTGCACGACTGTGAATCTGTCAGATCAACCTGTCAAGCCAATACCTTGAACTTGGCGTCACGCGTTTGCTTATTGCTTTCCCTCACCCCTACTATTAGGCAGAATATGTCTACCCCCACGGCTGTGAGCTATGTACGCTACTGATGTGTCGCTTACCCTCCGTTCCGTGTCGGCGTGGGTGGCCTAAGCGATCGTATAATAACCTGTTATTACATATCATTGTCTTAGACATATGTGACGATACGTGACAGCTGAGGCTTACTTACTGCTTACTTAGTGTACTAGCCTTCGTGCATGATGGAGGCGCCGGGCACATAGCTATTCAAACTTTCTGAGGTTCCATGGCTGTTGAGGTTATGACTAGCTTCATCCCCCACCCCTAAACCCCAGGGTCACGAAAAACATTCAGTATCATCCATGTTTTAGCTGGCAATGTCAACACGGAAGGAGCCGCGTGTGTTCCACGTGACAATAACACGCACATACGCCGGACGGGCAACCAGAAAACTGATGCATGTATAGAGAAGCTTCGCTTTCTAAAACTGATTGAATATCGGACTTTATTTCAAGCCACATGCTCTTCTTGAAAAGATGTTATGAGATTTCTAGTAGATACCGCAATTTAAACATTTGATACCTCGTAAAGACGAACTTTTTCAACGAAACTTTCCGATATTTGCAATTCATTGGTCTACGCTCGAGGTTACGCCTGGTATTAAAATTGATTATACTAATTACTAAAAAATAAAAATGTATAATTGTTAGTTTGTAGTTTAGTTTTAGGCAAACATAGCGTGCATAGGTTTGAACTTTGACGAAGTATTAGACTGTCAACTTCAAGAAACCTCCCTTGCATTTACCTAAAATGCTTAAAACCATATCCAAAACATAAGTTCCTAAAAAGATTACGAGAAACTATCAATAATATAATTAATGCGTGTGCCTTCGCCATAATTTATCTCCGTATGATCTAAACACCTCTACCCGAAACATATGACTGGGTGCGACATCGCTTGATGTACCTTAAACACACAGTCGAACTCACATTATCTTGTCCTAATTTTAAAATATGAAATTTAAACTGAAAGTTTCCACCGCTGGTAAATTATATAAGTATGTACAATTTTCCGAAAAATCTAAGAGTTTCTTACGTTCCACGGAGGACACTTGGGAGGACATGTCTAGGAAGTCCCTGACGTCAGGTGACCCTGCGTGTGCGTGTGCGTGTGCGTGTAAACTCGGTCACGCTGCAAGGGAAAGCACAGACACACAAGTAAAAGCACACGCTGTACCGTGTAATACGCATTACTCTGGCACGCTAATGAAGCAGGGACGAAATCCACACGTGATCTACTCTCCAAGTCAGTAGGCCTACATGCCCGAGGTTTGAACCTAACCCGCTAAGCTCTGTGGTTTCCGAGAATGAAGCCTAGCACGCACGCTAACGCACATATTTTACACGAACACGCATATAAGCATCACACAACGCTGGCAATAAATGATGCCTTTCCAAAATAACAGTATATTTTCGTCTAGTTTTATGTTAAATGAATTCAAGCTAACGCCTACAGTGTAATGTAGCCTTCCTTTGCATTAATAAGGGAAATCAGTATTACTTCTAAATCACGGCATTTCAATAGTCCGCTCATGGGTTCGTAATCAATTTGTTAGGTTGAGCTGGTATTACTCTTTATGCCCGTTGAAAACACGTGGCTTAAAACAAGTAATTTAAAAATACCAACTTTTAGAAACATTAAAAGTTAGAATTATTTTCAAATCGAAAATAAGTTTGAAGCTTTTCCAAACATAGTTTTCTAGTTCAAATTGGATATGAGACAAGAGTGTCACTCTTGTCACGATCTGAGTTCAAAAAACAAGGCATTCTCTTCACATTTGAAAAACGTCTTTTAGTTTAAACTGTGTAAAACCATGTTCATCTTCCATCCCCCCGAATCGCTCTTAACACAGTACGATCTTGGTCAGCAATCTCTGAGTCTGGAGAAGGTGGGAGATCTATCTACGCCTTACGTTCTAGTTCTGGTGGTAAAGCCCTTGGAGAACACCATGTGATTATTATAGAACAATATCAGCCATTGTGCCCCCTTTTAACACACGTACGATCCATGTGGTCAGTGTGGACACACGTGTCATCCATGTGGTCAGTGTGGACACACGTGTCATCCATGTGGTCAGTGTGGACACACGTGTCATCCATGTGGTCAGTGTGGACACACGTGTCATCCATGTGGTCAGTGTGGACACACGTGTCATCCATGTGGTCAGTGGTGACACACGTGCCATACACGTGCTCGATGTAGACACACGTGCCAGCCATGTGCGTCAGGTGATTGCTCCGGTTTGTCCCCTCTTAAGTTGGTCTAGCGTATCCGCAGTGCTAAAATCTCCGTATTGATCCTGCGCTCTGGTGCCGAAAGTTGGTGCAACTTCCCTATAGACTAACCGCTATACATCGACCCAGCGCCCCACACCTGGTAAACACACTTCAGCAGTCATAAAACCTACCTAAAAATAATATTAGTTTTTATCTCATAATGAGGAGACAGCCTGATTGTGATTAGAAAGTTATATATTGAAAGGAAGCAGCAGCACATTGAAAGCGTCTGGAGAAAAGATTACTTTGGGCGGTGAGCGTTCGCGCAGTTTAAACACTACGTCGTTGTTCAAACTCTTTCAGTTCCTGAACCCCCAATATACAACTTCGTGTGGGGAAACAAAAGATAATAATTAATTGACACAATACAAAGTTGCATTTACAATTTGTAATTTCACCGTTTGCAAAATAAAAACAGATCAAACAATTTTCGAATCGGATTTAAAAAACTTGATAATGAACTAAATAACTCACATTTGTACAAAGATAAATACATAAATATAATTTATATTTTTTTAATAAGTCCTCATGCATATATTTTACGGATATTAACTTTAACATTTTTCAAAACTCCTGGTTGTTAGTTGTGAGTTCCACAAGGTAAAACAATTTGCGATTTTATTATACCTCAGGGCAAGCTATGCTTGCCTATGCTTGTAGCATTTTATACAAAGCTACATTATATTTCAAAAGTTGCAGCAAATATAAATGAGCTTTTGTAAAACGTAATGAGTAAACGTAAGCCACATACAGCCCCAAATGTTCTTCCTGGAGACTTGAATTACTTATGGCCTGTGTCCAGCTCAATAGCGCCGTGTGTTGAGTTGAGGCCGAGATGTTTACTGTGTGGTTGTTTATTATTGGACAACCAAAAAAAGCAGAATTCTGACATTGTTGAAACGTCCAACTTTGATAATATGTGATGCCTACTTATTACCTTCTTTAAAACTTGTATCCATAGTAGGCGTTTGGGGTGAGTTAGTAAGTAACCGTTTAAACGCGATTAAACACTTATAAAAAATTCCTTAAAACAAATTCTTTGTTTCTATTTTATTTGAAAATGTACTTGAAAAAATCATGTAAACATGTTTTATATACAGGTCAGATTAGTTCTATTTTATATAATTTATTATTTTTGAAAACAATTAACTATTTTTTTAAAGATCCTTAGATGATATAAGAGCCACGGGCGTTTAATTGTTGAGACGTTTAATTATCACACCCCTACTAGCAGTGTATCCGCTATTTCAGAAGTCCCGCCACAAATGGTTGCTTTCATTTCACTCCATTTCTAATGTAAGTAAAACTTTTTCAGAACTTCTGAATGAAGTCAGTTTGGTACTTTTGGAATGCGCGTTTTAATAACTATAGCGTTTAATTAAATCACGCGCATTCCCACAAATAATGTATTTGGCATTGAGGCTGATTAACACATTTTCCAGGTTAATGAAGACTGTAATCCAACCAAATACAAAAATTTGTAAAAAAAAAAGGCAGCCAAGCTCTCCTTCAAACGTCTTCGGCTGTGAATGCTGTGAGATATAGAAGTTGAACCAAGCTTTTTATTCTTTCTCCCTAGTTTCGCTTTGAAAATAAGTAAGATCATTTCGCCTGTTGACGAGCGCCAAGCCAACGATTTTTGTGGTAAAAAAGTAAAATTTTTAAACTCGAAATCATAAAAAAAATTCTTGGCCATGAACCAAATTCAATGGCCAAGCCATTTTTTTATGATTTCGAGATAAAAATGTTACTTTTTTACCACAAAAATTGTTGGCTTGGCGCTCGTCAACAGGCGAAATGATCTTACTTATTTTCAAAGCGAAACTAGGGAGAAAGAATAAAAAGCTTGGCTCAACTTCTATATCTCACAGCATTCATTCACAGCCGAAGACTTTTGAAGGAGAGCTTGGCTGCCGTATTTTTTTTTTTTTTTTTTTTACAAATTTTTGTATTTGGTTGGATATTACATCTTTTTGTTGTTCGTTTGCTATCAAGGTGTGAATGATGGACTTTGAATGATTAAATTTGTTAAGTTCAAAGTTTTTTTTTGACATTTTTGGGCCCACGGTCCCCCCAAAGATACCCCTTGTGTTTTAAGCACTAGATATTCATAATGGTTAAGAGCATGTTTAATTTCAAGCTTGTACAAATTACTACGCCTGAGTAATTACGCGTTTTGGTTTTGATTTTGATTTTCCTCGGTCCCAATTGCCCGGTTTTGGTTATATGAGGTACATCTGAGTGTGGCCCAAGTTTCACAAAGTTCTAAGATGAACCGTTTTCTCAGTATAGCGTATTTTTCATAAGAGTACGGAATTACCTACTTTTGATAATTTTGATTTTCTCCGGTACCCGTTACCCAATTTTGCTTTCCATATTCAAAAGTGATAAAGAATGAGAGATATCAAAATGTATTCCACGTTTGAAACATCTCAGTTGTGGCGTTTTCTTTGAATGATTCATTTCTTAAAGTTCAGATATGTTTTTTGTCATTTTTGGGCCCATGGTCATCCCCAAATTTAGCCCCTTGTGTTTTGGACGCAAGATATTTATAATGGTTAATAGCATGTTTAATTTCAAGTTTGTACAAATTACCACACCTTGGTTATTACGCGTTTTGATTATCATCCAAATTTTGATTTTCTCCGGTCCCTGTTACCCGATTTTGGTTTTGAAAGCAAACGTCACTGCGTCTGAAGTACATCTAAGTGTGGTCCAAGTTTCATAGTTCTAAGATTTACCGTTTTCTCTGTAGGCTAAATTGATCTCCGCGGAGAACTAGCTAGCTAGCCACCCACCCAGCCACCAGCCAGCCGAAAGGAATTTGACGATGTTGAGAGCCTTTTTTAACACAGAACGAGTTGTCGGATCGAGTTGATTTTTTTTTGGTATGTCATGGACCACATACCAGGTCATATACCGAGATCAAGATTGTAACTCTTTCGGGGCGGCGTGTGCAGATAGCTGAAAACCCCCCAACTCTGGTAGCTGTATACAGGGCTGAAGTTCGTGTCGCCTAAGCAGTCGCATGCGCTTGTCTGCCGGGCGACGACCGTCGCCCTAGATACCAAAACACACTATTGTCATGCCGACAACATTTTAGATTTATCAGTCTATTTGATGTTTTTGAAACCAGTATCGGGTCGGGCAAAGTCCCAGCCGCTTGGGAGGTGATAGGGAGCGCAGTGACTGAGTCTTCAAGTCAAGCGACACTTCTTTGTGATTCTGTGAGTGTGTGTGCTTTCTGTACGCCGAAAATCAGACGAATCTATTAACTAATTGCGCTGAAATTTTAATCAGACATCCGGTACTATAGTTAATTGAGAACTGCTAACAAAATGAGCAAAATCCGTTGCGATTTAAATCTACAAGAAATTAAAAATAGTCTGCAAATGTGTAGGATTTTTTTGTGCTTGAAGAAATACTTTTTATAGAATCATGTTTGTCAGGCGGTTAAGGGATGCATTCAGTAACCAAGATGTATCGAATCTTATACGCTCAAGGTTCCCCAACATTTCCCTGGGAGATTGAGTAAACCTTGCAATCTTTACATGTATTTCATACTGGCTAGGTTTTCCATTGTACTGTTTATGCATTTTCAAACGTTTTACAAATTTTAATACAATCCAGAAATTAAAAAAATCTATCCCGACCGTTGTTTCAACCCAGGTCTCCAAAATTCCGGGTATACAGGCGCCTTAGCCAACTAGAGTAGGAACACGCCAAAGTCGTTATTAGACGAGTGAGCGAGCCATGTGTTGAGTACCCGGGAACATTTGCTCAAGTTGATTGATGTAAAGGTGTAAATTATAAGGGTTTGAGTTTAGTTGGTATAAGGAGTCGTCAAATTGAAGTCCATAATGCGTCACTCTAGCCTAGATGATAGGCTAGGGAGGAAAGACCCATGCTGTCTAGCCTTAGGGAGGGGGAGGAAAGGAAATGTTACAGGGCACTCAACGCATGGCTCGCTCACTCATCCAACAACGACTAGGCGATTTTCTAACTGTGTAAAAATGTGAAATGATTGTATAGTTTGACAATAATAATTATGGTGTTGAAAAACAACAATTCTCCAGTCTCATTGTTCAATAAAAATCAAACAATGGAATGCAAAGCTGCAAAACTCGGAGTCACCCGATTGTCTGCATCCGCCGCTACAGTTGAGGAGGATTTAATTGAAGTTACCACTTCACAACTACACATTTGCGGATACGGCTTTTCCAGGGCTTAATAACGTTTCGCCTTTTTATCTAGACAGAAGTAGACTAAATAAGTCTGTAGTTTCAATGCAATTCTCAATAGCCTCGTCAATTTTACTTCGCTGAAACATTTACTATTCTTTTAAACTTATTCCATCAAAGTAGGTAGAAGCATTGACTATTGACCGACTCCTTACAGAACTGTATTTAATATACGCCCTTAAAATGTTATGATTCCTCTTTCAAGACACATGGGTTTGTTAATCGGAATGTTTGGGTCCATTTTCAACCGCCACCAATACTAGCAGGGATCTCCCCTCCGTTTTCACCTCTCATCATATAATAAAGAAACTGCTTGACATAAAATAAAAGACCCCAACACCAGTAGGCGACTTGTAAAAGTCATATTACTATCCGACGTGCCAAGGCCTTAATAAACCAACAGACTTTCGCGTCAAGCTTTAAAAGCAAAGGGTTGAGGTCCAACATGCCATCTAAAAAATTATTTATACGGATGATGTATGTGTGTTTTAGGAACGTGTTTCGTAGTCTCGGTTGACATTATAATGGCCACGTATCGTGTTTACGATGCCATGTGATAACATACTACACTACACTAGTAACCCCGGCCACGTATCGTGTTTACGATGCCATGTGATAACATACTACACTACACTAGTAACCCGGCCACGTATCGTGTTTACGATGCCATGTGATAACATACTACACTACACTAGTAACCCCGGCCACGTATCGTGTTTACGATGCCATGTGATAACATACTACACTACACTACACCCTCAAACTAGTTGGACATTAAACAAACTTCATCTTAAAAACTATTGCAATTCATTTTTTAATACTCTTTTTTTTTTGCATAAACTTAAATTAATTTTGATCTGATTTATAGGAAAGGCAGTTCCAATTCATGATTATATACTTGACAATATTGTAGCTTGAATGTCATGCTCTCTGTGTACGGTGTTGATGATTTTATGACTGTCTACATAAACATGTATTTCTAGAATCCTTAAACATGTTTAGCCGTCGCCGACGAACTTCGCACATACATATCTGCAATATTGTCTGTAACCAATAACCATCTATATTCACTCATTGTTTCAAATAAGACCTATTTTTATTAATGTAGACGATAAGTAACAAATAAATGTATTTAAAGTAAAGTTGAAAATAATATATACATTGAACACAAATCCGTGCAAAAGATCCGTGCATATCATATTCGTCCAATGGTTATATCCTACGAACATACTTTCTGCAACTCGTATTTTTCCAAGTCAATGGTTTCGGTGGAGGTCGGCAAATATTGGCGACCACTGGTCATTATCCCCTCTGGAAGAATCCGTCCACAAGGGACGACTTCATCAAATATACTCGTGGAAAGAGGAAGGACAAGCTTAGAGAATCTCTATCTCTTTGTAGAGTTTGGTTGTGGTTGGCCGCGATAAAAATCTGTCAAAAATATTCTCCTTTTTTATTTTAACTCTTTCTTTCTGTGCTAAACGTTGGCACATATGCTCACCCATATGAATAGTTTATCATGTAACTACTAGAATTAGTTGGAAATGGGCTAAAAACTGCATTTACAATTTTTGACTATCATTTCTTTTTCTACACAAGAATACACTACCTTCTTGAAATAAAATAAACAAATTGATATTTTTGGGTGAAGTTGTCATGCTTTTTTTTTATGTTGAACCACGGCATTGTTATTATAGGGTATATATTTTCATATTCTTGCAATAGCTACACCTCAGAACATTTATTTCCTTACTTACCCACCAACAAAATATATAATCATGAAATATTTATTTTTAGATTCAATACATATTCTATCATATTATTGCATGATGTCAAATTATAGTAGTAGAATAATCGAGACGTTCCTTTAAATATCATCTTAAACAGTATTTCAAAGATAATCTCTTCCGCATATAAACTGGGCTAGGGGGTGAGCTAAGACAACACTGTTCTGAAAGTCGATAATTTCCTCCTTTATAGAGCGGACCTTTCTGGAGCATCCAGTAGTTTTCCTAATGGTGATAAATGTTTTCCCGCAAGACAAAATCCCCGTCGATGTCAATTTTCCAAACCAAAACAATCATTTCCTCTCACTCACACTCGTCGTTAATTTTATTTTTTGTTTCTTATCGTCTCTATTTGCACAAAGGCTATTCGGGACGATGAAGGACAAATGCCTTATGCGGGACTCGAAGCCACGTCCTCGTACAGCTATACGCTTCAGACCAGCGCTAATCGTACGCGCCTACGCGGACGACTCACACTCATCGAGACACTGGCGGGTGAGCAAAGTGAACGAGTGTTTTCCGTCAGCTAACGCAATTGTTTCGTGTGTAATACTCGAAAAAGGGCTAAACGTGCAAAGTAATGCAGTTTTGTCTCTCCAAATACGAGCACACTGCTGAAAATGTGTGGGCATAATGTGGAATCCCCCCCACCCCCCCACCGTAGATAAAATGGCTTCAGGATTTTGTTTCGATTCTGGCTTTACAGGATCTTGTCGATGATGTGGTAAATGAGTAATAAACCGTAATTTTTTACAAATTTTATTCTAAGTAAGTCTGGCGTCGGCAATGAGAATATGTTTGTCAACTTGTATCTGATTGTGATGGTGTCTTTTATTTCAGTGCATACAGACACAAAGTGCAGGGTTGGCATTCCCTACACACGGGCGTTTTCTTGTCCGCTAACGTAAATGTTAAAGGCTGGGTTGCATCTATGAAGCATTCAGAACATTTGTAGCATTACTTCTAACACAATTATTATTATTATTATTATTATATTATTATTATTATTATTATTATTATTATTATTATTATTATTATTATTATTATTTTTATTCAATTAGTATATTTCAGTATTGTAAAGTCGTATTCTCGTTGTTGTATAATTATTTATTTCAGTTTTAATTTAGCCTATGAACATTATTTGTGTAATAAAATTAGAATTTAATTAAGTCTGTCTGATCCATGTACAATATCATATGTTTCATAATCCACAGACAAGCCGCTATGTGGCTTTGTGGACGACGATGTCAAATTGTTTTTTTGTAAAAAATGCATGTAATATTATTATATAATAATAAAAAAAAAAAAAATTATTATTATTATTATTATTATTATTATTATTATTATTATTATTATTATTATTATTATTATTATTATTATTATTATTATTTTGATTATTATTATTAACTATATTAACTATATTTAGTATATGTCAACGTTATGGTCAGATATATTGTCAAGTGTTTATCTTTTTTTTATGCGGACGACGCTGCATTATTAGCAATACATAAGAACGTCAAACTAGCAGTAGAATATTTGCAGGCAGATTTTCTTAATCTCTTGAAATGGAACCATGACATGAGACTCATTATCAACGCGGAAAAAACTAGAATTGTGCATATCTGCCCACCTTTAAACGCCGATCGGAATGCCAGTATAGAGGTTATTGCTCACGATTTTAATTGTTTGCACAGAAACGCTGGCAAAGATTTGTTTATATGTTCATGCCAGACAAAAATTATTTCATGTTACAGTCATCCCTATTTAGGTTTTGAAATAGATCGAAGATATTGCTGGGATATTCAAATAGGGAAACTATGCAATAGACTAAGATCTTGTGCTTATCAGCTTTACGCCGTAAAAGATATCTTATCATTTAAATACCGTAAAATGGTATATATTGCTCTAGCTGAGTCAGTTTTATCGTACGGTATATCGGCTTGGGGTAATGCGTCTTATTCGCAACTTAAAAATTTAATATCATTACAAAATAAAATTATAAAAATGATGAATGAAAGAGAAATCGTTGATGGGAGATGTGTCTCGGATTTGTATTTACTATTTGATGTTTTGCCAGTTAGGGAAATCTTTGTTTATAAGCTGTTATTAAAGCATTACTTTGACAAATATAAAATTCTTATTGACCACAAGCCTTCAACTCGAGCCAAAAGTGCAGGAATTTACCAGTTACCACTCTTTAACAATAAATATGGGAAGAGATCGTTAAGCTACTCTGTACCTTTATATTTTAATAAGATTCTTCCAGAAATTAAAGAATTAGATTCATTTAGAGTTATAAAAATTAAATTAAAGACATATTTGCTTCAAAACAATATTATAGTTGAGTGAGGATATTGTGGTTATATGTGATTTTTATATTTTATGTTTTTCAGGTATTTATCAATTTTCTTCTATTCTGTTCATTCATAAATTTATTCATAATGTCAAACTTTATATAATTATCACATTTTATTGTTTAGACTCACAGTCGGTAATTTCAATAAATCAAATTTCAATTATATTAGGTTAAGTGTTCAGAAGTGAATAAATCCTTATCTTTAATAAACATAGTTCCACAGATAAGCTGCATGCGCAGTTTGTGGAAGGTCGAATGTATGAAATATGTAAGGTTATGGAAGAAATGTATCTACAATTAAAAAAAAAAAAAAAAAAGTATTATTATTTTTATTATTATTATTATTATTATTATTATTATTATTATTATTATTATTATTATTATTAAAATTATTATTATTATTATTATTATTATTATATTTTATTGGATGTATTTCATACAAACTCGGTCAAAACCGGAGCTAACATGTTGTACGGACTTACGTCAAGTACTTCCATGTGTATCTATATTATTACATACTCACATTATTACTTTGTCTTAACTCTAACTAAAATAAGTCATTTATAATATAGTTTGTAGATGATGTTTTCTTTCTGCTGTGTACGGTCGTGGCCGATTTCTCGTCGCCATCCTAGCATTTGCTCTTCGGACTATGGGAAACCACGAAAACCATGTCAGGATGGAAGCTGTCTCGGAATCTCGAAGTATCATTCTTAGTTTAGAAATTTACGAACTATTCTACACGTGTTGAGTATTACTGCCTTTTGAGTCTCGATGTAAACATTGGGTGGAAGATCTAGTTGTTTAATGCTTTCATGTAGCTTCTTCGGTATGATGCCGTTGGCCGATATTACGAATGGGATTGTATTTACCTTTTTCTGTTTCCACATCTTCTTGATCTCAATTGCAAGTTCACTATACTTGTCAATTTTTTTCTTCCATGTAGTCTCGACGTTATGGCACATTGGGACAGCAACGTCAATAAGGGTAGTTTCTTGTTTCTTCTTGTCAATTATAATTATATCCGGTCTGTTGTGATGTATAGTTTGGTCTGTTATAACTGTGCGGTCGTAATATAATTTGAAATCTTTGCTATCTAGTACTTTCTCCGGTTTGTATTTGTAGTAAGGTGTGTGAGTATCAATGAGGTTGTACTTGATTGCTAGTTTTTGGTGAATAATGTTAGCTACTTGGTTATGTCTGTAGAGGTAATCCGTTTGACATAGTGACTTGCACCCGGATATGATGTGTTCGATTGTTTTACCCCTTACACTACATTTTCTACATTGATCGTTTACTGTCGCATCTTGTATAATGTATTTTTTATAATTGTTCGTTGCAATCACTCTGTCTTGAAAAGCCAGCATAAAACTTTCTGTTTCTCCAAATAGTTCCCCGTTGTTTAACCACCTATGTGATGCTTTAATATCTACGTGACCTTTGTGTAGTTCATCATAATGTCTCTTGTGTATGGTCTTTTCTGAGAGACGTAACTCTTTTGAAGCGTCAGTTATGAGTTTCCCTTGTAGATTGACATTTTCGTTTGCTAGATTGAGTGGAGTTAATGATTTGTCAGCTTGCACCACAGCCCTATGCAGTGTTGATTGGTTGCTCTTTGTAAAAAAATATTTTCTTAAATTGTCTTAATTATTATTATTATTATTATTATTATTATTATTATTATTATTATTATTATTATTATTATTATTATTACTATTATTATTATTATTATTATTATTATTATTATTATTATTATTATTATTATTATTATTATTATTATTATTATAAAAGAGATTAAAAGACCTGGGAGACAGAGAGACAAGTGGCAGAACAAAACAAAAACTGAAAGAGATGCGAGTATTGGCAAGTGGTAAGTGGAAGACGGGGCTATCCTGTTTCGAAAGGGTCGTTTCTGTCAACTGGGAACCTATACCAAGAGATTTGAATGACGGAGGAGATTTTATTTGTGAATCCATCTTAAAAAATCGGTTGATTAAGTAGATTTTGCTCCTTTTTTTGTGTATCACACAATGTTTAATTGCCACCCTGTCTGCAACGCTTGGGCCCAGGGTAAGATTTGACAAGAGCACCTCTGCCTGTTGAACTGGTCTCATGTCATGATATTAACAAACGAGATGTGTAACACTATGAATAATTATTGGTATCGACATCAAGTTTAGATTGAAATAATAGCTGATTTCCATTTTGATAGACTTTTGAAAAACTCGTATTGAACTAGAATGATGACGGCTATGAAAATATTATTCCTACATCCCAATGCCAAAGAGTTAGCCATGCGTTAAAATTGCGAGTTTTTCATTAATGAAATTGTATGGGATATTACATCATTTAACTAAATATTTTGTTTCGAGAATAATGTAATTTGTATTTAGAGTGTAACCTTTGATTAAAATGGGTTAAATACTGAGAACCATTCACTTGTGAATCCTTCTTGATGTAATTAACTAATGTGCGTGCTGATGTATTATCCTCCATTATGACGAGGCAACTCATCGTTTCAACTCACTCTCCGGAATTAACTTGATTTTGTTTTAATTAATTAATTAATTAATTAATTATTTGCATGAGTATTTGCATAGCAGTTAGTTAGTTTTGTTTAACAGAAATACCTAAAGCGTACTGTAATTAACAGTGGGCAACCATTTAGTAGAAATAAATGCCATTTAAAGAAATAATTCTTTTATTGCATTCATTAAAAAAACAGATAAAATGTTAATTGATCGGAATAATTAAAGTATGTATTTTAACTTTTTAAATATGACAATTATAGTTATGCCAGTTATTGATAAAGCAAATAACTAATTTATGCTAAAATATTGTGACAACTAAGAATTAAGTACGCACTAGAATGTGGATTCCGTCAGTTGGTGAAGTTTGAAAGTGAGGACAAACAACTACGGACTCTTGCAGCTGAAAGAAACTCTCCTCGCATTATTAGACTTGTCAACACCAAGTTCACCCAAGCTTCAAGCTTAAACACCCTTTCAATTTCTCCGCTTACGAACTCGCACGGAGTTTTACTATGAATGCCATTCTCTCTCGATTCCTCTGTCATATAAACTCCAATCAGGAATTCATAAAGGTTCTAGCTTTAACCACTTACTGAACTGCAAAACCAACGCAGATATCGACAATATACAACTTATATTTAGTAGAAAGCCGATAACATAATATTGTCATATTTATAGATTTTGTGCGACTTAATTTTAAATAATTATGTTTTACGTGTTAATATTACATGATTAATTGTTTATGTTGTGCATTTAAAGACTAAAAAACATGTACAATGAAATTATCGCACATTTTTCAATATTGTATTTTCACACTATTACATTTTTACCAAACTCATTTTTTGACTTATCAAACCACATTTTACAAAGTACAATATTTCCTGAGCTACTAAATCAAAATTTTGCTTTCCATTGGCAAATCTATTTCTCGGGAGGTTATGCAGCAGATATGAATGTGGTACGGAAGGCGTTAGTGTCAACGTAAGGTACGCTCTCCAGGGCGGAGCTCATTCATACCGTTGACTGATGAGTGTCTGGATGTTAGGTCTTGCCTGAAGATGTTCGCACTAGTATTGGTGCCCTCAGCTATCAAATTTGTTGCAAATAGATGATGACATTATGGTGGTGGCCTTAATGTTGTTATATAAAATTAATGTAGAAATTGGCTTGGTGTGGCTTTACTTTGAGTCAGTGTAGATATATTTGTCTGGAATATGGGGAAAAATGTTTTTGTATTTTGGAGCATTTATTTGTTCTTCAATTTACAGTTTGGTATAAAATTGAAATAGCAATTGAACATTTTATTTACATTCAAATATGAGATTTTCTCACATCTCTATAAATTTCATCCATACATGGACATTAAGGTAATAGTGATGTAGCTTATTTTGAAAGAAAATGTTGAAAAAGTTAACCAGAATCGTAGAAATAATGGTTTCAATATAAACCTTTTACAGGTGTATAATTAACAAATAACTATAGAAACTTGATAACTATCACCTACAATGCGTACAAAAAGCGAGATATTTTACATTATATTGTTAATTGATGTTACCATAGCAATTAATACTACTTTATGAAAATTACCCTAATTAAACAAAAATAATTTTCCAATGTAACTTGCAAAAGTAATGAGATCCCACGCATACAAATAAGTTACTAATCATTGGACAGAAAATTAATAGTCAACCAAAAAGGCTCATCCATCAACGCGACTGGAAAAAGCGTTCGCGAAGCGGATTAGTTTAAACATGCCACCAAATATTTTACATTGCACGTTGTTGTATAATGGTTAAAATTGTTAAATCATGTCACTAAGTACTATACCTCACACGTTGCTGTACATTGTTGCAACGTGCCACTAAGTACTATACCTCACACGTTGCTGTGCATTGTTGCAACGTGCTACTAAGTACTATACCTCACACGTTGCTGTACATTGTTGCAACGTGCTACTAAGTACTATACCTCACACGTTGCTGTACATTGTTGCAACGTGCTACTAAGTACTATACCTCACACGTTGCTGTGCATTGTTGCAACGTGCTACAGAACTATACCGCACACGTTGTCATGGTATAGATTGGCCTGACGGATCTCGTTACTTTGTTTTGACTATAGAACGCTCGGTGGGCCCCCTAGCGTCCGATGGGGGAAACGTCAGTCGTGTGGCAGCGTTCCTCCCGTACGGTCGACAACATCGCCCCGTCGATATTGCAAGGGACTGGAACTAAACAATACTTTTAGTTCGTAGTTGCTGCACCACACATCTCTCCAGCAAATGGATTGGAACCACATACCGAAAAGTGTTAGGATGTAAGGCCCAAGAGAAGGGGTGCCAACGTCAGTTAATTGTTTATGATGAAGAAAAGACGCGGGGTTCTTTGGCTAGTGTTGGTCGCGGGGTTGGTATTAGCGGCAGCGGAACCGGACGCCACGGAAACGGGAGATGCGGCGATTACTACTCTACCTGGTAAACAACTTGTGCATTACATTCGGTCAACTTCTAAGCTGCAGATACGCAACCGTTTACATGATATCATTTACTAAATGCTAAATTGAAGATGATATTATTAAATGGTTGTGTCCTAGAAATTTGTAAACACGTGACGATTATTTTTAAACTAACTGATAAAATGATGCAATCTATAATATAATAGAGAATATTTGGCTACATTTTTGTATATCTACTTCGGAATTAATTTAATTTTTTGTATTTAGTACATTTAATTAATTTTATCATATTCTTCTTTCACTAAATTTGGAATACCGCAACTATTTGTTTCGATAGTACACAATTGTATAGATAATTCAATTGACAGTTTTTCTTGTGTTTTTTTACAAAACATTTATTTAATTGTATATCATTTTAATTAAGTAGTTTATGGTTCAACGTGAACCTTATCTTTAATCTCAATTAATTAGTTGTTATTGTTTATACAATTTTATTAACATTCTGAAGTTTGGTTTTATTTTTATTTATTTTTATTTATTTATTTACTTAACGTCCATGCTATTCAGTTAACATTACATTTGCATGCATTGTTAACAAGTCTTCTAACGACTGAGTTGCGTGATCCTGATCATAGTAACACTGATTATTAGTGTTTCCAGGCTCAATCTTGCTGTGGTTTAGCAAGGCACATAACTAATATAGCGTTTCGCCGCGAGCGACGACGAAACGTTATTTACACTTCACTCAATAATACTAGTAATAACAATAACATTTCAATTTTGCCAATAAACCTATAAGAAGTATAAAACAATTATGGTAGTCCCGATTAAATGTAAAAACATAACATATTGTCTCAAAAAACGTGCTGAATCCTCTTAAGAAAGTGTTAAAATTTAATGTTGGAACTCGGCTAGTTTGTTTCACATGCATTTGTAATTTGTGATCGCTGCATACCAAGTTAATAGCCAGCAATTTTAATCTCTATGACATTTAAATTTAAAGTTAAAATTTTTCACGAGGGTTCCACAGTCATCCGTTTGTAGTCTCATGTTTATGTGTGTGTGTGTAGAATTGTAAATTCGTATCGTATCCATTCTGGTATAAAACATATATTTTACTTAAATTATTTTATGTTCATATCCGTCAATGTCACACTTTTGTTGTTATATTTTATGATATTCTTTAGTTCTGTAAACATGTAGTTTGTAGTGATCAGTTCGCAGGATCCACGCGGTCATCCATATTAATTGGCCATCTGTAAAAATGATTGAATTTACAACTAATATTGATTATGTTCAATTTCATTGTATTATTCGTAAAAAGGTTTCTATATCAGTTAATTTATGTTTGTTTTCGTACACTAATATCAATCAAGTCCAGTCTGGAGTACGAATTATCTTTCATTCTAATTCCTAATCGTTTATCTCCAGAGTTAACCCACGAGTTATATATTGTAGAATGTATGTATTGTTCAATAAATATGTGTATAATACTTGTGTTATTGTTCATCAGCCGCGCCGGAGGCGGGTGCCGGGGAGATGCAAGCGGACGCCGCGGCCACTGCTCAACCTGGTGAGAACTAAAACATTACTTTTTAATTGTACGTACGTGCAATCATTTGCTCATTCAGTTTAACTGTAGAACTACCCTGATTTATATTATTTTTATTTTTATTATTATTATTTAGTGGCCGCTGAACCGGACGCGACTGAAATACAGGGGGACGCTGCGATAACTGCTCCACCCGGTAAATAATTCATGCATTTCCATGTGTTCCACCTGTAAAATGCTAAGCAATCATTTCACGTGTATCATTTACCACACGCTTAATTGAAGATGTTCTCTCTCAAATACATGCGACCGAATGCCCCAAAAACAGTACAATTCAATTTTTATTTAATTTTGTAGTTTTCGGGGCATTGTGCCGTGTATATTTGTGTATATAACAACGCACCTACATGTGCTATCGTGCACTTGACGTTTTGCCACCTCCTGTACGCGGCATTGTCGAAATACTGACGTGATTTTTTCGCCGCTTTAGTTCCTATTTCCAACCTTTGCTTGCTTTCGGTGTTACCGTAGTGTGAGAACACCATGGCCCATGGTGTGTGTATTTATAATTACGTATTATAATAATTATAATTATTATTATTGTTATTATTATTATTATTATTATTATTATTATTATTATTATTATTATTATTATTATTATTAATATTATTATTTTTATTTACATGTTTCCACATCTCGGTACAAACCGGTACTAGTAAATGCAATGTATTGCGGACTATGTCAAGCAATACATGTGCCTATAATAATAACAAAACATGCAAATTCAAAACTTTTCTAAAATCTATACAGTATTCAACATAACATTCAATTCAAAAACTTAACTTAATCTTTACAAAATATACAACATAAAATCGTTTTATTAAACATTGTCATTGAGGAATTTGCGGACTATATGGCATGTACAAATTATAACCGCTTTCTGCATTTTGATGAATAAATTCTTGTTAATGTCCAGTTGGTGTAAACTATTGTGTAGGTTGTCTGGTATAACTGCCGTGGCTGACACAATAATTGGTATTGTAGTGACTTGATCTTGTTTCCACATTTTCTTTATTTCTTGTCCTAAGTCGAAGTAGCGACTAACTTTTCTGTCCCACATTGTTTCAATATTTTGGCTTAGTGGAATTGCTACATCAATAATACATGTTTGCCTTTTTGATTTATCCATTAAAATGATATCAGGCCTATTATGTTGTATCGTCTTATCTGTAATAACATCCCGATCATAATATAGTTTCCAATTACAATTTTCTAATACCTTTTCAGGTTGGCACTTATAGTATGATACCGGTACGATGTTCTCCAGTAACGAACGCTTTTGGGCCAGATGTTGGTGAATTATATTGGCAACTTGATTATGTCTATGCAAATAGTCTGACTGGGCTAGAATTTTACATCCCGATATTTCATGATCTATGGTCTCATTGGTCTAATGGCACTTTCTACATTTTATCATCCAGAATTGTCTTGTCTTTAATGATGTGCTTCTTGTAATTTCGTGTATTATTATTATTATTATTATTATTATTATTATTATTATTATTATTATTATTATTATTATTATTATTATTATTATTATTATTATTATTATTATTATTATTATTATTATTTTAAAAAGAAATCCAAGATATAACAGCATACAAATGAAATATCACTTTTGCAATGTACTACCTGTATCATACCTATTTAAGTTTAGATTTATTTTAAAATTTTATTTCAATAGACAATATGAAGCAAACGAAAATACGGGGATTACGCGGTCGAAATCAAGAGGGAATTACTTTTTACCTAAATTCAATAACAAATATGGAAAACGAACACTTCTTTATTTGACACCTGCTATTTTCAACAGCCTACCTGGTCATCTGCGCAATCTAGAAAAGATCTCAGCCATTAAATCTGAATTAAAGTTTTATTTGCTCGATTGTTTATGTGCAGTCTACAACACCTAATCATTCATCTCAATTCCCAATTTGCTTTTCATTTTTATTTTTTATTGCAGTTGTTCAATTTACTATTTTCATTATGTATCCTGTTGGTTTGCTTTAAGATTTGATTACGAATGACAAGTCTATTTGTTTGTTTTTTTGGAGGAGTCTTGAAATATTTAGATACTTGGTGCAAGTATGTAAATTTATTCATCTAATACTGTGTTGTTTTTGTGTTACCTCAAGTATAATATTTTTATATTCAATATTCAAGTTTTGATTTTTTTAGTTTGTTTTGTTATACAGGACGGTGTTCCACTGAGTTTGTTCTATTTTTCTTTGTTATTGTTGTAATAACTTCGCACAACACCGTAGTTGTATGAAATGTACACATTGTTGTGGTTTAAACCA
Source organism: Sweltsa coloradensis (assembly GCA_024449915.1). Taxonomy (NCBI): domain Eukaryota; kingdom Metazoa; phylum Arthropoda; class Insecta; order Plecoptera; family Chloroperlidae; genus Sweltsa; species Sweltsa coloradensis. The sequence continues at coordinate 284,200 of JAMZAV010000710.1, forward strand.
CAGACAAGCCTTACTTTAAGGCTTTGTGGACCGAAGCATATAAAAAATGTATAGGCCTACATATGTAATTAATAAATAAAAAAATAAATAAATAAAAAATTATTATTATTATTATTAGGGCCTATTATTATTATTATTATTATTATTATTATTATTATTATTATTATTATTTTAAATATTATTAAAAATTTTATTATTATTATTATTATTACTATTATCATTAATATAAGTTATTGGATGAGCGAAGCGAAGACTTCGATTTTAATGACCCCCAAAAAATGTAGCTCGTTTTCTTTTATTTGATTTTTTGTCTGTTTGTTCGCTCTCTACCGGGCAAATGGGTTATGTGATCTTGATGAAAACTGGAAGGGACCTTTGAAATCTCTAAACTTGGACTTGCCACGTTTTTAAGTACAATCGAAGAAATATTTATCATGAATATTGTACTGTGACGATTTATTTTTTATTTTTAGTGCGATATTTTCGTGACATTTGGGGCGATTCTGACCAAACGAGTGGGGCTACAACGTTCATATTTTACATGGACATTAAGGTTGGTGATGTAGTACCTTTTGAAAGAAAAAAATGAAAAGTTAGCCAGAATCCATAGAAATAAAGGTTTTAACATAAGTTTTTTGAGGCATATAATAACTAGGAAAACGCTTAAGTCCCGCCGCGTTGTTGGATGAGCTTTTTTGTAAGTTTTTAGTTTGCGTAGGACCACTTTTCCTTCGCAAGTGCTTTTTGAATGCATTGTAGGTGATTGTTGTCAAGTTTTAATTGTTACTTGTTAATTGTTATTATACACCTAAAAAAACTCATATTAAAACCTTTATTCTTTGGATTCTGACTAACGTTTTCAATTTTTTCTTCCAAAAAGTAATACATCATTATAACCTTAATGTCAATGTGAAATATGAACGTTTTAGCCCCACTCGTTTGGTCAGAATCGGCCCAAATGTCACGAAAATATAGCACTAAAAATCGAAAAAATCGTAAAAGTACGATATTCATGAGAAATATTTCTTCGATTGTACCCAAAAACGTGGCAAGTCTAAGTTTAGAGATTTCTAAGGTCCCTTCAATTTTCATCAAGATCGCATACGCCATTTGCCCGGTAGAGATTAAACAATCTGACAAAAATACAAAAAAAAAAAAAAAAAAAAAAACACCTGAGCTAAATTTTTTTGGGGGTCAGTGAAATTGAAGTCTTCGCTTGCTCATTTAAACAAGTAACAATTGAAACTTGACAACAATCACCTACAATGCGTTAAAAAAGCACTTGAAGATGAAAAAAGATTCCACGCCAACTAAAAACTTGCAAAAAGCTTATCCATCAACGCGACTAAAAAAGCGTTCACAAAGCGGCCTAGTTTTAAAGCATAAGCCCGCTTTAGGGACATAGTCATTGATTCATAGCAAAAATTGTCGTACGGGGCAAACTTTTACGACAGTTGCTATGAATCAATAACTATTATTATTTATTATTGGTTTATATTATATATATTCTGGATTATATTATATTATTATTAAAATTATTATTATTATTATTACTTTTATTATTATTATTATTATTATTATTATTATTATCATTATTATTATTATTTATTTTTTATTTTAATTTTTTTCGAAAGCATTCGATACATTAAACCACAGTACATTAGTGGATATGCTTGAAAATGTTGGTATTAGAGGTCAAACCTTAAAATGGTTCACTAGTTTTTTAACAGATCGGAAACTCTCAGTAAAAATAGGAGAATGCTTCAGTGAATATAGAGAGGTTGCGACTGGAGTACCGCAAGGCTCTATCTTGGGGCCAATTTTGTACCTGATTTATGTTAACAATATGACTAAATGTGTAAAACACTGTACTGTGTTCATGTATGCTGACGATACTGTTTTGTTATTTGCTCATAAGAACCTAAAATGGCTGAATCTACTTTGCAGCGGGATTTCACTCAATTATTAATGTGGACGCACGATTATGATCTCGTTATTAATGCTGACAAAACCAAGATTCTACATATGTGCTCACCTCTGAATCAGAACAGGCATCAACCTCTTAAAATAATATTCCATTCTTATGAGTGTTTGCATGATATCGTAAATGGAAAAAAACTGTGTACGGTGTAGTGTTGAAATTGAGTCTGTTGACAGCCATGTCTATTTAGGTGTCTTAATTGATAGATTCATGTCGTGGAGGCCGCATATTATCTCCTTATGCAAGCGTTTAAGATCCTGTGCATTTCAATTATTCAAATTAAAGTTGGTCCTTCCGTTTAAACTTTTAAGGTCAGTTTACACTGCGATCGCCGAGTCAATCATCTCTTATGGCCTCTTGGCCTGGGGCTTTGCATCTTTAAGCCACGTAAATTTAATAACCAACCTTCAAAACACAATGATTAGAACTATGACACCATGCTTTTTAAAAAGGAATCCAAGATATAACAGCATACAAATGAAATATCACTTTTGCAATGTACTACCTGTATCATACCTATTTAAGTTTAGATTTATTTTAAAATTTTATTTCAATAGACAATATGAAGCAAACGAAAATACGGGGATTACGCGGTCGAAATCAAGAGGGAATTACTTTTTGCCTAAATTCAATAACAAATATGGAAAACGAACACTTTTTTATTTGACACCTGCTATTTTCAACAGCCTACCTGGTCATCTGCGCAATCTAGAAAAGATCTCAGCCATTAAATCTGAATTAAAGTTTTATTTGCTCGATTGTTTATGTGCAGTCTACAACACCTAATCATTCATCTCAATTCCCAATTTGCTTTTCATTTTTATTTTTTATTACAGTTGTTCAATTTACAATTTTCATTATGTATCCTGTTGGTTTGCTTTAAGATTTGATTACGAATGACAAGACTATTTGTTTGTTTTTTTGGAGGAGTCTTTAAATATTTAGATACTTGGTGCAAGTATGTAAATTTATTCATCTAATACTGTGTTGTTTTTGTGTTACCTCAAGTATAATATTTTTATATTCAATATTCAAGTTTTTTTTTTTTTAGTTTGTTTTGTTATACTGGACGGTGTTCCACTGAGTTTGTTCTATTTTTATTTGTTATTGTTGTAATAACTTCGCACAACACCGTAGTTGTATGAAATGTACACATTGTTGTGGTTTAAACCACAGACAAGCCTTACTTTAAGGCTTTGTGGACCGAAGCATATAAAAAATGTACACATATGTAATTAATAAATTAATTTAAAAAATTATTATATTATTATTATTATTTTTATTATTATTATTATTATTATTATTATTATTATTATTATTATTATTATTATTATTATTATTATTATCATTATTTTTATTATTATTTGTGTTTATGTTATTTGTATATTGATGATTATAATATTTGTTGGTTTCTTTCCTGTTTAAAATTTGTGTTGTGAGTTCGTGTGTTCTCGGTAAAATCCGGAACAGCGGATATTTATCGTCATGTTTTAATATTTTACTCTATCTCTCATAAAATTTAACTTCAATTCGGCCTCATAAAATACCGTTAATAAAGGTATATCTTGTTTGTTTTCTACCAGTCTTGAGAGCGCTTTAGAAATATTTAAAAGAAAACTATATTTAGCATTGATAAATGAAAATGTTAAAAGAGTTTCATAATAATAAAAAAATCCCTAATCTACTTTTGTCGTTTGTTCAGTAAAATCCAGTAGCGGATGCGATTAAAGAAACAACGCAAACTTTGTGTTGTTTCTACGTTTCTATGATTGAAGGTCAGCTCGATTTAGACGGTCCCTATTTTGCCTCGATTGATATTTCCATAATGTTATGACAAGAGTGGCATAGCTTCATCGATTAGGAATGTTTCGTTTTTTTCGTGATGAATTGGCTTATCGGTTGAAACTACCCCTCAGTAGTGTCGTTATTTACACATCTAAAATAAACCTTAAATTACAATAACTGCTGGAATCTGATATAAACTATCACATAAAGGGTACATAGATATTGATTATTACAAACTGTACATACTTGCCCTTATCGTGACGTGCATGCACTTTTTTAGTTTGCAAGATAAATCTAGGTTTGTACGCTGATCATTCACAACATGACATTAATGAGGTGCCGCTTTTAACTTTTAAGTGTCTAGTCCGTGTTATATATTAACACTAACTTAAACATTAACTTATGTAATTAACTATATGACTTATATGACATTAACTTAACACTGATGTTCTTAACCAACATTAGAAGAATTCACAACAAAGAAGAAGATTAAGCAAAGTTTGATCAATATTAATTTATTATATAATCAGCACAATTTCCATGCAAATTCTGAGATCAAAATCCAAATTCCAAAAGCCTAAAACATGTACCAGCACAATAAATTATTTTTGAATGTTGTTTGGGCAATGTGTCCTTATGTAGGTGTGCTTGTAGTGTACTGTGTCGTGTCCAACTTAGGTGCACTTTAGGTGCACTTTTTACCACCTGTTTATATGGAACATATAAAATGGTCGTGCACGGACCAGTAAAATGTCGCCACAACAGCCTCATTAAACTACGAAATTCCATTTAAAAATGATCAATACTAACTATATTTAATAAGTATAACCCTGAAATACAAATTGATGTTGGCTAGACTTTTTATTGTTCACTGCACGCGTTTTGTTTTGTAAGTACCATGGTTGAAAGTTAACTACACGTTTCTCAGTGGTAACGACGGCGTTATGGCCTATAAACGTATGCATGTATCTTATTCGGGTAGGCCTACGCGTAAATAAATCTTAGATAACTCTGCAATTAACTGAATGATAAAGTTTACAATCTCCACCACCCCCCCCCCCCCGTCCCCCTCTTAACTTTTGCCACGACCCAATTGATAAACACGATGTAATATTAAGGTTTTTCCCTTTGCGATAACATAATTCTAATTAAATTCGTTTTTGTGTTGGTATTTGAGTACAGTTTATCTATATTTCCTTTCAAGTGCATTGTATTTATTTATTTTAATTGATATGACAGGCGAAAAAGTTTATATTCGTTTTACACATATTTACGGTCATATGTCTCCAAAATTCGTTACATATTTTATGAAATAAGATATTATAAATAACAATCAATATATTTATGTCGTTTACCGATTCAATCCAACGTCCCTCCTCTCCACGTGACTGAGGATGCCACCGCGGAAGATATCCAACGTCCCTCCTCTCCACGTGACTGAGGATGCCACCGCGGAAGATATCCAACGTCCCTCCCGGCTTTGAATTGTTTAAACCTTTGATTGTACGCTGCGGGTTACCCCTTCGATACATCAACTCGGGTTACTAACTGCTGTTCTAAATTAACTGTGAAAAAATCGGAAGTCAATAACTCTCAACAGCCTACACACACCGAAGATAACGTTGTTAAGTATGTGGTCATTTATTAGTCAACATCATAATTTAATGAAACCCCTACTTATGTGGTCATTTATTAGTCAACATCATAATTTAATGAAACCCCTACTATAAGCACCAAAAGCTAATAAATATATCATTATGATACACAATGTAATATGCAATTTGACGTACAGCTTTGAGGTTATCCCGTCTAGTTTGTAGACCAGGGTCCAGTTATAAGCTAGGGTTGGTGGCCATTTGTCAAAGATTTCTCGATTAACTCGTATTTTGTACTCGAATGGAAATTCCAACTAGCGTTCTAGCTCTCTGCGTTTATAACAGAAAAATTACCCACAGTAAATGCTAGTAATGAAACCTGGTCTCACTGCTAAACGAGAGAGAGAGAGAGAGAGATTGATTGATTGATTGATTAAGGACTTTATTAGAGGCGGGATTAAGGCCAGTGAGGCCTTTTCTTACATCCAACCTTACATCCAAGAGAGAGAGAGAGAGAGAGAGAGAGAGATATTGATATTGATATTTATTGGCTTAAAGGCGTGCTACATAGGGCTATGGAGCCCCTTTAATTGTAGCCAACCTCTATAATATACATACATAGTACATAGTATGGTTACATATGAAATATACAATTTGATATTATAAGTTATGCGTAAGAGTATACTAAATCTAATACAAATATTTACTCCATGCCAGTACTTAATTATATATTATATTCTTATACTAATAGTGATTCTAAAACCAGAATTATCAACATTATCACTTAACTGCTAAAACTAATGCAAATATTTACAGTGAAACAATGTTTATTTTATACCGAAGCATAATGTTAATTAGGAATAATATTAGGAATAAAAATAGTAATAATTAGTCTTAAAATAAAATACCTGTTACTAATTTATAAATAGAGCGTACATATTCTGACTCTAGTACTGTGATAACTGATAATATGTTTGCAGGATACCCTTTTTGTTGGTTTGTTATTGGTAAGTAGAAAGTAGAGTATGGTGGATTTTACTCCTGAGCATGGTGGCTGAATTTTTGGAATAGGTTTGCAGTAGATATTTGTTCCAGAGGCGGCTTGCTGTTATGATAAATGATTTGTTGCATTTCACCGTACGATGTTTTGGTATTTGAAGTGAGAGAGAGAGAGAGAGAGAGCTGGGGAGGGGAGTTAAGTTAGTGCGTGCGTTGGAGACGGATGGTCACTAAGCAAGGTCAATGCCTATACTGTCTACCCCAACGATCAATATCTATCTAATAGGCTATTCAAAAAAAAAAAAAACATTAATGACAAAAGCAATGAATTGCTTGAGAGTGTATAACCATTATGTATTTGTCTACACTGAGGTGAAAAGTTTTGGAGTAATCAATAGTTAAAACGTGATTTATAGAATCAATTGTTGGGTAGTAATACTGATTATAGAATAGCTTTTTACCTCTGGGAGGTTGTTTGTCGTTGGTTCAGCTTATGCACTCAAAATCGTAGTGGACGACGTATGAAGTTATGCTGCTTATGCACTTCAAAACCGTAGTGGACGACGTATGAAGTTATGCTGCTTGTGCACTTCAAAACCGTAGTGGACGACGTATGAAGAAATACGGTCTCATCTCTAATAGAAGCCTAACCCGCGTCACTTAGCTCCATGTAGTAAGGAATCCTGACTGTACAAGGGACAACACACACGGTGGATTTTGGCATGCCCGAAGTATGTATTATAAAATTACATTCTTGAGTGACCCCGGGACGGTAAAGTAATCCCTTTGTACAAGGCGGGTGCATTTTGTAGGGTTATCACTTTGTTAAAAAAAATGTGCATTGCAATGCATTTTACGATTTCATTCATTTCACTGGCAAGAAATCCGTGTTTTGAAAAGACATAATATACTAGAATCCTTCTATAATAAAAGTACGAGTGGTCGCAACTACACGCCGCGATCCCAGACTCCGTCAACCGTAGATGAAGGTTTTATCCAAGGTTTTCTCAGAAATAGACGAGTACTGACCTTAATTTTTACTAATTTAATTTGGACGTTCCTTTCTAACTTTCGAAACTGCCCTAATTGTAACTATTAGCTAGTTATTGATGCACCTGAAGAAGGTCACACGAATGCGTCCTAAAGCGTCGGTAACTCATGCGTTACGCCGGAAACTGTGATTCGGTCGATACCACTAACCAGCAATCCTGACTGACAGATTTTCTAAGGTTTTCTTCACTCGTTAATGCAAATACAATCGTGCACTTCTTTCACAACTATTATAACAGTCTAATTCTCTGCATGATTAGACACATGAGTTTCTCATTTTGAAAACTGATGTGTTTCCGATATTCCTATAAAACGAATTTTGGTAATACGTACACCCAACGTCAGAAGTAAATCAAGGGGTTTCTTTGTATCTTACTCACATCTGACGCCGGATGTCCATCTAAAGCTTGACCTGATCCAGGTTGGTGATTATGTCGTCACTCGAAGCACGTGTAACATGTACACCCTGAGTACCTATCTAATCTAATCAGGACAGGGAGAAACAACCTTACCGTAACTTGTTTCGTCCATTGGGGCAACTTCTTTAATTCGATTTATTAAGTTAGTTGGTCGGTCTGAATCAATGTTCAACGATTCGTATACAACTTACTATACAGGCAACTTGAACAGCTTTTATCTGGGCTTGATTTGTTGAGACATTCTTAGAAACGGCTTAGGAAATGGACAATCCAAACCTGTCTTTAAACTAGAGGTAAAAAGACAAATTTGTTTCGAGTTATATATTTTGTGGTTAAAGTGCATGTTGTCAATTTACTTTATAGAATAAATGCAAATGTTTCAAACAAAAACTGTCCAACTGCTTTTGTAAAAATCATTCTCAGCCTGAACCTGAAGAAAACCTGGGTAGACTCCTGTAGTCAGGATTGCATGTTGCTGGAAGCGAGTGACGACCTCCTCAGACTCAAGACTTTCTCGAGGAGACACTTACTGGCAATGTACCAACTCAATGAAAAAGCCCTACTTGTAACGCACGCTTATGGGGATTTAACCAGAATTTGGTTTATATATGTTGCTTGGAGCATACGCTATTGGTGCATTTGAAAAACCAGTACGTACACAATACACTTTTCTGTCAAAAATACTAAATGGACTAGCGATCTTGTATCCCTTTGTCTATAAATCGAGAGGTTTTGATTGAATTATTGTAATTTGCAGAGTATGTCATTGTACGCTTATTTATGTTTGCCGGTAGGGAAAAGTATTTGTACCGGTAAAAGAAAATACACATTTATCATTAAGTGTACGAGAGTACAGTTAATATTACAGTTAAACATCTAGTTCGAGAAACAAAAGTGAAGCAAATACTAAAAGACACCCACTTAACCCAGTCAATGGATAAGGCTAGAAGAAGTATAGATAAAATTGTTTTGTTTCATTACAAGACATAATATTTGATCACACGAACATGCTTTATTAATAATATGTGAGGCGGAATATAGAAATGGATCTTGGGGTTAAAAATGTATTCACCAGATAAGGGACAAACGTTTAAATATGTGTAGAAAGCTAATTTTTACCACTTTCACAATTTTCAACCGATGTGTTCATTTTCATATTATTTTACTTCCATTTACATTTTTGTCTTAGTTACTTTCCATTTTGGACAAATTAAAAATATCAAATTTTTCAATCAAATAACACTAATAACATAAAACAAAAAACAAAAAACCGTCTCTCTCTCTCAATTTCATTTTAAGTTATGTGTTCACTTTTTCTGCAGAATGCTCAAAATTTTGTTTTTTTAAATAATTGTCTAAACATACATGTTTAAAAACGAAACAGTGAAGAGTTACCAACTTAAACGTGCTTGGGTCGTCTATGTATGAAAACCAAGTGACAGAAGTTTGTGGAGCCGATCTGTTGGCATTACTTTCTGTGTGTACAATAGAACAAACAGTGTTGAAATGTTTGATGTCGAACAGAGTTTGGCTTGTTTGAATGGGGAGGGCAATTGTTTGTCCAACCTTCCAGAGAACAACCACGAATACACCATCTTATGACGCAGGGCTATATCATATCACGCACTGAAGCTCACTCGAATCCTGGGAGATTTGCTTTGTCGATTATATATTGTTAGACGTCCATAGTACATGTATAATTTACATTAAAGCTTGATAAAGAATAAAGTTGTAGAAGAGAAGATGTGAAGGTTATACTCACATATTTTACAGCTATTCTTATTCTGTTTATATGTTTTGTACTCGTGCTATTTTGCCGTTGCAGTTCTCTTTGTGTGCCTCTTAGTTTCCATGCAACGCAACGGGTCGCGGAACTACATCGTGCTAACAAACCAGGTTATTTTGCTTAAAAATCTAACATTTTGTATTTCTACCAAGAAATAACTTTATAATATGTATGAGGGTCAAAACTTGAATTAGAACATCATTTAAATTGTATTCCATATTATTAAGTATAAGAATAATACATATTTAGTGTTAGTTTTTATTGGAATGTAAAAATAGAATCTCAATTAAATTTTTTTTGAGTGGGTTGTGATAAAGGAAAACAATACTTAGTAAAATAGTACTTGGATGAGCGTAGCGAGCGAAGCGAAGATTCCATTTCACTACACTGGAGAAAAAAATCCGGAATGTTTTTTTTTCTTTCTTTCTTTCTTTCTTTTTTTTTGTATTTTTGTGTGTTTGTTAACACGATTCCGGCTAAACCAATACTCCAATTGCCATGAAATTTTATGGAGGCCTTTGAAATCTCTGAACTTAGCACTGCCACGTTTTTGAGCGCAATCGGAAAATAATTTCTCATGAAAATCGCAATTTTACGATATTTTTCGATTTTTAAAAAATTTCTTCGACTTATAACACCTACATGCTTTATCCGATTTCAATTATTTTTTCACAGAGCCTTAATTTTATGAATTAAAATATTCGTGTGAAATTTGAGCGCAATCGAAAAATTAGTTTTCATGAAAATATAAATTTTGCGGGTTTTTTCTTTTTTAAAACAATTCTTTGACTTAAAACACCTACATGCTTTATCCTATTGTAATGATTTTTTCACAGAACTTTATTTTTATGAATTTATATATTCGTGTGAAATTTGAGCGCAATCGAATAATTATTTCTTATAAAAATCGCAATTTTTCAATTTCTTCCTTTTTTAAAAATTATGATTAATTTAAAAAAAAATAAGTATATTTTTAATTTTTTTAATTTAATTTTAAAAAAATCTTGAACTTAGTAATAATTTTTTTACAGAACAGAAAATCCGCATAACACATGGCAGCTCAATGCACCAATTACGCTCATCCAACAACGCGGCGGGGTTAAGCGTTTTCCTAGTACTAAGTTGAATAATGTTTATCATTTACCATTAAATTTCTAGCCTTACCGTTTCGTTGGTTACCAATAAAACCATTCCAACATTTTTGGATGAGCGAAGCGAAAATTCCATTTCACTACACTGGAGAAAAAAATCCGGAATGTTTTTTTTTTCTTTTTTTCTTCTTTTTTTCTGTATTTTTGTTTGTTTGTTAACACGATTCCGGCTAAACCGATACTCCTATTGCGATGAAATTTTATAGAGGCCTTTGAAATCTCTGAACTTAGAACTGCCACGTTTTTTAGCGCAATCGAAAAATTATTTCTTATGAAAATCGCAATTTTACGATTTTTTTCGATTTTAAAAACAATTCTTCGACTTATAACACCTATATGCTTTATCCGATTATAATGATTTTTTCACAGAACCTTAATTTTATGAATTTATATATTCCTGTGAAATTCGAGCGCAATCGAAAAACTATTTCTCATGAATATCGAAATTTTACGGGTTTTTTCTTTTTTTAAACATTTCTTTGACTTCTAACACCTACATGCTTTATACTTTTGTAATGTTTTTTTTACAGAACCTTAATTTTATGAATTAATATATTCGTGTTAAATTTGAGCGCAATCGAATAATTATTTCTTATGAAAATTGCAATTTTACGATTTTTTTTTTAAAATTACGATTAATTAAACATTTTAAAATTTTTGTTAATTTTTGTGGAGCAGGTTGAGTGGATACGCAGGGTTATTTCACACATAAAGGAATTCAAGACTTGTTCAAGAATACTCGTTAGATTTAATTATTAGCAAGACAAGTTGTGATACAATTACGTTACGTTTTACAAACGTTGTCAGGAGAGAATGGAATTCTAGGCGAGCAAAATAAAGCGTTGCCTGCCCTCTAGCGGGTAAAGCGGGAAAATGCGTGAAGCGCCTATCCTAGTGTTCAGGTCGGCCGGCAGAGTGCGTCGCCGTTTCATGTCGTCTGAAAGAGCGCCATCTTCAACACTTCCCCTCGAGATGAGAACGGAGATTCTGCAGTCCCAGCATCCGAAGGCATTTCGCGTGCTTCGGTCCAGGCAGTCCCTTCGTTAGTATGTCAGCTGCCATGTCCTCGGTCGACCTGTACTCGACCTTCACAAGTCCATTTTCCAACACTTTTCTGATGAAGTGGTGGCGCACATCTATGTGCTTCGTTCTTCGATGGTAAATGGGGTTTTCTGATAACTTTCGAGCCCCATTGTTGTCGCTGAATATTTTTACTTCGGCTAATTTCTCAAAACCGAGTTCTACGAGGAATCGCTGAAGGTATATGGCTTCCTTAGCGGCTTTAGTGAGAGCCATATACTCAGCCTCAGTCGACGATAGGGCCACTGTTCTCTGCTTTCTTGATTCCCAGGAAATCGGACAACCGCTCAGGATAAAAGCATACCCTGTATAGGATCTCCTGTCGTTCGAACAGTTCCCCCAATCTGCGTCCCCGAAACCAACCAAACTTCCAGCTGATTTCTCGAATGACCGCAGAACCCGTTTCGCCGCGATCCAGTGAGTTCTGTCGTAGCAGGAATTGTATTGGCTTAGATAGCTGACCGTGTGGGCTATGTCAGGTCTAGAGAAACACAGCCAAATACATCAGTGCCCCTATTAGTTCTCTGTACGGCAGTTTCTCTTCCCCTGGTTCGGACTTCTCTTCGTTCCTCTTCAGCTTCGTGCCAGGGTCCAACGGCGTAGATACGGGTTTCGACTCCGACATTCCGTAACGTTCTAGGATGTCGTTTACATATCCTCGCTGGTTCATGGATATTCCTTTAACGTCTCTGACGAATTCTATTCCAAGACAGTATTTCACTTCTCCAAGATTTTTGACTTCGAATACCTTCGACAGATGATCAAAAACTTCGGCAATGACTTTCTCGTTTCGGGATGCGACTAACATGTCATCCACGTATACCATAACGATCAGGATGTTTTCTCCTTGCCCGGAGAAAAAAGTGCAAGGGTCGGCAGCAGATTGCTTCAATCCAAATTTCGTTAGTTGTTCGCTCAATGCTGCATGCCAGCGACGTCCGGCCTGACGCAGACCGTAAAGCGCCTCATTTAAGAGACATACCTTGTTACCATCCCTTAGTTTGTGGAGCATTTCCGTTGCTTTCTTTCCAGTTTCGCTGTTCTTTGATTCCGTATGAGATATTTCCTCTAGTGTTTCTTCAGTGAGCTTGGGCACCTCCATGTATATCTTCTCTTCGAGCACGCCATTCAGGTACGCGGTCGTGACATCGAACTGATTTACCTTCATCCCATGCTGTACAGCTAGAGCCATCATCATACGTACGGAACTGATACGCGCCACCGGCGCAAAAGTCTCGTCGAAATCCACACCTGGACGCTGTGCGAAGCCCCTAGCGACTATCCTAGCTTTTCTTCGGTCGATGTTCCCATCCTGATCGTATTTGTTTCTCAGGACTACTCGACTGCCAATTACCTTGCGATCCGATGGACGTTCCACCAGTTTCCAGGTATCTTTCTTGATAATCGATTTCAGCTCGGATGCTATGGCTTGACGCCACTCGTCCCTGTTTGGACCATCTATCGCCTCTTGGAATGGAACTTCGGCTACACCGGCAAATTCCAAATCTTCTTCCGCGTAACAGGCCGGTTGGTAGATCTTCTTGGGTCTTCCCCTGAGACCGGTCATGAGTCTTCCGGGTCGGCCACGGCCTCTTCTTGGTTCATTCTCATCCGCGTCTTCTTCCGGCGCGTTTTCTTCATTCGACTCGTTCTCTTCGATCGGAAACTCAACGACCTTCCGAACTGGGGAGTTGGTTTCCTCCGGCATAAAATCCTCGTACACTTTGCCGGATGGGAATGTTACTGACTTAGTAAATTCCACATCTCGCGTTATGTCGATTTTTCTATCTTCCGGTACCCATACTCTGTATGCTTTCGACTCCTTCGAATAACCGACAAATACACCTTTCTTCGAGCGTGGCTCGAACTTGCTCCGAGCTTGTTCCCGGATCAAAGTGAAGACTTCGCAGCCGAATTCACGTAAGTTACTCACGTCCGGTGCTTCTCCAGTCCACTTCTCGAAAGGAGTTTTGCCACTAATGCTTCTAGAACGATACCTGTTTCTGATGTAATTTGCCGTGTTAATTGCTTCACCCCAAAACGACGGTGGCAGTCCGGATTGTATCAGTAGGCACCTCGCCATTTCCACGAGCGTACGGTTTTTCCTTTCCGCGACTCCGTTCTGTTCCGGTGTGTGCGTAACCGTTAACCTACGTCCGATGCCGTTTGTCTTTAAGTAGTCTTCAAAAGCGATACTTCGGTATTCTGTGCCATTGTCCGATTGAAGATACATTATTTTCTTACTAGTATGTGTCTCGACGAAAGCTTTGAATTCCTTAAATGCATCCAGAGCCTCACTTTTCTGCTTAAGCATTTTCACTTCACACCAGCGAGAGCAATCGTCGATGAACGTGATAAAATATCTTGCCTTTCCGTTCGATTCAACGCGCATCGGACCACAAATATCGGAGTAAATTATTTCCAGCAATTTCGTGTTTCTCTCCGAATTTTTGGGAAAAGGGGCTCTGGTCATTTTTCCACGGATGCACGTTTCACAATCAAACGTCTCTCCCGGTTCGATTACATCGATACCCAGCACGGTTCCGTTGCATTCGCCTTCCAGGAGATCTTTGATGTTTAGATGTCCCATTCTGCGATGCCAACTCTCCACAGTAGCGCGTTTTGATTCGGTAGTTATGTTACATTGCTGCTCACTCTCTTGCACGCAGTAGAGCCCGTTCACTCGATCAGCTGATAATACTGTCCTACCCGTTCCATCGACGATCTTGGCCGATTCCTTTCCAAATGTTACCTTGAATCCACAGTCAGTGATTTTACCGACTGACAGCAAGTTCATTCGTAAGTCAGGAACGTGCAGCGTGTCTTTCAGACTTACATTCTTCTGTTGTCCGTCGACTTCAGCTGTGATTGCCACGATTCCCTTGGCCATAGTCTCTGTCGATGTGTTGCTGGCGAGATTTAATTTTCCGGGTCTATTTTCAGCAATTTTAACGAACCTGTCCCTGTCATTGCATAGGTGCGACGTGCAGCCACTATCTAAGCACCATTTCTCACCACGGTTCGCGATCGTTGATCTCAATGCTTCCTCGTATAAATTTTCTGAAGAAACGTACAAGCTTAAATTCTCAGCTTTCTTTGCGATTTCGGCATGTTTCTTCTCATTTACACATTCCTTGGCCTTGTGACCTACCTGATGACAGCGGTGACATTTATATTTAAATGGTTCGTTGGATTTCTGTTCGTTTTTACCACCTTTATTTTTGTTGGAGCTACCGTACCGTTTCACATTTCGTTTAGGAACGAACATCGCGTTATTGTCCGAGATACGTGTGTCATTTTTCCGCGCATCATTTTCTTCCACGATTTTTACGCGCAATACTTCAGGTGTTGGTTACTCGTCCCGAGATTCTATCGCACACCGAAAATTCTCGAAACTAGGCGGCAAGCTATACAGGAGCATTATGGTCAATAAAACCGGGTTTATGTTTATTTCCATCTCATTCAGTTTGTCGATCGTATCGAAGAACTTCCGAAGATGTTCGCGCACGTCTTCACTATCATCCATACGATGCAAGGTTAATTGTTTCAACAGTGTGGCCTTGCGAGCAGGCCCTCTTGATTGGTATATCGACTGCAGTTTAACCCAAACTTCGTTCGATGTTACATATCCTTTAATTTGTTTTAGCTCCGAAGGGCTAATTGACAAGATAAGGTCCGACTTAGCCTTCCTATCTTTATTTTCCCACTCCTTCAAAGCTATAACCGATGCCGCGGCGGCGTCTCCAGTTCTGATTGTAGGTTTTATGTCTTCCCCACTCACGTACGCCCAAGCATCGTTTTTAACCAGTGAAGCTTCCATCTGTATTTTCCATGTATCGTAATTATCTTTGTCTAATAGTTCAATTCTGGCCGAGCTAGATGACGCCATCATATTCCGTCGGTCCAGAACCTTCGCGACGCGTAGGCTAGGCCTAGGCCTAAATCTGAATACGAGATTCCTCAAGCACTTACCTTTTGTTTATCAATTGGGAACTAGCCTTGGTCTCAAATTCACGTTTTTCATTTTTTATTATTTATAGAACATAGTTAAATAAACTTCACAATTGAAAGATTTTTTTTAAAAAAATCATCCGTGGTAACTACGAGGGTACAAAGTTATAGGGTTTTGAACCCCCGCGCAAACGCTCGTTGTTGGTTCAACTGCGTTACGTAGCTTGCAGCACGCTCATCGTTGTAGTTTGTATTTATCAAGAAATAAATACTACAACAACAACAACAAAAGTTCGACGAGCGGCCGTGCGCGGCAGCGAAGCCTAGAGGCAATCCAGTGGACCGTGCTCATCAATAATTGGACTATTTTGACAACAACAACACGAACGATGACAAAGATGACGACCATAACTTAAGAACCCCGTGATTTTGACAGTGCGTCTACCCGACCTTGACTAGAAAGCGATTTATTTCTCATTGGTGGGAAAGAGCCCCGGTTATTTCTCTATGGGAAAGAATTTGTAGGTTTATGGTCTGGCGTAGTCGTACACAGTCATTCAAGGCTGCGCTAGGCTAGGCCCTACGCCCTAGGCTGTGTCTTTGCCCTAGGTTATAGGTAAACCAATTCTATAAAATGTCCATTTCGATGCCCTAGACATAGCCTAGCCTAGGTAGGGCTAGGCCGAGGCATTTCCTGTATCCTTAGCCTAGTTTTTTTTAGGTTGATTATGATGATATCATTTATATCATTGATGTTTGGCAGGGCTTTAGATTTTATATTTAAATATGCGCCTAGACCTGGGCCGATAATGATAGGCCTACCTCGGCCCTAGGCCCTAAAGGCCTACGTCTACCAAGAGGGCAAAGGCTACCACTGTAGAAACACCGGAAAAGATCATTTTATACACGTCACGTGCCAAAAGAACCAAACGACAAACAGGGCAAAAAGAATTGTTCAAAGCTGCAGCACGAGAATGTTTTGAGGAGGACGCCCCCTCTACAAATTCATTTCTACTGTTGTGAAGACCACTTTGATGCAAGTAAATATTATTAATTGGTCTACTAGCTTTTTAATTCACAAGTGAATTTCCTATAAGCTTCTGTTAGGCTCCGGCCAAATATTCTCGCAGCAAAATTTGCCTTGGAATTATAAGTCTAGGGCCTAAACGTAAGAGGCGTTTTCCCGCATGGGAGAATGTCACAAATTCAAAAATTTTAACTACATATTTGG
The DNA here is from genome assembly GCA_024449915.1 of Sweltsa coloradensis. Taxonomy (NCBI): domain Eukaryota; kingdom Metazoa; phylum Arthropoda; class Insecta; order Plecoptera; family Chloroperlidae; genus Sweltsa; species Sweltsa coloradensis. The sequence continues at coordinate 301,228 of JAMZAV010000710.1, forward strand.
AATATTTCCCCGCGAGAAAATTAGTTATGTATAGGTACTAGGCTTATAATAATCCCGAGGTAAATTAGAAGCTCATATGAAACTAACCTGCAAAATAAAAAAAGTAGTAGGTAGACCAATTAATATCGTTTACTTACATGAAAGTGGTATTCACAACGGTAAAAATTGCAGCGGTAGGCTAGAGGCCCTACGACTCCTTGACATATTATTCTCGTCTTGTTGTGTTTAACCATTATTTTCACCTGTTTAGTTCTTTGTGGCAGATATATAAATACTTTCTCCGGTGTTTCTAGAGTGGTGTTTAAACACATTGGCACCTTACACCTTTTATAAAGCGTCATTTCTTTTAAAATCAATCAAAAGGATCATTAAAAAACGATAGCAGGAATGACAGCAGGCGCAGTGACGGCAGCTGTCTGCTAGGATGTGTTTGACCCACCGCCGACTGTATGGCAGAATATCTACCATTTATATCTAGATAGCAGTGCGCCTTTGGGTCTGTGCTAGGCTGCGGTCAGCAGTCTGACGTCACACTACTTTTCGTGTTGTCTTTTGGCGGGAAGCCAGATTCAAATTTCAGCGTTAAATATTGAGAAAAGTATTAACCTTAGACAAAAAAAAAATTTTATGTTATTTTTTTTTAGATGTTATCTTTAACATATTCGATTTCTGGAATGAAGGCTAGTTCCCTATTAACCCAACGTTTATTCCGTTAATCTGGGCCCCATAACCTGTGGAGCAGGTTGAGTGGATACTCAGGGTTATTTCACAATTAAAGGAATTCAAGACTTGTTCAAGAATACTCGTTAGATTTAATTATTAGCAAGACAAGTTGTGATACAATTACGTTACGTTTTACAAACGTTGTCAGGAGAGAATGGAATTCTAGGCGAGCAAAATAATAATATGACATCGTGCCGACTTGGCTAACCTTTCCCCTCTCTGTCTAGCGTGGCGCGCGCACCATGCTAACCCGTCTCAGTATGCGCGCGCATCACATAATGTCTGCCGCTCAGTTCAAAGAAATAGTTAACCTTATTGACTGAGGAAATAAAATAAAAAACCTTCAAAACCTTAACGTTTCTAATTAAAATATAAATTACTTTTACCCGGAAAGGAGTTCTATTAACTATTATTAAAAATTAAACAAAAAATACCTTCAAAACCTTTAACGTTACTATTTAAAATATAAATTGCTTTTACCTGGAAAAGAGTTCTATTAACTATTATTAAAAATAAACAAAAAATACCTTCTAAATCTTTAACATTCTATTAAAAAAAAAAAAAAACATTGTTGGGGGTTTGAACCACGCAGAGCGAACCCTACTTAGCAATCCCATCTGTTACCACCCTGCTACGGCGCACTGTGTACGTTGTCCGCCTATAAACGTATATAGTGGCATCGCAAGCGAGCCGTGAGCGCGCGTGGTGGGGAAGGTTAGCAAAGTCGGCCTTTAGATTCAACCGCAAAATAAAGGTTACCTGCCCTCTAGCGGGTAAAGCGGGAAAATGCGTGAAGCGCCTATCCTAGTGTTCAGGTCGGCCGGCAGAGTGCGTCGCCGTTTCATGTCGTCTGAAAGAGCGCCATCTTCAACAATTTTTTGATGAGCGAAGCGAGCGTAGCGAGCGAAGCGAAGATTCCATTTTACTACACTGGAAAAAAAAATCCGGAATGTTTTTCTTTTTTTCTTTTTTTTCTGTTTGTATTTTTGTGTGTTTGTTAACACGATTCCGGCTAAACCGCTACTCCAATTGCGATGAAATTTTCTGGAGGCCTTTGAAATCTCTGAACTTAGAACTGCCACGTTTTTGAGCGCAATCGAAAAATTATTTCTTATGAAAATCGCAATTTTACGATTTTTTCGATTTTTTTGGAAATTCTTCGCTCTAAACACCTACATGCATAATAGTCCGGATGTTAAGAGACTTGACCTTGCATTTTTTGATACAAGCAAGGCACTTGGCACACGTGTTCTAGGGACCATACCCTACTAATGTTTTTTTTTCTTTCTTTCTTTCTGTATTTTTGTCTGTTTGTTAGCACGATTCCGGCTAAACCGATACTAAAATTGCGATGAAATTTTATGGAGGCCTTCAAAATCTCTGAACTTAGAACTGCCACGTTTTTGAGCGCCGTCGAAAAATTATTTCTCATAAAAATCGCAATTTTACGATTTTTTTCTATTTTTTGAAAATTTATTTTACTTATAACATCTACATGCTTTATCCGATTTTAATGATTTTTTCACAGAACCTTAATTTTATGAATTAAGATATTCGTGTGAAATTTGAGCACAATCGAAAAATTATTTCTAATGAAAATAGAAACTTTGTGGTTTTTTTCTTTTTTAAAACAATTTTTTTTACTTATTACACCTACATGCTTGATCCTATTGTAATAAGTTTTTCACAGAACCTTAATTTTATTAATTTATATATTCGTGTGAAATTTGAGCGCAATCGAATAATTATTTCTTATAAAAATCCCAATTTTTTTCTTTTTTTCTTTTTAAAATTACGATTGAATTAAAAAAAAATTAAAAATTAAGTTTATTTTTTATTAAATTTAATTAAATTTAAAAAAATTTGAACTAGTAATAATTTTTTCACAGAACAAACAGAAAATAACCGCATAAACAACATGGCGACTCAATGCATCAAAAATGCAAGGTATGCCCCATATATATCCTTTAACATCCGGACTATAATCCGATCGTAATGAAATTTGTATGGTACCTTTCTTATATAAAACTCTAAACATGTGTCAAATTTAAGCACAATCCAAGATTATTACTCATAAAAATTGCAATTTTTCGATGTTTTTTATTAATTTTAGACGTTCTTCACTTTCTACCACCTACATCGTTAATCCGATCGTAATTAAATTTTAATAGAACCTTCATTCTATTAATCAATAGATTCATGCCGAATTGAGGTTAATCGAAGAATTATTTCTGACAAAAAATTACAATTTTGGTTTTTGGATGAGCGAAGCGAGCGAAGCGAAGATTCCATTTCACTACACTGGAGAAAAAAATCCGGAATGTTTTTTTTTCTTTCTTTCTTCTTTCTTTCTTTCTTCGTATTTTTGTGTGTTTGTTAAACGAACCACGATTCATGGAGGCCTTCGAAATCTCTGAACTTAAAACTGCCACGTTTGTGAGCGCAATCGGGAAATTTTTTCTCATAAAAAACGCAATTTTACGATTTTTTTCGGTTTTTAAAACTTTCTTCGACTTATAACACCTACATGCTTTATCCGATTGTGATGATTTTTTCACAGAACCTTAATTTCATGAATTAAGATATTCGTGCGAAATTTGAGCGTAATCGAAAAATTATTTCTCATGAATATCGAAATTTTACGGTTTTTTTCTTTTTTAAAACAATTCTTTGACTTATTACACCTACATGCTTTATCCTATTGTAATTATTTTTTCACAGATCCTTAATTTCATGAATTTATATATTCGTGTTAAATTTGAGCGCAATCGAATATTTATTTCTTATGAAAATTGCAATTTTACGATTTTTTTCTTTTTTAAAAATTACGATTAATTAAAAAAATTAAGTTATTTTTTTATTTTATTTAATTTAATTTAAAAAAATTCTTCGACTAAGTAATGATTTTTTCACAGAACAACAGAAAATCCGCGTAACACATGGCAGCTCAATGCACCAATTACGCTCATCCAACAACGCGGCGGGACTTAAGCGTTTTCCTAGTTTTAAAAATTCGTTTAATTAACATAAGACAAGGCGGCTCAATGCACCAATTACGCTCATCCAACAACGACTTTCGGCGTTTTCCTAGTAGGCTAGAGAGGCGAATTATGGCCTTACAGTTGACGCGCCCGTCCCCGTATACCAACTAAACTATAAAAAAACTATTACGAATATAATTGGATGAGCGTAGCGAGCGAAGCGAAGATTCCATTTCACTACACTGGAGAAAAAAATCCGGAATGTTTTTTTTTCTTTCTTTCTTTTTTTTGTATTTTTGTCTGTTTGTTAGCACGATTCCGGCTAAACCGATACTCCGATTGCGATGAAATTTTATGGAGGTTTTCGAAATCTTTGAACTTAGAACTGCCACGTTTTTGAGCACAATCGAAAAATTATTTCTCATGAAGATCACAATTTTACGATTTTTTTCGATTTTGTTTAAATTTCTTCGACTTACAACACCTACATGCTTTGTCCGATTGTAATGATTTTTTCACAGAACCTTAATTTCATGAATTGATATATTCATGTGAAATTTGAGCGTTATCAAAAAACTTTTTTTACGAAAATCGCAATTTTACGACTTTTTTCAATTTTTAAAATTTCTCCAGCGAATAACACCTACATGCTTTATCCGATTGTAATGATTTTTTTACAGAACCTTAATTTTATGAATTTATGTTTCGTGTAAAATTTGTGCGCAATCAAATAATTATTTCTTATGAAAAAATTTTCCTTAAAATTACGATTAATTAAAAAAAAAAAATTAAGTTGATTTTTAATTTAATTTAATTGAATTTTAAAAATATCTTCAACTAAGTAATGATTTTTTCACAGAACAACAGAAAATTCGCATAACACATGGCAGCTCAATGCACCAATTACGCTCATCCAACAACGCGGCGGGACTTAAGCGTTTTCCTAGTTATTTAATTTAATTTTAAAAAAATCGACTTAGTAATGATTTTTTCACAGAACAACAGAAAATCCGCATGCATGCATGCATGCATGCACCAATTACGCTCATCCAACAACGCGCCTGAAAAAGCGTTTGCGAAGCTTCCTAGTGTATGTTTATCTCTTTCATAACATTGTTTCTCTCCATTTATTGGATGAGCGAAGCGAAGACTTCAATTTCACTGATCCCCCAAAAAATTTAGCTCCAATGTTTTTTTTTTTGTCTGTTTGTTAGCAGGATTCCGGGCCAACGGCATAAGCGATCTTGATGAAAATTGGAGGGGACCTTCGAAATCTCTAAACTTAGAGGTGTATTGTTTTTGGGTACAATCGAAGAAATATTTCTCATGAATATCGTACTTTTACGATTTTTTTCGATTTTAAGTGCGATATTTTCGTGTCATTTGGGCCGATTCTGACCAAACGGGTGGGGCTACAACGTTCATATTATACATGGACATTAAGGGTATGGTGATGTTGTACCTTTTGAAAGAAAAAGTTGGAAAAATAAGCCAGAATCAATAGAAATAAAGCTTTTAATATAAGTTTTTTACGGTTTAGTGTGAAATTTTTGTGCCATTTGGACCGATTCTGACCAAACGGGTGGGGCTACAACGTTCATATTATACATGGACATTAAGGTTACGGTGATGTAGTACCTTTTGAAAGAAAAAGTTGGAAAAATTAGCCAGAATCCATAGAAATAAAGCTTTTAATATAAGTTTTTTACGGTAAATAATAACATTTGGCAAGTAACAAAAGAAACATGACAACAATCACCTACAATACATAGGCAGCAAAGCAAAACACTTGCAAAAGTAAAGATATCCCACGCAAACTAAAAACTTAAAAAAAATGCTCATCCATCAACGCGGCGGGACTTTAGCGTTTTCCTAGTAATGTTCATGATATTATATGAACTACAATACTGGGAGCGATATGCATCGTATTTTTTCATTTTGGATACGTTAATATTTATGTTGTTACAATACCAGCAATCGCAATTCCTACTTTGGAAGTCCCTTTTTGGATGAGCGAAGCAAAGATTCCATTTAACTACACTGGAGAAAAAAATCCGGGATGTTTTTCTTTTTTTGTTCTTTTTTTTCTGTTTGTATTTTTGTGTGTCTGTTAGCACGATTCCGGCTAAACCGATACTCCAATTGCGATGAAATTTTTTGGGGACCTTCGAAATCTCTGAACTTAGAACTGCTACGTTTTTGAGCGTAATCGACAAATTATTTCTCGTGAAAATCACAATTTTACGATTTTTTTCGATTTTTAAGAAATTTCTTCGACTTATAACACCTACATGCTTTATCCGATTGTAATGATTTTTCACAGAACCTCTATTTTATGAATTAATATAATCGTGTGAAATTTGAGCGTAATCAAAAAATTATTTCTCATGAAAATCGCAATTTTACGATTCTTTTCGATTTTTTACATTTCTCCGACCTATAACATCTACATACTTTATCCGCTTGTAACGATTTTTTCACAAAACCTTATTTTATGAATTAATACATTCGTGTGAAATTTGAGCGCAATCGAAAAATTATTTCTTATGAAAATCACAATTTTACGTTTTTTTCTCGATTTTTAACATTTCTTCAACTTTTAACACCTACACGTTATAACCAATTGTTATGATTTTTTCACAGAACCTTAATTTTATGAATTAATATATTCGTGTGAAATTTGAGCGTAATCGGAAAATTATTTCTTAATAAAATAGCAATTTTACGCTTTTTTCGTTTATAAAAATTACGCTCATCCAACAACGCGCCTGAAAAAGCGTTTGCGAATCTTCCTAGTGTAAAACATCATCATACTTGAAGTATGAGAGATATGAATTAATTTAATTTGATTTGAAAACTTAATTACAAATTAGAACTTTTAACGGTATTATGATTGATGTTTGGATTTAAATTTAAGCCAGTTCTATTTAAATTAAACTTGGGTGACTGATTCGTGATGTATTTCAAATCTGATACCCACAGCTATCCTGAAATTGTTAACTTATTTTTAACATTTCGATATATTCAATCTTTCGTCCAATCTATATACGAGAATGTCTTAATAAAACTGCCCACAGAAATCACTGCTCAATAAGTATCTATGTTAATTGGCCATTGATTTCGATGTAAATTGGTCTAAAGGCGTTTAACTAACGGGTTAGATGTCTCAACTGCGGTGACAAAATGAGAATCCTGAAGTGTTGGTAAACGGGGTTGGTTTAACTAACTTGAAGGAGGATGAAAGCGGAAAGGTAAATAGATAACGAACGGGTTGAGCGCGGTGAGGGCGGGGGGGGGGGGGGGGTACGACTCCGAGGCGCGCCACATTTGCACACGTACAGGCTAAGGGAGGCCGAAACTTTGCGCGAATGTAACACCTGGGATCGTGACACTGTGGTAGCTTTACGAATAACTAGTCTCCATTGGCTAATAACATTAACAAGGGTTTATATCAATACGTTTAAACAGATTTGTTAATGTTAACTATGGTTTCCTGCAGAGTTAGTTGTTTTAAAGTGAAACTAACATTAATTCAAACAACGCTATGAGAGCAACCGTTCGATCTAGTACACGGCCGACAGACACCTCACAGTCCAGGTAACAGGAGTTATTAATATTTAATTCAATTCAGAAAATAAGAAAGGCTCATACCTGCGTCTTAGGTTATTGTAAGTATGATTGTAGGTCAGTTCAAAGGCAACAGTTTTCCGTTGCAGTACTGTTCCATCCATTCAGATCTATAATGCAACTACAATTCAGAAGTAAGTAAGTTACCGTCTCGGTGGTCTAGTTGGTTTAGGCGCCTACCTGGAATGTGGGAGACCCGGGTTCAAACACCGTATAGATGGGCAGAGATTTTCAAGGAGGGCAGTTATTTAGTAATTTAACAATAAGACTGATGCGCAATGCACGAAGTGGCCCATTCACTTGTTCCCCACCTTATACATATTGTGTGTTTAGTATATTTTTATTTTTGAATTATATTAAGTGGATTTATAATCCATTATTTCAGTATTGTTGTTTAATTGTTTTAATCGAACCAGTGGCCTCCCGAATCAACGCATTACCCATGATCTCCTTCTTCTGGTAGCTTTATAATGTGTTATCTCGTACAACCTGGAGTGTGTGGTGGTGTTCTATTCGGATGCGAATTAACACTAATCATGCTGAATAAGCCTTGATACATTTAGTGGCATTATTGCAACAAATTTAATTGCACGCATCTATCATAATATGATGAGAAGCACGGGTACGGTAGTACCTAAAACATAGACTGAAAGTTATGGTCATGATAAATACCGTTGGTGGAGGTGCCGAGTACGAAAGAGTCCGAACTTTCAGGTCCCTCCGTCCGTCTGTGCGTGTGTCACGTCTCGCGAAGAAAACCAAAGACGGCTGATTAACATGTTTCTTTGTTTTGTTGACATTGCCCTTAAAAAGGATGATGTTTTGGTGACCTGGGACTGGGAGTAAGGGGGGAGTCGTTACCGACTTAGAAAGTTTGAAAACGTATGACCCGGCGCCTCCAATATTTTCAATGCAGACCTTCTTGTTTTTGTTGTTGGAGTTGTCCTCCTTTGTAAATCAGTTTTTTAACTGAATTGGATCGACGATAAATAAATAAATAAATAAATAAATAAAATAAGTGGAAAGTCTACCCTGCACCGTCACCAAAAAGATCAACTCCTGTTTTGGGTGCTCCTTATCCAGGCTTGTTTCTATGCATGCTTCATGTTAATGTTCTCAACAATGTGGGGTTTAAATTTGTTTAAACGATTAAATATACAAAAATAATCAAAAAACTCATCTCAAATTGCACGCTCTAGACATTACTTAAGAGGAATAGGAGAGTTTGTGTTTTTTAAAGAATTCCCTCCTATTAATTTATGAGCCTGCTATATTCCCCGAGTCTCATACTTGACGTATGCAAATGCACCTACATTCTTGCACGAGCACGAGCAGCACTACTGGAATGCATCCCATCTCTAGAAGACGTCTCTCTCAGTTGAATTCATGGTGCCATTGTAAGGAATTCAATTTCTCTTCAAATTTCATTTAGACTGAGGGTTAATGAAAATTGCACATGCACATTTTTTTTCTCGCATTATTTTATTTATTAAAACTTAAATTCATTTGTAAATAACGAATAGGAGAGAGAAATTACTGCTTCGTGTTTGAGAGTTGATTGATTGATTGTCGTCTTTATTGATGAAGGCCTGTTATGCCTTCTATCCATTAAACCACCCATCATTACAACACATCATGACAATTACAGAACTTTAGAAAAATATTAAAACACTTTGATAATCAGACAAGTTAAATGTGCAACTTAAGAGCTAAATAGTCTAAACATTGAACTAAATTAACTTAAACAAAACAAATTACGTAATAATACATTATTATCAGTAACATGATTTTTGCAAAGTAAAAATGTTCTAGGTATATGGTAATGCTATGCAAATTATGAATATCTAGTAATGTAATTATTTTCAAAAATCATTCATTTATCTCAGTCATACAAACAAAACACGCTCATAATGTGATAGTATTACGTCGATACAAATAAGGATCTGATGGTTCCAGTTAAATTGTTGGCAACGAAAATGTTAGTAAAGCCATCATGTAAATTGCAAACTTGAGCTTTAACTATAACTTTAAATGTTGGAATCACCAAATTTTAGCATAGACAATAAACACCTTATATCATGAGTGATATAGGTTCGTCTACTTCTCTTTCATTTCAAGTTCTAATTTGTTGCAATTGCAATTTGTTGTTTAACTTGCAAGCAACTGATTGACATTAATCTTTTCACTGCTATCAGACAAGAATATGTTTGATGGCCGCTGATGTGACTTTTGAGTCATTCGTTTGTTGTGCAACAATGCTCATTTGAAAGTAAAAACCTAGTTTTTACAAATAAGAATGTTTTGTACATAATAATCTGTGATATTTCCGTAAAATAAGTTTTAAAATCAACCTGAACGGGTACCTTTCAACCAGATAAAAACAAATAATTTAATCATGAAAACAATGCAAAGTTATGCACATCTGTAATACCATAGGATGCATCGAAAATAGGATTGAAAAATGAACATAGGTAATGTCGTATCTGAACCAACATTATTGTATCGATCCCGCTGTCTTCTACACGCTATCGATGAGCCACTTCTGATCGTTGTCTCCCTGGCCACGTCTAGCGATCGTCGCACGTGAGCGGTAGACCAGTCACCGAGGACGAGGTGAACCAGGAGTAAAAGGAAGCTGTTTGTTTTACTGCTTTTGTCAATCTGCAGTTTCACAATTTATCAAACTAAGTGACAGAAAGCTAAATAAATATATCATCTTTTCGTGCATATTTCTTCATTTTAAAAAATCACAAAAAAATATTACACAATATCAAGTTCACTACTCCTACCCGGTTGAGTAGCTAAGATTTAATACATAGATTAGTGAATTTACTAGCTCAATCAATAAAATACACTAAAATCTCATTTAATAAAAAAAATAACAAAATCAAAAAAATAATTAATTAATGAGACATCATAAAAAAATAAACAAATCTAATTAATCCCACTTACTAGAGGAAGTTCACAGCTCTCTGGATCCCTCCCTTCAACTGCTCTCAGACTTCAACTCCAGTTGTTTAATAATCTAATTAAAAATTTAGCTTACAGGCCTAGTGATGAGGATATTTTAGGATCACTAGCTACAAGTATGAGATTGTCAAATGAGTTTCTACCAATATAATGAAGAATCAAACAAAACAATACAGCAAAAGTCAAACCCTACCTATTGGCGCCAAGAATTATACCATAAATTAATACCTTGTGAAATAACCCCCTCCCTCCAAAATATTACATTTAACTTTGTTGTGTACTCACAAAAACCTTTTATAATCCAATTGACTTGAGTCCTTGTTGTTTACATAATCCTTTTGAGCACATGTAATCGCAGCACTCGATTAAATTTGTTCGTCGCACACGAGTTCTTGAAGTGAATGATGATCACAATGGGCGCGGATCAGCTGTGGATGACGGAACTGGTCACTGGTTCTTGATGGGGGGAATGATCACGCAGGAGACGCGGATCAACTGTGGGTGACGGAACTAGTCACTGGTTCTTGATGGGGGGAATGATCACGCAGGAGACGCGGATCAACTGTGGGTGACTGTGAACTAGTCACTGGTTCTTGATGGGGGGAATGATCACGCAGGAGACGCGGATCACACGTGCGCGTGCGCGGAAGATCTATTACTGTCGGACACTTTATAACATTTACATAAAATACGAAAACGACTTCACAACTTTTTAAACAAAAAACACAATTTCAAATAATTCCTTAGCGAGACAGATATTACCACTCCTTTACTGGTTAACCACTTCACTTCACATTCAACTAGACAAACTTAATCTCATCACCACTCTTGAATCACTTAAAGCGGGTTACCCCTTCGAGGCCTGGGGGCCCTATAAAACAACTTAAAACAACCCCATAGCACTGAGTGACAAATCGCTACTCCTCCCTCACGGAGACTGTAAACACGACCCGAAGGTCCCGCGGCTCGCGCGCGCTCTCGCACAACCCTCGACTCCACTACTCTTCTGCTACTCGTTTCCCCTTGGTTTTATAAGAATGACAGGTCATGTGACAGCCCTAGCCTCCCCACTCCTAAGGTGTCCAGTCTTCAGCCTCCTACTACCTTGCCGTTATGGCTTCAAACACCTGCTCCAAGAGACTCTTGGTCAGCCTTTATAGAAGCTTCGGGACGTTTCTACCCCTAAATCGCCATTGCAAAACAGCTCGCTAGTCACGTAGCACTTGGCGACAGTCAGACTGTGTGCAGTCATGCATCTCAGGCTAATTCCAATGTTAAAACCCCTCCCTTACCAGATGCAAACCTAAAATTGTTAATAACTTTCTTATTTTTAATGAATCGACTCCAACAAAGACCATGACTTAGTTATCCAAAACGCACATATTGATGTACTTTTCATCCTTAAACTCCCTCGTTAACTACCTTAATTAGCTTGATTATTTAACTTGCAATTATCTCCAATTAAACCCAAAAAATTTACATAAATTATAATTCTACATGATGTGGACAGTTTAGTGAATTCCTCCTGATACTCAGTTATACATATTCATTAAAAGTGATAGAGATATTAAATTAATACACAATTATGCATATATTATGCATATTTATTACCAAAAAAAAATGGGTCTAGATGGACCACCAGACTGTGGATGTCACAACGTTTTCAAGTGAAAGCCACAAGTAAAAAAGATGAAGTTTTAACGTTGGGTGTATTTTTAAATTAAATTGTTCTATCTATACAATGTCTTTTGAATAAAGCAACACAAACAAATCTTATTACATATTTTTGTTCCTGGATGTTTGTTACCGACAGTGAGAATAATATGTTGATTAGTTGATAAATGAGATTTTCACAATCACAAATTGAATTAAATTATTAACTTTCTTTAGCTGTTGGTAAGAACAATCTTGTATTAAAAATTATTTACCAACCGAACTACTTTGTGATCGATATTACACTTGGTACAATAATATAAAGTTATTACACTACTATTCCTAGACGCATCCAACAAAATGGCTAGGAAGCTGGATTGTAATTGAATGTGCTCCCCTTAATAATTATTAACCACCCGAACTACCTTGTGATCGATTTTACACATGGTACAATAACTATGTTGTCCTCCTTTGTAAATTAGTTTTTATAACTGAATAGGATAGACGTTAAATAAATAAATAGATAAATAAATAAATAAATAAATAAATAAATAAATTTTAAAAAAATAAAGTTTTTACACAACTATTCCTAGACGCATCCAACAAAATTGCTATGAAGCTGGATTTTAATTGAATGTGTTCCCCTTAATAATAATTAACCAACCGAACTACCTTGTGATCGATAATATACTTGGTACAATAATATAGTTTTTACACTATCATTCCTTGACGCATCCAACAAATGGCTAGAACGATTATGAATGTGTTCCCCTTAATAATATAGCCAACCGAAGTAACTTGTGGTCGATAATATACTGATAAACTTGTAGACGATACCAATATCAACAATAAAAAGTTAATTATTTACACTATCATTCCTTGACGCATCCAACAAAATGGCTAGGAAGCTGGATTCTAATTGAATGTGTTCCCCTTAACTTGTTTATTTGGTAAACATCTGGCTTGTTGTTTTAAATTTTGACTGCAAAGAAGGAAACTAATTACAACTAAGCTAACATAATTGCATACAAAATAATAATTAAAGAATTTAACAGATTTCAAAATAATAATCTAACAACAATATTATAATAAATAGTCTTGAGTATTTTGAATACCCAATGTAGCTGGGATTAACTTTGTTTGATGTGTTTGGTTGTAGTGCTCAAAAGCAAACGCCAAGTCAAGATATTACGGATGTTTGAATGTACACATTCTCCCCCCCCCCCCCCCCCTCCAACCACCACAACATACATTTGTTGGCGCATGATTCTACTTGCGGTTGTATTGAAGCTGCTACCGATATTCGGTAGAGATGTTGCTGAAGCAGAACGCACGCAGTAAAGCTGATTTAGTAGAGAATATTACAGTGAGCAATGATGCTAGCATTGCTTTGTTGAAGCTAAGTGTCGCAAACAGCTAAACATTATTCATTGATTCTTTCAGAGCTAGAAAAGAACTATACACCATATTTCTTGATATCTTTTAGAGCTAGCAAAGAACTACACCTTATTTCTTGATATCTTTCATAGCTAGCTTAACTACGTGTCAAAATATGATGTATGCATACCGTATTAAGTATGCGTAACGTACTGATAACAGTTATTGTTGGAAGTTAATTAAGGGTGGCGAATAATTATTTTAATATAGAGTTAGTAAAATAGCTACTAAGAAATCGATTAGGGTCGTGAATTTGGAGCGCGTGCTTGTTAGAGGCGTAAGAGGGCGTACGTGCGTGCATGCTTGAGATAAATTGTTTATTTAAAATATATTAGTTGCAAAGTCTGGCGTTTAATTTTTAATAACGTTATTCAGTTGAGTGAGGTTCTCTTTATGCAGTACCTTGTATTTAAAACAATCAGATTTGGCGAGAATTCGGCCATTATTGAAGGATCGTCGTTAAAAGTGACAACTAGCGCCACCTTGTATCTGTATAAACAGTATTTTTTCAGAGAGTGTTCTGGGAACTAAAGCTTACACTAACTATTATGCCTACAAACAGATGCATATTTAACTTGATTGTTGGTTGATATAAGGTCCTGCTATGCTTTACAAAGGAAGCACAATATCGATATTTTCAGAAGCCTAGTTCGTAGGATGAACGACATTATTAGATATTATCTAGGACACGTGTTTTAGGTAAATTCTTGGTCGTTCGGCTGATGATTGAGATTGTGCGCAGTTGTCAAATTGGCGGAAATAAAGGGCTATATGGCAGGTATCCCTGTAACAAAATAAAGCGAATTGGGACTTTGTTATCAAAGTCCAAAATGACTTGTTCTGGCTGAATAACAATAAATATAAATAATGTCCATATATCCTTGCGTAACAACCATGCACCGTTAAAATGCATTGGTTGCTACCTAGCCGAGCGAATAACTGTTAGCGAAATACATAAGCAGAGCAATATTTTCTTTGCAATATCATTGTCATGTATCAGTACCAATAGTTTAAATGGTATACATTTTATTGATTCCGTATTAATAAATTGTTATCAGTAGACGTTTTAAGTACTCTTTATTATGGTTGTATAAGAAAGTGAGGTCAGCGTGTATATTCAGATAATCATGGAGGACAAGAATCGTAACATGTTTCGCCCTTCTTCGTTGTGAGCCACAGCTTTCAAATTGCAAGTTTCGACTCGATCAGTTTGACAAGTTCGTATGTGTGCGGTGAGAAAGATGCCTGCCTGCATGGCATTAACAACCATGGCAAATGAAATAACGAACGTCAAGGACATCGGATTCCGAACAATGGAACTAGTTGACATTTAAATGGTAGCTTTGGTGCAAATATACGCGTTTTATATTTGTACGATCAAAGCAAACATATACCATTCTCAGCTTTAAGTTTTAACTATACAATTTGCGTTAGTTCACCAAAAAAAAAATAGTTGTAATTTATCGAAAATTCTATTAAGTTCGGTGTAACTGTATTCTAAAGGTGTAAGGAGGTAAGATACTTCGGTCCTGAGTTGTCCCATTTAGACTCTCATAGTTTAATGGCTGGAGAGCTAATTCGCGACTCAATAGCAGCAGAATCCTTTGATGTGTGATATCTGAATGTGACATTCATAAACACGACACACAGCTCATATACTTCGTGTCTAGCTCATCAAGCACGTCCTACTACCATTAGCAGTTATGACCATGAAATAAAGCACCAAGTCTACGATTGAAATTACGATTACTGGATTGATGTTTGTTTCTAAATGACAAAATAACACGCAGGGGTAGCCTCTGATATGGAGCGTAGTCAAATACAATTAATTCTCACTCGACTGCTCATTGTGTTGGTTGCTTGGACAAGGGCAGAGCGGATGTAGGGAGGGGAGGGAAGGTACATTTTGATCGTAGACGGAGATGGCTATATTCCGTAACAAAGGGGATATAGGGCCTATATCAGGGTTTTAAAATAAAAAATATAATAATAATTATTTATCAGTGCATTTACTCTAATGGAGACAATAAGTCGTGATAGACGATAATGTATGACAAGTGAAAATTGACATAGAGTATGACCATAGAGGTATGTTAATTTAGCAATTTAGGGTTTTCGTGCAAAATTGTTGAACATTTATTTTTGAAAACGCAAAATTTACTTATGTAAGATTTTTCCATATCTATTGAGAATTAGTATAGAATTACATTGTTTTTTTGAGCGAGCGAAGCGAGCGTCTCCACTTGACTCTTATGGCTTGAATGTCTGTTTTTTTTTGTTTTTTTTTTGTTTTTTTTTCTGTTACTGCTTCGATACAGGTCGCACCGTTTCTCTGATCGACCTGAAATTTTGCACACATGTACATACCACCTAGGCGGGTTGCTGTATAGTTTTTGAACAAAATCCGATCGTTGGTTATAAAAAATAAAAAATAAAATAAAAAAATAAAAACATAAAAATGTACCGATCGTTATGAAATTTTGCAGGGTCAATAAGTACAACATTCTCTCCTATTTTCCAAATTTTCAGCTAAATCGGTCAAGACCTTAAAGACTTATTGGTTATCATATTTCGAAAAATGATGTTAAAAATGAAGGTGGCAGTGAAGATACAAAGATACACTTTAGAAGGCATGACGTGAATTAGAACAATGCAAAGATGTTGGAATAGTATAAAGTGTACAATGTCAATATCCAGTTAGGCCTACACTGTGTGGTGGGCCTTATGGGAATGTCGTACTCGGGTCATGTTGCACGTACCGGTGCTCGCTCAACAACGCGTCCAACTGAGCGTTTTCCTAGTAATGTACCTTGATGATATAATTTACCATCAGAAGAACCTACTCCGCCCCCCTCCCCCCCCCTCACACACATATATATAAAGGTTTGACTAAAGAAAACAATGCCACAATTGCTAAATTTGTTCAAAATCGAAGAAAAAATGTTTCAGATTATTAACTAAAATGCTACTTGTATATACCTTAACTTATGATTCTTTCTTATGTGGTATCCCAACCATCCCCGTATAACCAACCGCATGGGATACCGTGGCCAGACAACTGAACGCAAGTATGTCCACGTCCTGATTATTTCTCGGTGTCTAATAAGTATATTTTATGAGAGTGCAGTTGCGTATCTGCCCAAGAGGAAAGATCAAGTTTGCCAGTCTTTCACTCCCCGCGCCAACACAAATAAAATCATTCAAAAGGTAATATTTTCGGGATTCTAATATCGCAAAACGTGAACACGTCTCATACCGGCATTTCTTTTTAAACTATATGCAAATAAAAGTTGCCCCGTCGTCGAGCTTTGCAATATAGGACGGAATGTAAGAGCTCTTTGTGATGAAAGGGAACCTCGGAGCGCGTGCTCTACTACATGGTAATAAAGCTGAGAGCTAGAGAGATCAAACTTCGCTCGCGTCTCATGGCACTAGCTTTATTTACCTTGCTTGTTCTCTTTTGAAATTAATCGTGAAAATGTTCTGATGCATCAAACTTTAAAGAACTCGAATTCGACGCTTTTTAAAATATGTAATAAGATATTCCAAAATGCTAACAGAATCATGTGTCTTCATTTTGTCAAAAATATTTTAAAATAATTAATCATCATATCGTACTAATTTAAGTGATTGCTACATAGTTTTGTTTATATTTTACTTGTACTTGTTTTATAGAAGCAGGCATTATGACCGCTTTGCTCACAGAGCTCATTAGCACAATCTTTCTGGTTGGTTATTTAGAGACATAACGACGCGCCCGATACAGACACTCAATAGTTTTGTTGCACATACTCCTTAGGCTACCGTTCGTTCTAATGATATTTAACGCAATATTTCCTCAATATAAGTTCGAAATTAGTCATCAACAAACAACTTGACACATATGTCATCTCGGAAACTCGATACAACAACAAACAAAGTACATGACCTAATTATCCCTTCGGACAAGGCGTTTACGATGGTAGACATCCACATGCTGACTTTGAAAAAATTAAATTGTTTTAACAGACGTTTTACTACAGTTATCTTTGCTTTATACAACCTTAATTCTTTCCCATTTGCTAAGAGGTGACTATGAAGACCTTAGCAAAAAAGCATGTCAAAAGTGGAATTACGGCAGACAAAATCGCTAATCAACAACAGCTGAAGTCATATATATTAGAAATATAATTGGATGAACGAAGCGAAGACCTCAATTTTACTGAACCCCAAAAAAATTAACTCGGGTGTTTTTTGATTTTTTTAAATTGTATTTTTGTCTGTTTGTTCGCTCTCAACTGGGAAAACGGCATATGCGATCTTGATGAAAATTAGACCCCCCTTTGAAATCTCTGAACTTTAACCTGCCACGTTTTTGGGTACCATCAAAAAAATATTTCTCATGAATATCTTACTTTTACGATTATTTTTTTCGATTTTTAGTGCGATATTTTCGTGACATTTGGGCCGATTCTGACCAAACGGGTGGGGCTAGAACCTTCATATTTAACATAGACATTAAGGTTACGGTGATGTAGTACTTTTCGAAAGAAAAAGTTAGAAAAGTTAGCAAGAATCCATAGGAAAAAAAGTTTCAATATAACTTTTTTGAGGTGTATATATTAACAATTAACTAGGCCGCTTCGCGAACGCTTATTTTAGTCGCGTTGATGGATGAGTTTTTTTGTAAGTTTTTGCGTGGGATCTCTTAAACTTTTGCAAGTGCTTTTTGAACGCATTGTAGGTGATTGTTGTCAAGTTTCTATTGTTACTTGTTAATTGTTTTTATATACATAAAAAATCTCATATTAAAACCTTTATTCTATGGATTCTGGCTAACGTTTTCAACTTTTTCTTTCAAAAGGCAATACATCACCATCCTTCATGTTCTGTAAAATAAGAACTTTTGTGAATAAAATTTGAACTAAAACAAACAAACAAACAAAAAACATTAGAGCCTAATTTTTTGAAGTTCAGTATAATTGAAGTTTTCGCTTCGCTCATCCAAACAAGTAACAATAGAAACTTGACAACAATCACCTACAATGCGTACAAAAAGCACTTGCAAAAGTAAAGAGATCCCACGCAAACTAAAAACTTACAAAAAAGCTCATCCATCAATGCGACTAAAAAAGCGTTCGCGAAGCGGCTTAGTATATACATTTTGGGTCTGTTTGTTTAATAAAAGCTGCTCTAGTACCTAGGTTGAGGCGGATAATCCGTTATCCCCCCCCCCCCCCCCCGCCCGGAAAAAGTTGACGACCCTGCGAAAACATAACCGGGCATCCCCGAACTACAGTATTTAATGAACATTAGAGGTCGGCATATACATTTAAATCTACCGCGCAAAGTGTTCCATGAGAGCGGGCTCGATATTGCAAGATAAACTTATCTAGGAAGCCACCTTCACAGGAGATGCTCGGTGTAATGAGACTTTAATCACACCCTTTGACCTTTCTACTGGAAACAAATTCTATTCAATATACCAACTACATAAAGTAAATATTAATTGGAACACACCTGACTTCATTAATGAGTTACGTGCAAGAGGGCAGGAGGGGGACATTAATTAGTGAATGAAGAACGCTTCTCTAGAAAATAACGCAAACACGTCTGAAGCTCTCAAAGGTGTGAATAGAATGACACTATTTCAGAGAGTGTAACGTGTTTTTAATTAAAACCCTAATGAATGGCAACTTATATCTCTAGAATTATTCTGTCTGAATAAGCATTTCCAAAATTAAATAATTGGATGAGCGAAGCGAAGACTTCAATTTCACCTACCCCCCAAAAAATTTAGCTTGGGTGTTTTTTTTCTGTCTGTTCGCGCTTTACCGGGCAAACCGCATATGCGATCTTGATGAAAATTGGAGAGGACCTTCGAAATCTCTAAACTTAGACATGCCACGTTTTTGGGTACAATCGAATAAATATTTCTCATGAATATCGTACGATTTTTTCCCCGATTTTTAATGCGATATTTTCGTGACATTTGGGCCGATTCCGACCAAACGGGTGGGGCTACAACGTTCATATTTCACATGGGCATCAAGGTAATGGTGATGTACTAACTTTTGAAGGAAAGTTGAAAAAGTTAGCCAGAATCCATACAAATAAAAGTTTTAATATAAGTTTTTTTAGGTATATAATAACAAGTAACAAGTAACAATAGAAACTTGACAACAATCACCTAAAATGCGTCCAAAAAGCACTTGCAAAAGTAAAGAGATCCCACGCAAACTAAATACTTACAAAAAATCTCATCCATCAACGCGACTAAACAAGCGTTCGCGAAGCGGCCTAGTGATAACTATTGGATGAGCGAAGCGAAGACTTCAATTTCACTGACCCCCCCTAAAAATTAGCTCGTTGTTTTTTTTCTGTTTGTTCGCGCTCTACCAGGTCAACGGCATACGCGATTTTTATGAAAATTTTAGGGGACTTTCTAAATCTCTGAACTTAGACTTGCCACGTTTTTGGGTACAATCGATCAAATATTTCTTATTATTATATGTGTATCGTACTTTTACGATTTTTTTTCGATTTTTAATGAGATATTTTCGTGATATTTGGCAAACGGCTATTTCGATCTTGATGAAACTTAATGGGAACGTTTAAAGTAATTGAAATTATATATGTTATGATTTTAGAGACATTTGACGAAATATTTATCATAGAAATCGTGCTTTTACGATTTCCCCCCCTTTTTTAACACGATATTTTCGTGATATTTGGGCCGATTCTGACCAAACGGGTGGAGCAACAATTCGTTCATATTTTATATTGACATGAAGATTATTGTAATGTCGTGCCTTTTATAAGAAAAAAATTAAAAAGTTAGTGAAAATTAGTAGAAATCAAGGTTTTAAAATAAGCTTTTTATAGGTGTATAATTAACTAGTAATATCAAGTAACTTTCGAGAAAGTAATGAGATCCCACTTATAAACGTAATCATTGGACAGAAATATTTTTTAAAAAAAAGCTCATCCATCAACGCGACTGGAAAAAGCGTTCGCGAAGCATCCTAGTAATTCCGAACGATAGTTGGTATAATTTGCTTCCCTGAAAATTGGTAAAATCCTTAGTCTGCAAAGAAAACTATTACACATTGTTGTTTAAATAATGTTTAAATTGCAATTAAACTTATTATATTTAATCGATATGAACAGATATCTTTCTATGACTCAACGTACTTAGGAAGTTTCAAATAGAGACATATTTTATCGATAGAAAACGTTTTAACCGGAAATTACTTTCTTGCGACGATACTTGTACGTGTATGGCAAGTTCTTCTCGCATGTAGATTGTTATCAGCCAGCTGAGAATATATCCCACTTGTTACGGCCGTTCACTTTCCCTCTCCTGTAAGAGAAGAGTTGACTTGAAGCCCTGTGTTAGAGTGGGTCCCAGGGCACTATGCCCGTGGAACATCGCACATTACTTAGTGCGATAGCTTCATTTAGTGGTACACTTTTCTCAATTACTCAGCCTTTATTGTTCAAGTTCTATTAGAACCACTAAACCATCTGCAAACCTTCCAACCTTCCACGCCTTGCATTATTTCAATAAACAATATAATTATTACATTACATCACACCTTTGGTTAGTTAAATACAAACATGTCGAGAATTAATGGGTAGAACTTTATTTAATTAATCATGGGTTTTGTAAAACAAATACAAAATAATTATACAACATTTTTGAAGGCAACTTTGTCACTTAATCAGACATCTATGTAAATGAGTGCTTCGTTAAACGCGGCTTATTAGTTTTGTTCTTTGAGCCAGCATAAAGCTTGCGCGATTTGCCTGAGTAATTTGCAGATAATTATGTTCTCAGCGTGGCGCCGTGTAAAAATGTTTACATGGAACTAATAAATGGTAGAAAGGTAAATAAAACAAGTTTTTGTATTTCATTTGTTCTGTTCATTCGTTGATTGTTATTCGTGACAGGTGCAGAAATATGTGATGCATGAGAGTAAAGAATAATTTCTGAAAACCATGTCATATTCGGGATTCGAACTCACGTCGAGTTAGACATTAATGTTCACTAGAAGGGCTGGCAATAGCTTTAAAGTTTCTATTTGCATCTCTAGCATGATTGATAGAAAACTGTATAGTATGCCCTTATGATATTTAAAGGTTTTCTAATTTGTAGTGCTCGTAATTTCAAATTACGGTTTTGATTAGTATTACATTATTTCATGCAGGATTGCATTGTCTTTTGTAATATGAAAATCAAATAAAAAGTTATAAGAGAGTTACGGTTATCTTAGAATTTCGAATTAACAATTTCGATTCTTCATCTTTATAAATTGGATATTATCTGTATAATAAATTCTTAGGGAGACACGACCGAACTTCTCGTAACTGTACGCGCATGCACCTTCGAAATGAAATAAAAATATATTTAGTAATCAATCGAAAACTAATTAACTAATTTAGAACAAATTGCTCGTGTATGTTTTTTAAGTAAAAGCCACAAGTGTATAACATATAATAATCACGTATGTTAATCCATGGTTTATCCTTCATATCCTTCGTATTATTATTAACTAGGCCGCTTCGCGTAAGCTATTTTAAGTCGCGTTGATGGATGAGCTTTTTTTGTAAGTTTTTAGTTTGCGTGGGATCTCTTTACTTTTGCAAGTGCTTTTTGAACGCATTGTACGTGATTGTTGTCAAGTTTTTATTGTTACTTGTTAATTGTTTTTATATACCTCAAAAAACTAATGATAAAAACCTTTATTCTATGAATATACGCTAACGTTTTCAACTTTTTCTTTCAAAAGGCAATACATCACCATTACCTTAATGTCCATGTAAAATATGAACGTTGTAGCCCCACCCGTTTTAGTCAGAATCGGCCAAAATATCACGAAAATATCGCATTAAAAATCGAAAAAAAATCGTAAAAGAACTATATTCATTAGAAATATTTGTTCGATTGCACCCAAAATCGTGGCAGGTCTAAGTTCAGAGATTTCGAAGGTCCCCTCCAATTTTCATCAAGATCGCATATGCCGTTTGACCGGTAGAGCGCAAACAAAGACAGAAAAAAAAACTCCCGTGCAAATTTTTTTGGGGGGTCAGTGAAATTGAAGTCTTCGCTTCGCTCATCCAATTATTATTATTGATTAAACTAGGAAACGCTCAGTTGGCCGCGTTCATAAGCGAGCCCGTGCTATAGCTAGACACACATTGCACATTTTTTTAAATTTTAAAATTTGCGACGTTCGCTGTCTACGGGGCCATGTTTCCAATATTATTTATTATTGCCTAGGTATTTGGTTAAACCCGTGGGTAAACCTTTACTTTGTGGATAAAATCCACCGCCATCTAGAGGACCTTGACATCATTTCCTTGGGAAAACTATTTTAACTCTTTGGTAACAAATAATACACTGCTTCCTCGATAGTATTTTGATTACTTCTAGGTGGCAGTGCATAGTGGCCAGAAACCTCGTGCGACTTTTCGTTGCCATGGTAACGTTACTTTTGTTAAAATGTAATTTCCATCTACACTACTTATCGGATCAAAATAAAATTAACATATTCGTGACCGGACGGACATTCTAAATGATTTGGCCACCTCAGATTTTGTCGCCGTTTAGTTTGAAAAAAAAACTTTCGATTAACTTTAATGTAACTTTGTAACTTTTTGAACGATTTTGCCACAAAACTAATGGCATTCAATCCAGATCGAAGCTTGCGGATGGTCCAAATTTCAACTCGATCAGAACCTCCGTTCGAACGTTATGGCGAGACACACAAACAAAAAAGAAAAAAAGTAAAAAAAGAAAAAAAAGTGACTATTTTTTTCGGCAGAGTCAAATGGAAACGCTCGCTTAATGATTTAATTTTAAGGGGAATCCCTAGACCCAAATATGATTTCTCAAGAATACAGTAAAGACGTCTGAAAAGTAAGTAGAATGTAAGAGGGGCTTAATAAATGAGCGGATTATTTTTTTGAAATTTTTTTGACGGGACATAACCTCAGAATCAACAATTGTATTCAAATTACTGGAATCAGTTGCTCAAGTTCAAAATTGAATTTTTAGCAGCGGTTTTTTGTATATTATTTCTACACTCTTTTATCTACAACCTAAATAAAAGGATTTTTTGGATTTATATGGTTTGTTGCGTTGCACAATTTTTTTCGCCTGCCGGTACAATTTCAAATTTTGTACCGTTTAACGGAAAAAATCGTGCAACGCCAGAAACCATATAAAACCAATAATACTTATATTTAGGTTGTAGATAAAGGAGTGTAGAAATAATATACAAAAAACCGCTGCTAAAAATTCAATTTTGAACTTGAGCAACTGATTCCAATAATTTGAATACAATTGTTGATTCTGAGGTTATGTCCCGTCAAAAAAATTTCAAAAAAATTATCCGCTCTTTTATTAAGCCCCTCTTACATTCTACTTACTTTTCAGACGTCTTTACTGCATTCTTTAGAAATCATATTTGGGTCTAGGGATTCCCCTTCAGTAAAAGCATTTCACAAAGAACTCAATTGCGTATCCCTAAATGGTGATACTAGGAAAACGCTCAGTTGGACGCGTTGATAAGCGAGCACGTGCTATATAATTTGTTGATGGTCCAAATTTCGACCTGATCTGAATCTTCATGCAACCGCTATCATGAGCCAAAAAGCTCTAGCTTCGTGCGACTTTTCGTTGCCATGGTAACGTTACTTTTGTTAAAATGTAATTTCCATCTACACTACTTAACGGATCAAAATAAAATTAACATATTCGTAACCGGACGTACATTTAAATGATTTGGCCACAGATTTTGTCGCCGTTTAGTTTGAAAAAATAACTTTCGATTAACTTTAATGTAACTTTTTAACTTTTAGAACGATTTTGCCACAAAACTACTGGCATTCAATCCGGATCGAAGCTTGCGGATGGTCCAAATTTCAACTCGATCCGAACCTCCGTTCGACCGCTATCATGAGCCAAAAAAGCTCTAGCTTCGAGCGACTTTTCGTTGCCATTGCAACGTTACTTTTGTAATAATGTAATTTCCATCTACACTACTTATCGGATCAAACTAAAATTAACATATTCATGACCGGACGGACATTCTAAATGATTTGGCCACCTCAGATTTTGTCGACGATTAGTTTTAAAAAAACTTTCGATTAACTTTAATGTAACTTTGTAACTTTTTGAACGATTTTGCCACAAAACTAATGGCATTCAATCTAGTACGAAACTTGCGGATGGTCCAAATTTCAACTCGATCAGAACCTCCGTTTGAACGTTATGGCGAGACACACAAACAAAAAAGAAAAAAAGAAAAAAAAGAAAAAAAAAGTGACTATTTTTTCCGGCAGAGTCAAATGGAAACGCTTGCTTCGCTCGCTTAACAAACACGAAACAAAAGCTGACATTAAAATAACAGTTAGTTGCATTCATAAATACATTTAAAAATTAGGGTTTAAAAAATGTAGAATATACCTTTATAATACTAACAATAAATGGTAGGTCTCGGATGTTCCTAACATCTCCAATTTTTATGTTGGTAAATGCTGGATTCAAAAATAGTTTTAAGGAAGTTTCAAGTTATACTGATGCTAAAAATACAAACCTTATTATGCCTGAAAATGCCTATTTTAATACTTTCAATGAATTAAGGCCTTGTTTTATGTTTGCCTTTTGAAAGTATAAAAAAATAAAAATCAATTGATCTAATTTCGTTAAATTGATACAGAACGCTCGCGTCTGCGCACAATGTCGAACTTAGCCAACTTGAAATAATACGGGGAAAACGAAATTGCTTCACTATCGAGCTGAACGTACACAAATATTGTTTGATCCTCTCACTTGCTATCTCTCCCTCAAACCTTGATGTAGTTCTCAAAAACTAGGATGATCAAAATATCCACCACCTTTATTAAGTGTAACTAATCAAATATCTGTAATTGGGAAATAGTATAGAAATTAAATAGGTATTTTTCTTTCGATTTTTACGTCCTTTTGTTGTTTTTAAAGAATCATTTGCCTTCCTTTCTGTCACTTTCATAGGTTATTAACATCCTAGCCATAATTAATTTATTATATTATGGAAACTATATGTAAATATGAAGTTACCTTGTTGGCTTTAGAATATCTCATCCGCTTTTGTGTGTTTGTTGTTCTGGTCTGAAAAATAACCTCGAGGCTTACTAACTTTAGTCGAATTCACCCTTCAATATTGCACAAAATAATCCTTTCCTCAGAATTCTACTAAATTTGCATCAATGAATAAAATTCAAAAACGGGTTGAAAATACCACACGCTGTTGGGGGATGCTTGGCCTGTTTTCTTCCAAGAGGCTAATGGGTTTTATTGGTCAACCAGCAGGCAAGCTAGCTCGATTAACTTCCATCCGATAAATAACCAATAAGCTTTTGGAGTGATTTCAAAGAGGGAGAGAGAGAAAGAAAGAAAGAAAGAAAGAGAGAGAGAAATGTATGAAACAAGAGTTTTCAGTTAGTATAATGGCATTGCTATTGAGAGTAATTCATTTCATACTAAATAAAAATATGATCTCATTTCACAAATAATGTCGTCTTACTATCCTAGACTTTCTGAATATCGTATCATAATCGCTTAGTGCTTATCTCCCATTGAGTGCGGTGGAGTTTTGTCAAGCACTTATCATATATTTAGTAAATTAATCCAACAACGTAAGAGATTATTTCTCCTCCCCATGGTAAAGTTTTGTCAACTTATGTAATGTCAAAGCATTGATCATTTAGAATTCTAAACATGGTTCTCTACTTTTCGACTAATGATAAGGGCTTAGAAACACGCTTTACGAATACTATACCATAATAAGCTTGTCGTAACTCTAAATATCGTTTAAACCTTGCAAATTATTCACGGAACGCGATCAATAAATTACAAAATATATCACTTACTTTCACCTTATTTTACTCCTTTTAAATAACACATCCCAACATTTTATTTATTTTATTTATTTATTTTATTGTTTATCCTTGTTGTTACTACATTTTTTAACAACAAGAAAAGGCGTCGACACTAGTAAATATTTTACTAAAACACTTGATATCTTTGTAGAAATCTTGTGCCGCGAAGAGCCTTGTAAAGCACGTGAAACCAAAGATTAACATGGCACTTTTAGTTGGTTCTCCCATAAGTACTCCTTACACATGGAAGGGAAATGACTTACTGGGCAGTCTTTGAGGGCGGGCGGCAGGTCGTTCCATGGGTTAACAACCCGGAAAGAAAAAGCACGTCGGCCGAGCACTCCTTTGGCCGGAGGGGGTTGGAGGCGGGGGTGCCTACTATCGTCGCCTCTCAACACGCGGCCCTGGATGATGCGCGCGCACACGTCAAAATCAGTGGCGCCACTGAGGCATCTTTTAAAAAACACCAGGTCAGTGTACTGCAGGTGCATGGTCATTGGCATAACCTGCTTCTGGTCACAGCGTGGGGGGAGGTTACGGCCATGTATGAAATGCAATGCCCTTCTCTGCACCCTCTCAAGTTTGGTAGTGTTCTCAATGGTGGTTGGGTGCCAGGCGGGGAGGCCGAAAGTCATGGTGGGTTTAACTAGCGACAGGTAGGCCATCCTCTTGACGCGCGGCGTGCATCCGTGCAGGTTGCGGGCCGCGAAACCCAGCACCTGCGCCGCCTTTGCCCGCACGATATCGGTGTGAACGTTCCATCGGAGGTCGCTTGTGATGTGAATGCCGAGGAGGCGCTGCTTGTCGACGTACTCGAGTGGGACACCATCTATGGTGTACAGGAAGTAAAGAGGGGTGCGCGCGCGCGTGATGTCCATCATCTTGCACTTGAGGGCGTTGAGTGACATGCCATTGTTGTCGCACCAAATCTGAATGTCGTCTAGGTCTGCTTGAAGGGCGTCTGCATCCTCTTGGGTGACCACGATGCAGTAGTGTGACGTCGTCAGCGTACTGGAGCATTTGGATCCTTGCCGAGGTAGGGAGGTCGGCTACGAAGACGTTAAATAGCAGGGGGCCAAGCACACTTCCCTGGATGACGCCCGAGGGCACATCCCGGAATTCTGAGCGCTCGCCGTTGAAATGGACAAACTGCGTGCAGCCGACAAGGAAACTCTCGAACCACCTTAGCAAATTGCCCTTAATGCCATAATGCTCGAGCTTGGATAGTAGACGCAAATGCGGCACTTTATCAAATGCTTTAGACCAATCGAGAAAAACACAGTGAATGTGCGCTCCGCTATGCTCATCCAGCACCGCCGTCCATGCATCAATGGCGCCGGCGAGGAGAGTGGTGCAAGAACGGCGCTGTCGAAAGCCGTGCTGCGCCGCAGGGATGACGTTTTGGCTCTCGAGGAACTCGCTCGTCCGGTCTCGCACAAAACGTTCCATCGTCTTACCGACCAGTGAGGTGATGCTGATTGGGCCGGTAGTTCTTTATGTCTCTCTTGTCGCCGTCTTTGTAGATCGGTGCCACAGACGCCGTTTTCCATTGTGTTGGAATGCCCTGTTCAAGACAAGTGCCATGTTGAAGAGGTGGGCAAGTGAGTCGCAGAGAGCGTTAGCGGAATTTTTTAGCAAGATTGCAGGAACGCCGTCTGGGCCCGCTGCGGTATTAGCCTTGGTCCGCGAGAAGCTTTTTGCGGCGGGCAAGCAAGTCAGTTCGCTCTTGGGCTGCTCTGAAAGCTGGGTGCTGGCGCGTTCCTGATGGACGGGGAAATGTTATCTGCCCGCGAGAAATTGCTTTGGAATGCCTCACTGAAACAGGCTGCCACCTCCTTGGGGTCTGACACGGTTCTTCCCCCTACTTTGAAACTCGCTGCATCGTTCGGAATAAAATTTGGTTTTAATAGATTGATTTCTAATCGGCGTATAATTATATTCACATACTTGTCTGGTGTTACTGGCCTGAAACAATAATGGGAAATAATATTTTATTCAATAGTAGAATGACATAACTCGAGGAGTATAATTATATTCACATGTTTAATCATTCACTCTGTGTTACTGGCCTGAAACAATAATGGGAACATAATATTTATATTCAATAGTAGAAACGGAACAATAACTTCCGAGCTGGAAAATCATTCTTTTCTTTTCTACGAATGTCATCGGAAAACCAGAAACCGGTTTTGAACCGGTTACATCGCGATCCAGACATTTTCCTAAACCGGTTCTATTTCCCCATAGCTAATTATATATTAGCGCTATTGGTGGTTTAGGGCGCCATTTTCAAGCCACCTCTCATTGCGAGGTGCTATTACTTAACAGGGGCTTGCACTTGAAACTTTTATTTTTCGATTTAAGTTTTTAAATAACAAAAGCAAGCCAATGACAATTGTTTTCTATATTTTACATTGAATCAAATTCCAAAACATCTATTTTAGCCGATAGCCCATATAACCGTACCAACTAACACTCTATGAAGTAAATATAAGCTAATTAGGCGATACCAGTCAATCCATTACGACCTGTTTATTCAATGTGTATTGAGCGTTGTTGATGTTGGTGGTGGTGTTGTTTCTTGCCTCACGTAAATATTTGTTTTGAGGACTGTAACTGGACCAGAATTTTGAGACCATGACATTCATATTTGTATTACAGGGGTTTAGTAAAATTATATTTCTTTCACCTAATATGAGTCATGAATTTATATAGTAACAGAAAAAAATATTTTGTCCACCATGACCCGAAAAAAATATCAAACTTGATAATTTTCGACCTAGGTCCCATCGGCAAAAAAATCCCATAAGAAATAACATGGGGGTGAACCCCGTGACCTTGGAAGATTTTGATACAAAGAGATATTAGCCTTTATTGACGTACTCGACAACCTTTTCCGTAAATCCGCCTTAAAATTTTAAGCAATTTGGGCATGTGGTTTGGTCAAAACATGCTGATTACCAAGAAGGGAAGTGATTTCTGAATGCATATTTTTCGTGTTTGAGTGTATATTTGAGCCTATTTTCAAGACACGATGTATTAAAGGTCAATTTTAGATTGGTACGATGCTCTTGTTTAGCCAAGTTTCTACGCGGATTAAAAAATAAGCAAGTTAATTAAAGTCGATTTAAGAAATTTCCAAAAACGTAAATAATTGCAAATTTCAGGATAAAAAAATTTAAAAGTTCGTGCTAAGTCACAGTTATAATATATCATTTTTTAACTCTCATTTTAGTATAGAATTATGCTATAGATTATGTAGTAAAAAATAATTTGTTGGGGTTATTTGCATAAGTGTATTATTCTATTTCTGGAGGTTGATTTAGTGTTTTTATTCCTCTTGTAGTTTTTCCTATCAGGACGCATACTCCATGTGAAGGACGCCCGCTCTGGCGGTAGAGAAGCCACAAAGTAAACCCCTTTGCACCGCTGTTCTATTATCGTATTCGTAGTACAGGTCAGGAAAACAATGGGGAGATTTGTTAGGATTAGGCCTAAGCCACTTTGCTTAATTTTCCTACTTTTTGTTTGTAATAATATCAACTGTTCTATTATGGTGATTGTTTCACCCAATACGCATTTAAACCCTAGATTGTCTAATTGCTATTTACTAATCCGCCCTACATGTACAGCATATGGTTATTGTGTTTAGTTCAATTGAGGTCACGCAATTACCACATACGCTTGAGTCTACGATGTCAGGTACAGCATTAACATATATTATATAGATATAAAAACCAGAACTTGTTAACCGGAAACAGATATAAAATCACTTCGAACAATACACAGTGAAAACCTCACAACGCACTCACCCACTTTTTGTAATATTTCGGCAGCATCCGTTTGCTTCCTCAGACGTCTTGTGGGAAACCTAACCAACACGTCAAGTGACCAACAACCAACTAAGTATAGAAAGCGAGGGAAATTCAGAGGGAAACTCCAAAGGAATATTTTCAATTACATATTTTGTTATTTTGGACGAGGAAAATCATAGAAATATAAACTGATGTCATAATTGCTGATGGGTATCGAGCATATGACCTCGCGAATTAGCGTCTCGCTCGCTACCACATGAGCTACTCTACATCAAACTCAGTTGAAGAGTCTTGCTTTAAATCGCAGTGGGATCAGACTTAAATAGAAAATCAATAGTAGAGCTCTTATCAAGTTTTATTTTAAGAATCGCCTTCCAGGTAACAAGGCGGGCATTTCCCGCATGCGTTTCCTTGTTGTTCGCGTTTCTGCCAACAGGGAAATTTTCAATAACAAATCTTGCAAACATTAATAAGTTAATTCAGTTATCTACCGTAGGTCACATAAAAGTATAGTAAAACTAACATGACAAAGACAAAATAGTAATTATTAATATATAATAACTATATGTAACTCATAATAATGCATGGTATCTTAATTTAAACCTCATCTCCTAAAAAAAAGTAACACATCATTAAATTTATGGAATTTAACATACACTGTAGGGAATATTCTTTTTGTGTATTATTATTTTATTATCTGCATACGCCAGTGTAAGAATTTTTATCATATTTTTTTTGATAGGATAAGGTTTTCATAACATATTAATTAGTGTAGCTGACAGTTGTACCACGCTTATGACGGGAAAATGGGCTACAATCCACCAGGCGCAACGTCATAGTTTTTGATTACCAATTAACCAATAAGGTAATGAATAATCAAACAACTAGTCTTTAAATGGCAATCATACTTGTACAATCATGTTGAACCTAAATGTGTTTATAGAACGCGTTATAAACATTGGTTCTCAACCATTAACATCTAATACAATGATAAATACATATTTTAAACAATATATGATTTTATAATAGCATTTGTAAAGAAAATTTCATTTGACAATTGTTTCACACGAGCTGCTAAGCAACCGAGGAGTGAATTTAAATGCGCTACCAAGATGGCGGTGAGTAATTCATTCGTTCATTCGTTCAATCGTTCATTCGTTCATTCGTTCTTTCGTTCATTTGTTCATTCATTCATTCTTTGACAATGCTGTTGACCGTAACTATGGCGTTGCGTGTCTTTTGCGCAGGAAAGAGTAAACGTAAACTTTATACCTCAAGAATTGAAAATATTTAGATTGGATTGATTTTAATACCGGTAAAGGTATTTTTAATTATTTTTCTATTATTTCCCTATACGGTAGGGACAACTGTGCAATATTCGGATTATGAGTTAGCTTATTAAAGTAAAATTATTTGTTCCAAATGTGCTATCAACGTAATTTCCCATTCGTAGTTCATTGTGTGCCAAATTCTTCATGTGTATTGTATATTTCCTATCGCTTTGAATACAATGACAGAAGTAATCATGATGAGGTAAGTGATAAAAAAAAGTTTAAATGGGGTTGATTAAAGTAGTTGTGTTTGTCTGTAGGGAGGGTTGGAAAGCCGAGGGATCTTAACACTGTTAGGCAGTCTGAGGTTGCGCGGTACAGGGATGCAGATTCCCATCAACTGTACTTCTACGTCAAGAGGAAATATGCTGGCTTCTTTCTTCGTTCTTCTCTTCTTTTTATGAATGAAAATGTTGAAAACATGTTTACCCAACTCAAAGTACCGAGTCGATTGAATCGAGATATCGAATGTGATTGATCTCGAATCGAGGAGACACAGCCACTTCTAGAGGAATATTCGTCGTTGATGCCAGGATGCATATATCGAATAAGAGCACTTCCATATTTTATGCGACGTGGGTGTTTTCTCGCAGCGCGACGCGACGTGTGCAATGTTCACCAGCCGACAGGAGGTGCTTTTATGCATCACCATTAAAATACCATAAGGCGAATTGATGGGCATGTATGTGTGGGATGTTGAAACAAGTCACTACCGGCAAAACGCAAACCCGTTTTATAAACGTTCACAAGCAAAGCGCTGCCAACTATATTTCACCACAATAGAGTGTGTCTGAGATATTGGTGGCAGCGCTTTGCTTGTGAACTTTTGTGTTGACTTGTTTTTAACATCTCACACATACATGCCCATCAAGTCGCCTTATGGTATTTTAATGGTAATGCATAAAAGCAAGAAATACGATATTTTTCTTCTGATCAAATCATATTCTATGATTGGTAACCTTGTCTGACAAACTTAATAAAAGAAGTCGAAGAACTGCATGTATATAATGTTGGAAATGATTACCCCTCCTTCTGGTTTGAAGCCTTCTTCTGTTCACACTCCAAGATTACTTTTATGAAGTCCTTTGATAAACAAGAACTATTTGTTAATTAAAGAAATGTCGATTCACCTCTTGAAAACTTTTCAAATCTCTTGTAGAATTTTCTTTGGAAATATTTTTACTTTGCTTTATTCGGCAGCGCGTATTTCTTTGCGGAGAACCTGAAGTTTCTTTATAAAGTCGTTTCAAATTTCCGATAGAATCTTCTTTGATACTCACTTGCTTTTAATTAATAATCTAAAATGTAACAAGTTAAATCTTCTTAGCTACCTAGGCGGGTGGGAGTGGCCATCTTTAGTCTGCAGCTGACAACTGCGATAAGAGAGGTTTAATTAACTTCTCAACCGAAAGAGGCGTCTCGTCGATTACTTGAGATATCGTCGCGTCATCCGCGTGCAGTGTGGGTCAACTTGGCTACATCACTTCGTACCTCCGAATCATTCCACGTTTTAGAACATCTAACAGAATATTGCTTCTTGTTTTACGGAACATGCAAATATAAATTGAAATGTGTATTTGTTTAATGTAGTAACGTATTCCGGAGTGGTAGTGAAATTGTGAAGGACAATGGGGAATAAAGTTTCAAACTTACGCTTTTGTTTATCGCAAGTTGAATAGCGCTCTTTTCTTCGCTGAGTTGTACATGAAAAGAAAGAGTGATATACACGTTAATTAATTAGGATATGATTTCATAGTCTTAAAAGTCCAATATCACCCAATCTGATGATATAAGCGTAAAAATAAACGCGAGTTTATACACTGGCAACACGTACAACACACTAAGAAGCAAGTACGCACTTCAAGTTAAGAGAACACCGACAATTTTGCTTGAAATGGCTACCACTGTGTTTTTAAATAGCTGTTCCATAGGTGAAATAGGTTGGTAGTTTGCATTTCCAGTTTCTAAAAGTATGCTGTAGTACACTGAATACTATAGGTTACCTTGCAATAATCCCTGCACTTTTTGTTGTTACTTTTGGCAAACTGTATAAGAAAAGAACTACGAATCAGTGGTAAACGATCGCCACTTCCGTTTTCTCTCACATAAAACCAAAACAAGATGGTGGTGAGATTTCAAGAAACTAATGATGAGCCACCAATCAATCGAGTTGTGTTAAGTGAATTCCTGGATCCGCCTGCTAGCTGCGTAGAGAAAGAGCAACAAGAAGTATAGCAGTGCAAGCTCCGTAAATCTTCCTCTACTTTTCGTCCCTTTTACAAGAAAACTAAACTCAATTCGTTTGTACCAAGCGAAGGAAGGATCGCAAAGCAATGCACAATGAAGTTAAGTTCCATGTGGAGTGAAGCTTACAGGTTGTATTTCCTAATCATTGACGAAGACGAAGAAGACGAAGACGAAGACGAAGACGAAGACGAAGACGAAGACGAAGACGATTCTGACCATGACCACGAACACTATGACCACGACGTCGATAAACGTAAAATCAAACAGCGGGAGCTTACGATTTTAAATTAACATAATAGATGAAAAATACTCCAGTTTTATTCAAACTTACTTTTACAGTGTTCTTACTCCATTAGTATTCTGAAACGAATGACAAAGCATGTGCATTTCATAACAGCGACTCTATTTGTCGCGTCTTGTGGCTTCACGTAGTACGGCAGGAGTTGACGAGGCGTGCAAGGCGAATAGGAAGGCATCGCTTACTGAGATGACATGGGGATGGGGAGGGCAGACATCACAATCCATCAATGCTCGACGTTCTTGGATTCAAGTTAGATCTGTTCACGCGTTTCGTTTATCACATGCAGACAATGTTAGATTTGATCTAAGTGATTGCACTGTTTGATAAATCAATGTGTAAGATTTAGGAGTAAACGTCATCGATTTGGCATCTTTGGAAGTATTTCCAGAAACTGTTTGAATCGAAACTTTTGCATGATTCACTAGCAAGAAAATTATGTACACCCTTCAATATAAGTAAATTTTGGCAAGTTTGTGGATTATTCGGAACAAAACTCTAAATTAGACGCGTTTTAAAACTTTCCAAAATTATAAATGTTGAAAATCTTTTACTTTCTTTGCTCCTGACTTTTTTTAAGTGTAAATAGTTTCCTTTTTTGGCCTATGCATGTCCATGTAATATGTCCACAATTATCAATCCGATTATTACTGGCCGACGGACGTATTATACCAAACAAAAAAATTACTGGTACTGAAATCATCGTCGATAATTTGTGTTCATGAAGTACACAGTCTTGTAATTTGAGTGACGATTCTTCTTTCTGCAACCTTATATTTCAAACTGGTAAGCAATTCAGCATGAAGACTGTGACTTTCACTCATTCGGGAGTGTCCTTACGATCTTATATTTATGAGTGTAACTTTGTTAGTCAGTTACCGACCTGTGGGTATCCAATGCTGCACTCAAGGAAAACCGATAAAACTATTAATTGGTTGTGATTCAAATTTGACTCTACATTTTTTTGGAATGCGAAGTTTCACATGCCAATGTTTGCAATCTTAGTTTTATATATCAAAGCTTTCCTTTTGGGGCTTAGCTCTCTAGAACTCCATTTAAAGGTGTTGGTATAAATACCATCCCAACCTGAATTGATAGAATATTTCCATCACAGATAGCTTCTCGAATGTTGACCCTCAAATAACCTATGGTATATGTTTGCCATAAGAAGGCGATCGTTGGTCTTTTCATGGCGGTTCATTGTCATCCATTGAAAGTGTCCATACTTTCATGACGACATGTTAGAAGTTAATGCACAGTTCCCAAGATGACCGAAGCAAGGGACAAAGATAGTCGAGTCGATAGTAGGTGATAGCCATCAATATTGTTCACAAGTTACAAAATACATGTTGACTTTGGTGAAGAGCCCTCGAACACTGTTAATGATTCGTTGAGAATGCTCTCCAGAAACCAATCTTAAGTAAACTTGCGTCCCCAGAATTATTTCTTCCGATGCCTACAAAAGAAGTGCAGAACTAGGTAATAAAAGCATACATTCTAGATGAATTTGAGTTGAAAATGTCTTGGGGTGAAGACTTCTGACGGTGATGAATCAACTGTTGAAAACCGTTGTGGATTGAGTTTCCAATAATTTACTGTAAGGTGGGGTTAAAGTTCGGCTAGAAGTTCAACTCACGAATTGGCTTTGAAACTTGATTAAAAACAACTCAAACTTTAAAAAACGAATAACATAAATTCATATTATAAGAGAAAGGGTCTCAAAATCACATTTATAATTAGTTTATTTAGAAAACGTTTTGTTCATCCGAGAATAAAATCGTTGAATAGAAATGAATAATCATAACGGCAACCCCCGTTTTTCATTGCCATTTGTGGCATGTTTGTTATGATCACTTTGTCAATTGTAACGTACTATTTTCAATGTCAGTCTAGTCGTTAAACTATAATGAGGTAGCTTCGCGAGCCAGTCACAGAGCAAGCCCGAGTCACGTGCTAGTTACGTGATGTGTCGAACAAACTTGCCGCATGGTTTTCTTACGACTCTGGCCGCATACATTCAAATGAATTTGCTTTCCGTCATAGACGAGGAGTAATATGGTGTGTTGGCTTAATTAATACATGGTCTCAAAATTCCACATTTTATGCGGACTGAATAACAATTTCGAATAATTCGGGACAAACGAACCCCATTGTCGTATTTTCACTTCAAATAGAGTTACAGATAATTTCACACATTCAGCACATTTCGCACAGAATGTTATTTTTTAATTTAAATATAACACATTTCATTTGCTCCGACTAGTCTTAGTGCTCGTTCACCTCTTTAACAATTGTTTCTCGTTATTATTCCAAATCAAATTAATTCAGTATAATTTCGATAAAACTTATAAAAAATGGGTACTACTTATGTAAGTGGATTTGATTATTCGAACAGAAATGGTTATATACCGACACAGTTACAGATACAACAAGAACAGATTAACAACAAGTATAAATGGAAAAGAATTAACAATTACAAATGAGGTAACTAAATCACCTAGCATGTGCCACTATGACCAAGACTATTGAAGCAGGGAGAACACTGGTACTGGATCGAAGTAGTTCTTTCAAATAGTCCCAAGGGAACGATACCACCTTGTGCAACTAAAGTCTAATAGTTTAGGTCGTTGCTAGAGGCACGCATCCACAGTTCACTTTCTGACAACTTTACACGATTAGGCTATCGACTACGCGAAACTCTGACTAAAATGGTAGGTAGGCCAAGTTGAGTCGGAGATTTGCAACACTTTACATTTTAAAGGGCATTTCTATCGATCGGCCAGCGTTGAGCGAGTGTTCTTTCTTCCCTATGATCCTACGCATTCTGTGCTGTGTAGTCTATGATAAGTCTTAGCGGCTGGGATTGGGTTGCAAGATAAGTTTACCCCCCCCCCCCCCCCGAGTGTGCAAACAAGGTCGGAAGATGAACGCTCAATCGAGCGAAACGGCCGATGTGTTAATCTAGTGGACAGAGTAAAGCCCAAAAGCCACTCTCTCTTATCTTGTTCTAAAACCGTAGATGCAAAGCAAGAAATGCACGTTTCGGTGTACTTCAGAAGCGAAATAAATCACATAGGAAACATTTTTTTCTAAAAACGCATTATAATATCGATAAACGTTTAGTAATTTCAAATACTTGATGATTAAAATGGTCTGCCCAACTTTTACTTTTATATAGGATTCAACTTTGACATATAATTCAATTATCGATGTCACAGGAAAATTTCGATTCCGAATTTTGATATTGGTCATTTGTGCCAAAAAAACGTAAAACTGTATCAAAGTAGAAGGCCTACAGTAACTATTTATTAACAATGTGTAGATAAAGAGAGGGTTGACCAGGTATCGCCAGAAATGAATAACTATGTTAGTGTTCTCACTCTTGCATTGAATGACCCGGCACCTCCACCATTTATGAAAGTTGGGATGACTTTACTATACCCGGCACCTCCACCATTTGTGAAAGTTGGGATGACTTTACTATACCCGGCACCTCCACCATTTATGAAAGTTGGGATGACTTTACTATACCCGGCACCTCCACCTTTTGTGAAATTCGGGATGAATTTACTGTATAGGCTACATGGCACCTTCACCATTAAGCACACAAACAGAACTTAGAAGAAATAGATCAATCGTTATTAAATATTTACAGTGGGCTTACCCATTTACATTCCCAGGAATTTCTATCCTCGTCTTGTTTTTCTATATATCGATATTGAAAATATTCCCACATATCAATAACGCATTGAAATTTCGATTTCTTTGCTCAGCCCTACCTTTTGATACGATTCTAATATGAAACAAAGTTGCTGGTGACTATAAAGTCTGTTTTCAACATCTCTAAACAAATTCACCATGTTTTTCAAATATCTTTCATTCGACCCTTCGCAGTTACGCAAAACTTTGCATAGACTCGTTGTCACGTAGACAGAAGGTATGTGTTTAATGACACTTCTCTGAAAATGCTATAACGAAAATTGTATCAATTGTTTTGGTCTATAATAGCTCATACGTACAAATACATTAATTTTGGTATGTTTTACTTGCTGATGAACAACATTGGCAATAATAAATTCAGTATTATTTTGGCATATTCTTGCCTTACAACAACCGTGCCAAGTTTCCAATCCAGCAGATATATTTCCTAACGGCAGCAATATGTATTTGAGCAAGGCTCCCTAGTACCTCTTACAAGCGCCGCGCCGCCACTGGGGTAACTGCATTGTGCCTTAGATCCCATCGTAGATATTCCAAGCATAAACTCACGCCCTTTGACTTACCTGGCTGGTAAGCCTGTATTTCCGATCCCCGACAGTGGTCACGTGACTAGTTTGAATTATGTTCCAAACAGACGCTAACGGTTGTTATATACTGCTCTACCGTTGAACTGCTCAGCTCAAACAAAGCCACAACCGATTCAACTTCGTTTCTATTTAATGGACTTCAAACAATCTTGAAGTGTAATCTAGTGGTGGTTAACTTATGTTCATAATTAATTACCATTTTTTATACTTACATCAAATATCGATTGGTGTTAAGTAACGTCGTAAATATATAAATAATAAGTTGCTAAGGGAGCGAATTCCACCTATATGCATCACTTGTCTGTCCGTCCACCTGTGCGGGCGTCACCTCTAACGACATGATCTCCGATTGGCGTGCGTTATTTTTACATTGCCCTTCACCAAGCATGATATAACATGTTCTTGTTGACCCTGGGTGTCAGTAGGGCGCGGCTAGCCTTCCAGAAAGTTGGAATATATAGGCTATACTTGGTGCATCTACCGATGGGGGTTGAACGCTGGAATAAACTGGAAATAATAACGTTAAGTCAACTCCAGTACTCGTACTCATTAAGGGCTCTCATTGCCTAGAAAAGTTTCCGCAGTAATCATATTGAGCCACCCACCGGAGAATCAACTGTTTTAAAATAAGTTATCTTTCCTTGGCAATAGTTAAAGTTCTGAGTTGAATTGAATTACTCTTCACTACATCTTAATTAATTAAGTTAAAATGTTATCTAAACCATTGTCACACCTCTAGTTTTAACCTAACGAATTTAAGGCCATTTTGAACATAATGTGAACGTTGGAAGATGCATTTGGTGCGATAAGAATTACTTTTCAGTTATTATTCCTTTCTTTATCAAATTGTAACTACCTTCGTGCTAATGTATTGTCCACAGTGATAATATATCTAGATAGTTTCCCGTTACCACTGTATAGTGCATATATGTTGAACATTGGCTGTGTAGTATAGGCACCACGACGTTAGTCTGATGTTACACACAGCTTAGGAAACTGCATTACTCCACCCGATGAAACCCGAGACCTCCGCTTTCCGGCCAGATGCTGGAACCAACTTAGCTAGCTATGGAAAATACATACAATATGGATATGATTGCATTTTAGACAGAAATTTAAGAAGTTTAAAATGTTTAAAAGCTATAAAGTGTCTCACTTTTTCTATTTCGGTTTAAAATACAATCGTAACAGCGTCATAGTCACCTACAATAAAAAGGCAAAGTTAAATAATAAAATAATCCTATGTCTAAGTTAATGGGTTTTAAAATTCTTTATAAGTTTTGAATATAGTTGTTATATGTACATTTTTAAGTGGCGACACAAATATTGGATAATCCAGTGCTCGCGGCTGCATGCTCATTGACGCAATATACACATTGTCGGCCTTAACTACAGTTGAGGTAGCAGTGACCATAAATAGATATTTACTACATATTTAAATGTATCTTAAATTTAGTGAAACAGCTTTACATTGTTTTACATGGCGTAAGAAATTTAAAACATTATCAAGTATTTTGGAACCTTCCGATAAAATTTCTGGAAACTCCTTCCTTTTATTTTTGTACTTTGAACACAACCTTAGGTAGGCTTTCCTTGTAAAGTGGGTGTATTTAATATGTAAATTCGCAAATGCGTGAAATATTACTCTAATGATATACGCTGCATTTATTACTCAAATTACTTATTTACGATTCGCTCGTTCGATTGGTCCGTTCGTACGTACAAAAAATCGAAAATATAAGTAACACATTATATCCTTGGACATATATATATATATATATATATATATATATTTGATATATATTTTTGATGTGATTTTATTCTAACATCGTACCTTAAAAAAAATCAGTGAGTTTATTTTCACTGGATTTAGTAGGCATTTACCATGCAAAACATATATTGGAGTTCAAAATGTCTCAAAGAAACCTGGATGTAAGTCCTGGAAGTAACTTCCAAGAAATGTACAAACTGGTCCGGCTTGAACTCAAGTAAACTAGCGCAGTAATCGTGGAACCTCTCCCGCCTCGGAAATACCACTACACCCGACTTAATCGCACACTTACGTGTAGATTTCAGTAGAGGCAGGCAGGCAGGTAGCTCGACAGAATCATTTCAAGTATTAAGTTAATTTATAACGCCATTAATCACGGAGTAAACGTGCAGTGTGTATAGGCAGCAGATTCCGTCATTCCACCATGCGCGTACTGTGAACATTAAGCAGACGTAGATTTTACTTTGCAATAAAATTCACTCGTAAAATGGCACAGAATCCACCACTCTAACACAAATGCTGAGAATTGACGCTTTCTTAATTTCCGTTTACTGTTTTGTTTAAACATGAGATTACTTTAAAGAGAGATTAATTACGTTGGGTCGTAATTGATTCTACTGTTTACGATTTGCATTCGTTTATTGGTTTTATGTTAATCAT
Organism: Sweltsa coloradensis; assembly: GCA_024449915.1. Lineage (NCBI taxonomy): Eukaryota > Metazoa > Arthropoda > Insecta > Plecoptera > Chloroperlidae > Sweltsa > Sweltsa coloradensis. The sequence continues at coordinate 341,954 of JAMZAV010000710.1, forward strand.
TTTCTAGCCTGAGAATGCTACTTTTAATTACTGTCTAGATCTGTGAAAGCTTTCGTAGCTTTATTCAAATTAGTTTAAAAACTATTTCTTACAAATAATTGTAGACAAAATTAATATATATTTGACAAATCTGTGTGAAATACGAGGGTGAGAATGGGTTTTCTGATTATTATGTGATTATAATGCCCGTTTCAAGCAGAATTTCAAGTTGGTCGTTGTTGTTTGCTAGCTATGCAATGATAATCCAAGTCCTAGCTCTTCTCTCCACTGTATAATGCATGGGCTCATTTACGTTAGATCATGGTTCACAACACAGATTTTACATAATATTGTTATTCACTCTTGGTGGCTTTAAGTTGTTTTATACAAACCTAGGTACGAGTGGACCTAGTCCTTGTTGAAGTATAATTTAGCCGAAACAAACGCATGCCAACTGGAGGCCATGTTGGGTTCTGAGTTGTGACACAACGCACTCACGGAAGGATAAACTGAAAAGTAAAGGTAATACATATATAATTTAATGAAGATTATTCTTTAACTTGAGTTGTGTTAGTAACCACATCTGCGCTTACTTATCTATTAGTTGTATTGGTATACTAATAGCTATGATAATAATATAAAATAGCTATTATGGGCAAATGCAATGGAACAGGTGGCAATGACCTGGAATACAAAAGTGATTGGATGAGCGTAGCGAGTGAAGCGAAGACTTCAATTTCACTGACCCCCCAAAAAATTTAGCTCGGGTGTTTTTTTTTTTTTTTTTGTATTTTTGTCTGTTTGTTCGCTCTCTACCGGGCAAACGGCATATGCGATCTTGATGAAAATTTGACAGGACCTTCGAAATCTCTGAACTTAGACTTGCTACGTTTTTGGGTACAATTAAAGAAATATTTCTCATGAATATCTATACTTTTCCGATTTTTCCGATTTTTTGTGCGATATTTTCGTACCATTTGGGCCAATTCTGACCAAACGGGTGGGGCTACAACGTTCATATTATACATGGACATTAAGGTTATGGTGATGTAGTACCTTTTGAAAGAAAAAGTTGAAAAAGTTAGCCAGAATCCATAGAAATAAAGCTTTTAATATAAGTTTTTTACGGTAAATAATACCAATTGACAAGAAACAATAGAAACTTTACAACAATCACCTACAATGCGTAGGCAACAAAACAAAGCACTTGCAAAAGTAAAGATATCCCACGCAAACTAAAAACGTTAAAAAGCTCATCCATCAACGCGGCGGGACTTTAGCGTTTTCCTAGTTTTTTTATAACTTACCATATTTTAATTATATTTAGTGTAAGCAAGATAATCGTAACACATTTTTTGCAACCTTATCACTGATAACTTTAACTCTGATAACTTTGTTTTATGTTTATACGTGCGCGGTTGGTAATACGGCCAGGAAGCTGCATATAAACATTCTCTCGATTAGTTCTTCTAGTAGATAGTCGCTGATGCCGACATTGCCTCGTAATACAACCACAATACACTTTGGTTGCTATTGTGTTGCTTACGTTTTGCTGGAATCATTCAGTGCTAGGGAAGATTACCAGACAGGCTTCAAAGGTTTATTCAAACGAATAATTTCGGGTGTGTGATAAACTAGCATGCAGTTCAAATACTCCTTTGATGAATATCATCAAACGATAATTTATCTGGTAATAATCACAAATGGGCACAGTCTGCTTTGACCAAAATGTCAAAGGATGATATGTGTGCATTGTCGTCTATATCACTTGTTAGGGGACGTGCTGAAACAACATGTTGTGGCAAACCGCAAAAATAATGTTTGTTCAATACGCTGTCTGTCAGTATGCTGTTTACCATTGCTGTTGATATTGGTATCGGTTATATGAAGTGGTCTCTGCTTTGCACGGCAGCCGGAGTGATGGCCTATCAGTGTTCCGGTACAACGCAATCACCACGTACAGATGCAATTACTGGGTGGGGTGGCGCTCTGGCAGAGTACACGATCAACCCTCACATGGTAAACGAGCTATGGAAATCATTTTCAGGCACCTCGATTAAAGTGTAGGCAATATTTTCAATGTTCGGTTTTTGTATTGTTTTTATTCAACACAATTTGATGTTTAATAAATCACTTATTTATTCTAACGGGCTGAGACTTAATTTTATTCGCGGATACTGGAAGCTGGCGGAAACGTACTAGATTCGCTCTTCAAGAGATATGTGAACAGGGGACAGTACAGCCAAACAAATTTGAGTGGTTTAGTATAATAGCGCCACCAACCCAAGGAAAGTTGATCACTGATTCCATTCCTTGAAATCGTTGGTTGTAACAGTATTGGGACATTAGCACAGTTAATCACTGTGACTGTCTTTGTCAGGTCGTGCAAGCATCAAATAACGAGCTTCTCTAATACTATACTAAATCACAATGTAACCATCTCCATACATAGCTTTCCCTCCACATTCCATAACATATGGTATATTTTTATTGTCGTATGTGCCCCTTTTTGTGAACGGATAGTAGTATATGCTAAACATATAGCATGTCAGTACTGCAGTGTGCAGGAAGACGAAAACTAATTTAAAGAGGCCAGTCGTATGGCAACAGCGGTGCAGCGTGGCCATAATACTTGCAACAGCGGTGCAGCGTGGCCATAATACTTGCAACAACGGTGCAGTTTGGCCAAAAAATACTTGCAACAGCAGTGCAGTGTGGCCATAATACTCTGCAACAGCAGTGCAGTGTGGTCATAATAATTGCAACAGCGGTGCATTGTGGTCATAATAATTGCAACAGCGGTGCAGCGTGGCCATAATACTTGCAACAGCTTCGAAAGATGCTTCATCTTATGGCCCTAGCAGAGAGAAACAAATCAGTCAACTATTTGGAGGGAGAAAAAAGATATCGATCATTCGAACATTCACATGGAAATGTGGGTTCTGACATTATACCCCTGGCGCCAGGCCACGCAATCCAGTGCATGGCGTCTTGTCTACAATAGAGTTAACCCACGAACGATCCGTCATTACGTACTCCAAACAAGCGTTGCACCAGTTTTAGACGACGTGCCCCTCCCAACTATACTCATATCCTCTTAATAGTTTTCTGAAGAAGGGTGCAAGATGGGCTGGGGCAGGTTTACCATGGAAATTTAATGTTATTGAATGAAACGAGATTAATTTTATCCAGAAATACACCGTTGAGTACGATAGGCTTACACAACACTATAGTAATTTTGATGCCGCCGATATTGTTTTACATATAAAAGATTAAGTAGTGACATCATTGACATATAGTAAACGAAACAAAACCTTTTGAAACAAAATCATTCCCCCATTAATGGACGCTGAGAGAAAGATTATAAGACAAGATTTCAACATTACGACACTTGGACAAAAGTAATGAATATGTATATGCTCCCTTTGGTGAATTTATTTCTGACGTTTTCTGGGATTCAAATCGTCTTAAGTAAACATTTCACAAAGGGTTATAAAATTAGTTCTCACTAGACTACCCCCTCCCCCCAACCCCACCCCCGAGGACTAATAAGCCATCTTCATTTCACCGAGATTGCTGTGACAATTGGAACCATCGTATCACTTCCTAGAGAAAGAAATTCTAATAAGGAATACGAATGCAAGAAGTTATTTTTAAATGAAAAGAAAAGAAAAGAGTCGCCTAGTGTGGTGCTGCATTGCTGCTGGCATCTTGCCACTGGGCAACTTCCCTCCAGCAATATTGCTTCCTACTTCGATAGCTACTGCACGCATTTCACCCATCAGAGAAATTATTGTACTAGCAACTAACAACTAACAACAACTAACTAGCAATTGAATACCAACAACAGTCTATTAACAACCTTATAGTTTGAAACATTAATAATTGCTTAACACTTGACATCACTTGTTCTGAAAAATATACCAATTTGAGATGAGTTGATGTCAAATTATATCAATTTGTTTAATAATTTGGTCAAATGATCTATTAGAGAACTACCAATTAATGTGAAATGATGCCAATTGATGACATTTTCAGATCATGTGACATCATTTGAAATTTAAATTGTTAATCAATTGAATGATCTAAATATTCATTGATTGGATGAGCGTAGCGAGCGAAACGAAGATTCCATTCTACTACACTGGAGAAAAAAATCCGGAATGTTTTTTTTTTGTATTTTCGTGTGTCTGTTAACAAGATTCCGGCTAAACCGATACTCCAAATACGATGAAATTTTCTGGTGGCCTTCGAATTCTCTGAACTTAGAATTGCCTCTTTTTTTTTAGCTCAGTCGAAAAATTATTATTTCTTATGAAAATCTCAATTTTTCGATTTTTTTTCGATGTTTAAAAACGTTCTTCGACTTATAACACCTACATGCTTTATCCGATTGTGATGAATTTTTCACAGAACCTAAATTTTATGAATTAATATATTTGTGTGAAATTTGAGCGCAATCGAAACATTATTTCTTATGAAAATCGCAATTTTACGATTTTTTCGATTTTTAAACTTTCTTCGACTTATAACAACGATATGCTTTATCCGACTGTAATGATTATTAACAGAACCTTAATGTTATGAATTAATAAATTTGTGTGAAATTTGAGCACAATCGAAAGATAATTTCTCGTGAAAATCGCAATATTACGATTTTTTTAAAATTTACTTTTATTCGACTTATAACACCTACATACCTTATCCGATTCTTATGATTTTTTTTACAGAACCTGTTTGTTATAAATTAATATATTGGTGTGAAATTTGAGCGCAATCGAAAAATAATTTCTCATGAAAATCGCAATTTGATGCTTTTTTTCTTTTTAAAACATTACGCTCATCCAACAACGCGTCTGAAAAAGCGTTTGCGAAGCTTCTTAGTATCAATGGTTGTTATAATAACCAAATTTTAATTGCCTCCTACTCAGCTTAGTCTACTGATTCTTCATCACTACCTCACAATACCCGGTTATGAAACAAGTTTGAAAAGTGTGAAAGTAAGTTCTCATGAGATGATACGAGTGCATTGTTGCAACAAATACCATAGCCTACATGCAAAATAGTGACCATATAATAATATATCTACAAAATTATGCTATTTTTGGATAGGATATCTTTCATAGAGACTACGATAAAAACATTTTAGTCCTCATTGCAAAGTATAAAGAGACAATATAAAGAAAGCCAAACACACAAGCACAATGAGAACAATAAATGAACTGATAGTGAATCTTAATTTTGACTACATTAATTTTAGAGTAAACTTATCTTCTACCCAGTGGATCTTATCTCAGTGCAAACCGTCTTAGCTGCAATACAAAACAAGAACGTTCTTCTTCGACTATACAATACTTGTGTTAAAAGAGCGAAAATAGAAAACTTTCTACTCATTATATATCTATAACATAAACGATTTCTTATTGACGGTGCTTCGATAAGTTATGTTATTATAAGTTATTCACAAACTCTTCTTTCCTTACTACGGAGTTTTATGTACCAAACAAAGTATTGATTTATTCACTGCCTCAGTTTTATGGGGGCTGGTTTCAATCAGTCATTCACTCTTGTGGTAGTCGACAAAACTACGCGGGAATACGTTTTGATGGTATCATGCTGTCCCGACTTATTTTACCGCTCATCCTTTCATCTTTTCTAAACTTTTCCGCTATTTTTTAGACTTCCAGAACAAATTTCTTGCATAAGAAAGGGGTATTTGTGGTCTCAAGCTCTATAACCGTGAAAACTATTTTGAGGTTTGTAAAATCTGTGTTGTTTACTGGAAGTAACGTAACATACATCTATTTTCCTCGTATTTCAAAAGTAAGATTGGATTTTAAGGATTAAATCGTCTTAATTATATGTTCCTACGTGAATAGATGAGTGATATTTGAATTCGTTTGAATGGTTGTTTGTACTTTTCTTTGTAATTGCTAATTTTGGACAACAATAGAAGAACTCACAATAAAATAATATTCTAATTTTAAGTTTACTCAAACGGTTTCTAAAATTATTTTTCAAAACGTCTTGTCAAAAAAAGCATTTGTGCGACAATTATCATAATGATTGTGATATTTTAAATTTTAAATAGGTGATTTGCATATCCTAACATTGTATTAGGTAATGAGATTTGAACTAACAATCATTTCAAAATATTATTAATTTTTTTAAATTGAAATTTATTATGTAAATAATGTAGTGTTAAAATACGTTAGTGTTAATTCTAAATAAACGTTGAACAGTATATTTCATTGGTACAAAATGGACTGAAGGAACGGGACATCCTTGTACTAATTTTATTTATGATACCTAACCATTTAATGAATGTAGAGTATAGTTTTCTTCACGATGGCTGCGCCTGTCCCTTGACTGTCCCCTGGCTGTCCCTTGAATATCTGCGGGGTTTTGATGGAGGCGCCGGGTACCGAGATTACACCACTGTTAACTTATTATCCACTCATGGTGGAGGCGCCGGGTACCGAGATTACACCACTGTTAACTTATTATCCACTCATGGTGGAGGCGCCGGGTACCGAGATTACACCACTGTTAACTTATTATCCACTCATGGTGGAGGCGCCGGGTACCGAGATTACACCACTGTTAACTTATTATCCACTCATGGTGGAGGCGCCGGGTACCGAGATTACACCACTGTTAACTTATTATCCACTCATGGTGGAGGCGCCGGGTACCGAGATTACACCACTGTTAACTTATTATCCACTCATGGTGGAGGCGCCGGGTACCGAGATTACACCACTGTTAACTTATTATCCACTCATGGTGGAGGCGCCGGGTACCGAGATTACACCACTGTTAACTTATTATCCACTCATGGTGGAGGCGCCGGGTACCGAGATTACACCACTGTTAACTTATTATCCACTCATGGTGGAGGCGCCGGGTACATGAATGTCCAAACTATAATCGTGAGATGTGACACACGCACAGACGGACGAACAGAAAAGTAATGCATAGAGGGCAACTGCTCTCTATAGTAAATTACTTTGTTCAATAATTGTGACTGTTATTTCAAATAAACTAAAACCAGATTTACTTTTTTTAATGAAGAGGAAGTGCATGGGACTAGAAACTAGAACTAGACACTATAGACATTATTTGACTAGACACGTCAAAATTTTAAGGCAATTGACGACTGGTGATGGGCGGAGCGCTAAGTCACGTGACGAGAAGGTGGAATAAATCCTCATTTCGCTAGTTGACGCCTGCTGAACGGCGCAACACTTATCACGCTCTAACTTTGTTTCCATTCGACATTTGGACAAAACCTTTAGAATAGTATGTAGCAAACATATCATTTCTTCTCATAGTGATTATCTAGAATTTTTAGACAAAACCGTAAATTTGGTATATCGATGTACGTATTATACATGAAAAAAATATCAAAGATTATAACTTTTCTCATCTTTAATTGACAAAAAACTACTGTTCGGATTTCGACATGATATCTTTTTAAATATGCATCAGACTATTTAACAAATAAATAAATCAACTTTCTAGATAGAAAGTGCACTGAACGAAAATTTACAGCATAGAGTAATATGCAGAGTGTAGTTTTTCACGGCTCACCCGCACGTCAAAAGTGCGTATTTGTTATGAAAACACACACCTTGCATATAAGTTTATGCTGTGAATTTTCGTTCAGTGCACTTTCTATCTAGAAAGTTAATTTATTTCTTGTCTTAAGAGTCAGATGCATACTTTGGATGAGGTCTTGTTGAAATCCGATTGAAAGTTATTTGTCAAATACAAGTTGACAAAACTTATAATTTTTAATATTTTTTCCATGTATAATACGTACATCGATATAACAAGTTTACGGCTGTGTCTAAAAATTCGAGATCATCACCTTTAGAAGGAATTATATGTTTACTACGTATTATTCCAAAGGTTTTTTCCAAATTATGAATAGAATAAAAGTTAGAGCGTGATAAGTGTTGCGCCGTTCAGCAGGCGTCATCTTGCTGAATGAGGATCTATCCCACATCATTCCGCCACGTTGCTTCGTGACGTCAGGGGGCGGGTAAATCACTAGTCGTCAATTATTAATCTTATTGTTTTCAATTTTCGAAACACATTTTCATTCGCCAATTCATATTTATTCTCGTCTATATAGGCCTAATTGTTTTATGCTCATACAGCCATTGCCTTTGCCGTTACCGTTTAAAGTGTGCACATGCGGCTGATAACTTTTGGAAATTTACAATGAATATTTAATTTGACTGTGAAAATGCATATTCGGTTATCACATTTTACTGCCTAGGCTATGTAATCCTAATAGTACGGCCATGTTTGATAAAGTTCTTTATAGTTTCTATCGGAAAACACAACGTTGAAATAATTTCCTGCGTGATTCTTCTATGTTTGCATATGTAAACATTTGTGATTTTATGTAGGCCTAAGTGTTAAATGTCGATTTTATAACAAAATACATTTTTTCTCTGCCAAAATATTGAGTTTTTCCTAACGTCTAGCCTACATACATACTAATACACGTTGCAGCCAAACCTCCTCTCATTGAGGCTAAGTAAGATAGCAAACAAGCGTGTTGTTAAGAGTCACAATAAAAAGTTCCGAAAGACAAGAATAGAGCTCGCACTAATGCACGTAGGAAACTACTCAACAGGATCAAACTCTTGTCGTGTCTGTTGTCTGCAACGTTTGAAATGTTGGAGAAACCTAGTCTCAGAATGATGAATACGTGTTTGAGCCTCACGGTCTCGTTCTAGAATGATAGGGAAAGTGGAAACATTAATGTTAGACACATGAAATTAACGTGCCCCATCGTTAAAGGAATTCAAATCTCTAAACCTTGTCATTGTGAGGTGAGTTGGCAATAATTGATCATGCTACCAACCCATGCAGTTAAATGTAATTTAATTGTTGTTTAGTTGCTTAATTCTAAGCAAACACTATGTGAAAACATACAAATACATTGTAAGAGACAAACAACCCGAAAAAATACATGGGTCATTTCTTAAATTGTTGTTTTTACGACTGTAAATGTGTTATTTTGGTTAACTTGCCAAGTTGAAAAATCGCACCGTTTAAATCTTTCCCTTAAATTGTCGTTGGAGAGAAAACTGAAGCCATGTTTCAAAAGCCAGACACAGAGAAAATAGGGGAAAAAGTAAAAGGATAAATGCAAATTGCATTGCATTAATTACCTTAAATTATACGCATTATCTTTTATAATAATGGTATTACTCTTTTTCGGCAATTATCCCCCGAAGCGTTTTATACGTTGCTAAGATTAGATACGTACTTTTGCATTTGCCTGTCGACGTGAAGAAATTTAATTGGCATGATTGAAATGTCACACGCATGGCGGTGACATGACCTATATCTTCTGCGATGAAGGCTTCATCTGTTACGCACAATGCGAAACCCACCATTTCAATACGTTCAATTACGACGTTGTCGCACTGAAGAATTGCTGACATCGTGAGATTTACATGAAACTTGGCAAATGTTTGTAGTATTCAGTACAAAAACGATGGAGTATATCCAAGTGGGGGATTTAACGCAGTAAGAGTGTAAGAGAAAAGCTAAGCAGCAAACAGTATTTAATAAGTCGCGTATGCCCATTAAAATAATATGAGATATGGTTTTGAATCCCACTGAATAAAACTAAATTCATCCTGTCTTGTCTGTGCGAGTGTCACACTAACGTTTAAACCCGCACACGACCTCTGATTGATTTCAGGTCAGGGAGCGTACCTATCATTTTACCCGGTACCTCCACCAAGAGATTTAATAAGATTAACTATTGATAAAAAAGGATCGCTTCGCTCCCTTTTTTGGGTACTCATGTACCCGTGCTTGTTGGTGCCTTAAATGACAGGCAAATATAAAATAAATTGGTACCAATTTTGTTCAGAATTCCCAAGGATGATCGGAAACATTAATGTATAATGTAATGTGTCCCAAACTAAAGAAAGTTTAGAATATCACTGTATACACCTGGTTTGTTCACTCGAGGCTTGTTGAATACACTGTTTACACCTGGTTTGTTCACTCGAGGCTTGTTGAATACACTGTATACACCTGGTTTGTTCACTCGAGGCTTGTTGAATACACTGTTTACACCTGGTTTGTTCACTCGAGGCTTGTTGAATACACTGTTTTAACATTAATTTTCACCATTATTCCAAAACAATCCAGTTATTCAAATGAAAATATAACAATTTAGTTCAGATCTGCTCACTTTTCGATTCGCTAATTGTCGAATAATATAAAATAAATTGATACCAGCCAAATCATTCTGTTCAAAAAATCCCAAGGCACCCAATTCTTTTAGCAGTAGAATGGTTGATAGAGACTCTTCTAAAGTGCTTCAGAAAATAGCTTTTTATCATCGCCTCATCGTCGTACTACGTCATGAGGCGTCTCCCGGCATATCTTAAACGGTATTCCCCAGGCTTTGCCTCATTGGGCTCATAATGTGGCGTGTCTCAAAAGACTTACTTCAATTGAGGCGGGTTTTTTTTAAGCAGCCAATGTCCAAAAAACACATTTTGCAGGAGATCAATTAAACTTCATACCATCCGTAACAATGTATTAAAATTATATATTTTTTTTAACTGTGTATGTTGATAGTTTTCATTTCTGCTATAACATTTTGCCAAAGTATTTTCCAGAAAGACAATTAAAGGTTCGGACTTAGGTTGTTTTCGTAAAATATTTTTAAAAAGTAAGCATTTTTGTTCAGGTATAGTGTTCCAGAAAGTTCTATATGGTATATATGATATATCTATAGTTCCAACACAAATCAGCTGGACAGCTGTCGCCTAAATGTACCGCCTTCAAAGCTAAAAACAATAAAATAATGGACTTTGATTGTTTTTGTGAAAATCTGTTGTTTTCCAAGTCTAAACGTGTGACATAGGTAGTTTGTGACAAATCGTTTATGATAGTATTATTATCAGTGAAAATAATAATTTTTCTGTGGTATGGGCTAGAAATTGGTAATTCTGGACTAAGGCTTTTTTGTGAATAACGCCTCAATTTCTAATTACTTCGAACTTATCATTTATTTTGAAGATTGGTTTTTCATACAGATTTATCATTCTCTTGTATTTTCAAAAGCGGTTATGTCTTTACACAAAAGGCCTTACTTCAATTGGCTCTTCGTGGTGGTCTCGTTTTGATACTCGCATTTGATTAGTAAAGAATTATGTTATTAAATATATTTGAAACAACCAGCAATAACCATTGTTTGGGAAGATCTGTATCCGAGCTTTAACTACAAGTAAACTCCGCAGGTGAGAAGACTTGCCAACCTTAGAAATCACTGCCTGCTAAACTTGACCAATTAAAAACGTAGAAAACCTTGGGAGATGTAGGCTAAGATAGTATTTTATTCGATCGAGTTTGAATGTTGTGTGCTCGCTTTTTCAATCCCCTCCAATCACAATGAACACGCATTGAAAGATGGCCGCTTATTACATTTTAGAAAGCATGCTTGTTTTAATGGCTCAAATACCGCAACATTATCCATTTCGTGTAATTAAATTGAATTGTTTACCAGATAACGGATATTGGGAACGTGAAAACCTCGGGCCAGTCCAGGACAATGGCATTGTCTGTGACGAAATGAACGCAAAGCTTCCGGGCCTGTTCTTCTATAGTTAATTGCATCCTCATCCGCTACTGCTCAAACTTAGACAAAAGTCACGTCTACACGCTTAAATACACTTCTTGCTTGTGGCGTTCTCTTAGATTTTTTTGGGTTAGAGATTGTGCATTGTGTTGGATTCGGTTTAGGGGTTAACCTTCTCAAATATCTGCTGTGTTTTATTGAAAATGTAATAACAATAAACAGGGTTTTAAAAATGTATATTTTGAAATTAAACTTTGATAGTGTATTGAAATCATGTCTATTCATATAGAAGACAGTGTAATATTATCTAATTAATGGTTTTGAGACAATTTTATAAGTTTAGATTTTCTGCTAGCTGCTTTGAACCTAAAATCACAGATTAAAATGAACTACGGTTCATAATGTAACATTGAATGATTAATGTAAACACATGTTAAAATGTGTACTTTTGTAGCGGTACATAATTCTAAATTAAATATTTATCAATTTGTTCTTTGGGAATTTTGAAAAGCATGCACTCTCTAACAAAATGCCCGTTCGGTTGATTTCGAAGTGAAACGTGCAGTATCTCCATGAATATCACATTTATCTTTACATCACTCTTCACATAGGGAATGTAGACTTTGATAGGGTTCTCCGTTACAGAGTAATAGGACTAAATAACCACACTTTGAAATGATCGCTGTATGGAGCACATTGGTTGACGTTGTCACCCTGGTGAACGGTATTTGGAATTTTGGATAAAAGGGAAAGAATGACTCTATCTTGGGGTTCGGCTACGACTAAGGAAAACCACTGAATAAATCTCGATGCAAAATTCCCGGTGGCTGTAATCGAACTTCCCATACCCCTCCCTTTTAGCCCACGGAAAAAATTATCTGCAAAACCAAGATATTACAAAACCAGTTTATTGGATTTTGGTCATAGACACGAGTCATATAGCTCAGGCAACGTTTAATCAACTTTAGCTCAGTTTTATTGGTCTGGTAATAAACTCTGGCTGCGAATTGATGGCTTGGGAAGTAGGTTGAATGTTTGCTCCAACCTCTCAGAATCCATTGTACCTTCTACCTAGCACAGTCAGGAACATTCTAGAGTTAAGCTATCGTTAAGACGGCGTTAAATTTGTGTATTTCTTTGCCTGTTGGTTTACGTATGATTATTTTTAATTTTTAAGGAAGTAGATATTGCGAATACACATACATTCTTCGCTTGTAAAGGGGGAATGAAATTAATTTTCAAAAGACTTTCTTATTTTTTGCTGGCCGTATTAGTTTTATCAAAGTGCTGTGTAGAACTAGTCATTTACTTTCGAGTCTTTGTGCTCGTGAACATTTTCATTACGCCAAAAAAAACTTAGTACTTTCTTTGTTTTACAGCGCGAATAATTAAGAAACTGTAGCTTGTGACTAATTGAACTTCTGCCTAGAGGTTTTATAGACTGTGTCTCGTCGCTAAGTAGACTGGTGTCTCAAGGCTACGTGGACTTTTCCCTGTGGCGTCAAACTAATTGTGTAGGCGGGCAGACTTACCAATAAACACGCCCCTCAATCGTCTAGGACCAACACTTTCACCGCAACTCACACTATAAAAATGAATCAAATCACATGAATAATAAAATTAATATCCGCGATTCAATCTGAATCATTTCCAGTTAAAGTCCATATTTCAACAGAAAAACAATCTGTTTATAAATGATAATAAACCAATTACCATACGTAAAATGATATCGTTCTATCAATATAAACCAACTTGTTTGTATAGAGTTGACATGCATGAGCGTATTCAAATATTTCCGAATATCTTCATCCAGATTAACTCAATTTGATTGTAGTCCTACTGTTTCACATTTGTACATAGCGCTCATTAACGTACTTTGACAAGCCCGGGTCCAATTAACAATATCGACATATGCAGTTTATTGACCAGTCTAGCTTTGACCTCTGGTCAGGCTACCACATCAGAGAAAACAATGGGCTCACGCGCGTACTTTGAAAAACATCGCAGTCGCAGTCTAAAAAGAACTATATTGTTTCACCTGAATTACTAACAAATTATGTTACGTCTTTAGTAATGAATGGTTCGATGGGGGATATCGAGTAAGAAAATAAATAAATGTTTAGTAATCTTTCCAGTGACAACACTTGCCCCTATTCAGGTGTCAAATTAGATAGTGTGTGAGGCAGTCGGGAGGGAATGCCCATAGGTTATTTTCTATTCATTCTACAATTCAAATTGCCCAGAATAAATCAAACAATAGTGTATTTTGGGCAAATCCCAGTACGACAATACACTTTTATGATGCCACTAGTACAGTAAAACGGTTATTGAAATTATAATGGCGTTTATTCATTAGAATTTCATTTTTCATTTAATCAAGATCAAAATTACAAAAAATTTGGGTATCCAAATAATTGCAGATATGAATGAAAAATAAAAACAATAAAAAAATTACAATTTTATTACTGAATCATTTTAAGCTTTATAAGTTTCATCTTATGACTGAAGATAATAAACCAGCATTTGATATTTACTCAGACCTTTGAATAAATAATAAACGTTCAATCAGGATTGCCGGTGACGGTATAGATCCGACGACCGTTTGAATTCATCTCGAGAGCCACTGTAACTGTAAGCCAACCCGGTTCTGCCACCAAAAATATCAACGAACCGCGAAAGGTTCCAAAAAACAAAAGCAAATAGCTTATAAAATCTTCAAAAAGTTGCGTTTTGTATATTGCTACTGTAAGCTACTTTCAAGCTACGTAGAACCCTGTTTTCAATAAAGGAAAAATAAAAGTTCAACTTTTCAGAAGTGATCCAGCCTCTGAGAATAGTATGCAGGGGATCGTCTGAAGTTGTGATCTGAATTCAATGACAATAGTCAGACAAACTTTGGTGGTTTACATCGATCCGTTGTTGCGGTGCAGAGAACGAACCTTGGAAACAAAACGCGTCACTTCTTTCAATGGATACTAAAGTATAAAGTGGCAGTGACAGAAATATGTTCAAAGTAGTACAAAAGTAAGAGCAGGCTTAGTTGATTCTGAGTGTTCACTACTATACGAGTATAGGCCTACTATGTATCCTATATACGAGTGCGGACAAACGCAAGTCAAGGAGGACCGGACTAACGTGGTATTACTTTGAAACTCTTGATTCCCCGATTTCTGATAATTGGTGTTAATCGTCTACAAATATAACCGGTTGGGTTTTGGGATTGGATCGTCTAAAGTACAAAATATTTGATTTATGTTTAGTAAAGGCTGGTGCACATAACTTCCTACGATTTAAGGTGTATGATTTAACGAAGTTGAAACGCACGCAAAGCGTTATCGCGTTCACATGATTTCCTAATGTTTTAGGTTTAGGGTCTAAGGCTTAACAAAATAAAAATATTTCATCATCTTAGCTCTTAAACACTAAACCCAGCCAATGAGAAGCGAGCTCTCATAAATCCGGCCAATGGTAGCGCGCGTACTAGTAACGTTATAGAAAAACATTTCTTAGACCATAAATCATAAACCATAAACCTTAAACCTTCGAGAAGTATGTGCACCGGCCTTAACTAAAACAAGCACGGGTACCCAAGAGAGGGAGCGAAGCTACTTAATCAACAGATCTTCGAAGAAGAAAACAAAAATAAAATAATTCGCCAGTGATGATAATTTTGGTGGCGGCGCCGGGTAGGCTTAGCAGTAAACATGACTCGTTGCCTGTTAGCGCCTACAGTGTTGCTGGAGGTGCCGGGCCATGACTTATCAAACATTATGTGGGGGGACACTCCCCCCGTACCACCAGGCTACCATCATACTTGTCGCAGGTCAACACTAACAATACAACGCATGTCTATCGGACGTCATGTTCGGTTTTTATCGTGAGACGTGACACGCGCACAGACGGACGGACAGACGGACAGACAGAGTGACGCTTACATGGGAGCTTCGCCTTCTAATATTATATGGGAGTGATGAGTGATTACCTCCTGACGTGACCACTACAGCCCGCTTGTTTGGTAGGATATTACACCTATTCCATCTCCTTGAAATCCATTGCTCATACGTGCATTGCTGACTTGTTACCTACGTAGAGCGAAACCTTCAAACAAGTGCCGTATTGCAATTTTAATTATGAATGTTAGTATGAATTAACAGTATTTCTTCCGGTAACATCAGTATAATTATCTATTCTTAGTAAATTAAGCAAGACCGCAGAAGTTGCAGACGGGATGCAGTGATCCACAAGTGAAAATATCATCCAATTGCTGACTTAGCTACGAGTTTTTGCTAAGAAATTCTAGCAAGAGAATAATTACAGTATGAAGTCATGTGTTGATTGGATGAAAGTCCAGTCTGAGCGTGATGTGACGCGTTCAGGGTAACAGCTCACTAAACCATCCGACGCAGTAGCTAACATGCATTTCACTGTTGGCTTAAATTTTGTGTTGTGCGCCATTTGTAAGTACTAAATTTTTATTTTTATCCTAATTTAATTTTCTTTTTGCTTAAAAGAGTGTGGAGTATCTGTGATTTTGTGTTGGGTGCATTGTATTAGCAAGTTTTCCTTGTATACACTTGACAATCATGTTGAAGAACAACCGTGTTCAGACTATCGAACCATCTTTTTTCTATGCACGTACTTATGTTTAGTTATCATCATAATATAGTATCGAGATGTGTTCTGTTAAGTCAGAATAGTAATACGCAACTTTAAGACGTAATTTTAATGTACTAGGAAAACGCTTAAGTCCCGCCGCGTTGTTGAATGAGCTTAATTGGCGCATTGATCTGCCATGTGTTATGCGGATTTTCTGTTGTTCTGTGAAAAAATCATTACTTCGTTGATTTTTTTTAAATTAAATTAAATTTTTAATAAATACTTTAATTTTTGAATTTTTTTTTAAAAACTCGTAATTTTAAAAAGGAAAAAAATCGTAATATTGAAATTTCATAAGAAATAATTATTCGATTGCGCAAAAATTTACACGAATATATTAATTCATAAAATTAAGGGTTTTGTTGAAAAAAATCATTGCAATAGGATAAAGCGTAAGATTTAAAAATCGAAAAAAAGTCGTAAAATTGCGATTTTTGTAAAAAATAGTTTTTTGATAACGCCTAAATTTCACATGAATATATCAATTCATTAAATTAAGGTTCTGTGAAAAAATCATTACAATCGGACAAAGCATGTAGGTGTTGTAAGTCGAAGAAATTTTTAAAAAACGAAAAAATCGTAAAATTGCGATTTTCATGAGAAATAATTTTCCGATTGTGCTCAAAAACGTGGCAGTTCTAAGTTCAAAGATTTCGAAGACCTCCATAAAATTTCATCGCAATCGGAGTATTGGTTTAGCCGGAATCGTGTTAACAAACAGACAAAAATACATTTAAAAAAAAGAAAAAAAAACATTCCCGGATTTTTTCTCCAGTGTAGTGAAATGAAATCTTCGCTTCGCTCGCTACGCTCATCCAACCATGTTATTGCTAATGAACTATACATTTTCTTTGCTAAGAATTGTTACTGTGCTTCGTTTGCACCGCATACTTAACATGTTTATTTTATTTTATTTATTTATTTATTTATTTATTTATTTATTTAACGTCTATCCTATTCAGTTATAAAAACTGATTTACAAAGGAGGACAACTAAATAAATCTAATTACATAGATGCAGAAACAACAATCAACTACATTTTCGTAAATATTTGAAATAGTAGCATTACAACAACAATGCATTTAAACACAACAATTTGGTAACAAATAAAAAAAATACATCATATGCATTTAATGAATGAATCAAATATAAAAGGGTGTAGAATGAAAAGAAAAGAAAAGAAAGTGAAAAAACAAAAGGAAATTAACAAAAAGGGTCCCTCCAGTATTTCAGTACATCGGCTGTCGTTGAAACCTGTGAAATTTCGTAACAAAATTGGCTTAAAATTTGTAAAATTTGCAATTTACTGCCTCGAAATTCACAAAAATCTAATTCTTATTGCCATATTTGAGTTCCCCATGGACGATTTAATCGAAAAATGGTTCCACATGCCAAGATTCCTTCGAAATGAGGTAGTCTTATTACACTTTGGCGCCATCTTTAAAGATGGCCGCCATAGCTAAATTAATGGCGAGACGAATGGGGTCCCGGTCTAAAAATGACTATTTGGGGTTGAAGTACACGCATAAAAAATTTGGACCTCTATATAAAAGTGCACAATTGGTACTAATGGTGTAACATGGAAGTCGGACTATAACCTTCGAGAAGTATGTGCACCGGCCTTAACTAAAACAAGCACGGGTACCCAAGAGAGGGAGCGAAGCTACTTAATCAACAGATCTTCGAAGAAGAAAACAAAAATAAAATAATTCGCCAGTGAAGATAATTTTGGTGGCGGCGCCGGGTAGGCTTAGCAGTAAACATGACTCGTTGCCTGTTAGCGCCTACAGTGTTGCTGGAGGTGCCGGGCCATGACTTACCAAACATTATGTGGGGGGACACTCCCCCCGTACCACCAGGCTACCATCATACTTGTCGCAGGTCAACACTAACAATACAACGCATGTCTATCGGACGTCGCGTTCGGTTATTATCGTGAGAGGTGACACACGCACAGACGGACAGACAGACAGACAGACAGACGGACAGACAGACAGACAGACAGACAGACAGACAGAAAAGACAGACAGACAGACAGACAGACAGACAGACACGACAGACAGACAGACAGACAGACGGACAGAGTGACGCTTACATGGGAGCTTCGCCTTCTAATATTATATGGGAGTGATGAGTGATTACCTCCTGACGTGACCACTACAGCCCGCTTGTTTGGTAGGATATTACACCTATTCCATCTCCTTGAAATCCATTGCTCATACGTGCATTGCTGACTTGTTACCTACGTAGAGCGAAACCTTCAAACAAGTGCCGTTTTGCAATTTTAATTATGAATGTTAGTATGAATTAACAGTATTTCTTCCGGTAACATCAGTATAATTATCTATTCTTAGTAAATTAAGCAAGACCGCAGAAGTTGCAGACGGGATGCAGTGAGTGATCCACAAGTGAAAATATCTTCCAATTGCTGACTTAGCTACGAGTTTTTGCTAAGAAATTCTAGCAAGAGAATAATTACAGTATGAAGTCATGTGTTGATTGGATGAAAGTCCAGTCTGAGCGTGATGTGACGCGTTCAGGGTAACAGCTCACTAAACCATCCGACGCAGTAGCTAACATGCATTTCACTGTTGGCTTAAATTTTGTGTTGTGCGCCATTTGTAAGTACTAAATTTTTATTTTTATCCTAATTTAATTTTCTTTTTGCTTAAAAGAGTGTGGAGTATCTGTGATTTTGTGTTGGGTGCATTGTATTAGCAAGTTTTCCTTGTATACACTTGACAATCATGTTGAAGAACAACCGTGTTCAGACTATTGAACCACTTTTTTCTATGCACGTACTTATGTTTTAGTTATCATCATAATATAGTATCGAGATGTGTTCTGTTAAGTCAGAATAGTAATACGCAACTTTAAGACGTAATTTTAATGTACTAGGAAAACGCTTAAGTCCCGCCGCGTTGTTGAATGAGCTTAATTGGCGCATTGATCTGCCATGTGTTATGCGGATTTTCTGTTGTTCTGTGAAAAAATCATTACTTCGTTGATTTTTTTTTTAAATTAAATTAAATTTTTAAAAAATAACTTTAATTTTTAATTTTTTTAATAACTCGTAATTTTAAAAAAGGAAAAAATCGTAATATTGAAATTTTCATAAGAAATAAATATTCGATTGCGCAAAAATTTTACACGAATATATTAATTCATAAAATTAAGGTTCTGTGAAAAAAATCATTGCAATAGGATAAAGCGTAAGATTTAAAAAATCGAAAAAAGTCGTAAAATTGCGATTTTCGTAAAAAATAGTTTTTTGATAACGCCCAAATTTCACATGAATATATCAATTCATTAAATTAAGGTTCTGTGAAAAAATCATTACAATCGGACAAAGCATGTAGGTGTTGTAAGTCGAAGAAATTTTTAAAAAATCGAAAAAATCGTAAAATTTCGATTTTCATGAGAAATAATTTTCCGATTGTGCTCAAAAACGTGGCAGTTCTAAGTTCAAAGATTTCGAAGACCTCCATAAAATTTCATCGCAATCGGAGTATTGGTTTAGCCGGAATCGTGTTAACAAACAGACAAAAATACATTTAAAAAAAGAAGAAAAAAAACATTCCGGATTTTTTCTCCAGTGTAGTGAAATGAAATCTTCGCTTCGCTCGCTACGCTCATCCAACCATGTTATTGCTAATGTACTATACATTTTCTTTGCTAAGAATTGTTACTGTGCTTCGTTTGCACCGCATACTTAACATGTTTATTTTATTTTATTATTATTTATTTATTTATTTATTTAACGTCTATCCTATTCAGTTATAAAAACTGATTTACAAAGGAGGACAACTAAATAAATCTAATTACATAGATGCAGAAACAACAATCAACTACATTTTCGTAAATATTTGAAATAGTAGCATTACAACAACAATGCATTTAAACACAACAATTTTGGTAACAAATAAAAAAAATACATCATATGCATTTAATGAATGAATCAAATATAAAAGGGTGTAGAATGAAAAGAAAAGAAAAGAAAGTGGAAAAAACAAAAGGAAAAAAAAAGAAAAAAGGAAGGAAAAAAAAATTAAAAAAGAAAAACGAAAAGAAAAAAACTGATTTATTAGACGATCCCGCTCAAACGAATATGAGGTTTGCCAAAAATCAGGAACAGCAAATCAGGGAGTATAATCAAAAACTTTCGCGGAAGAAACCACCGAACGCGAAATCTTTATTCTTGTGATCAATCTTCATTTTTGTGTTCAAATCTTGATAACATTTTAGTCCAAAAAATCTTGACTCATACATTTAATTATATCAGATATATAATTATTTAAAATTGTTCATGTCAAACTGATTACAGCAATGATACAGGACACCTAACTCAAGTTGCAAGCTCCATCAGTGGGCGGCAACCAGACAATCTAGGCAGAAAAATATAATTGAAAATGCATTGTTTATATCATAAATCAAAGCAATAATGAACAAACAAAGAGAAAAGCAAAATCATTAACAAGAACTTATGAAGGTAAATTAACATTACACAAATACACAGACAATAACCTACAAATAAATAGTAAAAATCAATTCTTTGCTCTTTGATTCATTATCATTGCTTCAATTTTACTTTTAAATTGTACAATTCCTAGATCAGTAAACTGGCTTCTAATATCATAAGAAATTGAATTCCAATAGGATACGCCTCTGTACATAAATGACTTTCTAAATGCTTCAGAATTTAATCTAGGAACTTCCAATGAGTTTATTAAAGAGAATTTCTATCACGATCAACAATTTTAAAAATATTTGGTAGAATACCTAAAAACATACCTTTCAATACTTTGTTTGTATTTACTAGCACGCTATACTTCATCCTCTCCTCAATCGTGAAACAATCAGACTGCAAATCTTGGCTCAAGGGAAATGAACCAAAAACGATTAGCTGATAGACAGTTAAAAACTCTAGTTGAATAGGCATTAATTATATTCATGGAGACTAATAAACAAGATCAACTAGTAATATACAGATAGGTGCAAAATGGAACTCACGGCATAACATCAAGTGCGAGAACCAGCACTTCGATTTACATTGACCGAACTTCTAAATACCAATTACGCTTTACTCAGCATGCATGGATCAATGGAATAAATTTATTTACTTTTTCGTTTTTTTTTCCTTTTATCATTTTACAAACGATTGGAACAGTAAAGTTATACTTTGGAGATTAAGCGGTTGAGTATTTGAATTGCTACTGCTAAGTGCATTGAAAGATATCGCCCACATTTAGTTTAGTTATTTCCGTATTACCAACTGTCTTCGGAGATTCCTTACCGCGATGGTAGTCGCCTGAGGAAGGTTATTGAGCCGTTAGTCTAGAACTTTATCCCTGCATTCGCTTAGGTTATTACTCAGGCTCAACATCAGTATTGCCAGTGGCTGGGATTTAACCCTTTATAGGATAGTGGAATATATATTTCCCCACCAATTTTCAAGTGAATGCTAGAATACAAGTCTAGTTTGACTCAACTATACTTTTATATTCATAAAACATAACGTGATGAAAATCGAAAATTGTCTGAAGTTTTGCAATTGTGTACTGAAAGTTGATTAGCACCCAAAAGATGTATAAACACAATTTGATAGTTTGGGTTTGTAAGGCAGATTATGAAATACAGCTATGAACAAGATCCAAATAATGGAACAAATAAGTCGACTTATCCTCAGTTCTAGTGCTTTGCAAAACGAAGAAACTAACTCTAAGCCGGAAGGATTTGGTTTGCCTCACTCTGGCTGTCCCATTTTCACATCGTTATCTGAATAAAATATAGGCCATAAATAACGTTGACCTAGACTTCGCTATAGCGTCGTAAATTCACATTATTCTTACGAAACTCCGTGGTTCTAAGCACAATTGATTTGGCCTAAGACAAAGACCGAAGCGTGTTGGATTGTGGTCGAAGGCAATCATAAATATATGCGGTTAACAAAACTTACTATCAAAAAATGTCAGCAAAATTTTTCATAGCTACACCACTCTCTTTGTCAGTTATTTGGCTCAAGAATCCTTTTAGAGTGAAACCACCTTGACGTTTTATAACCGACGACTTCATTTCTTAATCTATTGCCTCTCTTTATTCCTCCTTTGGATCTAGAAGCGCTGACAATGAAACGTGGTCCTAAAATAGACGCGTTTTACAATTTACTTCAAAACCAAATACGAAATATATTTCACATCATTTCTCAAAGCTATTCCAATTCCGCACTATGTCAAGCTTCTTTGACTAATATCACTCGATGTAAGTTGTGGATTTGAATAGTTTTGGAGAACAAGGGTAAAGCCTCAGACAAGGTAATGTTTCAGATTTCCCGCCGACTTGAGTACAAAGGCAGGAGCAGTTTCAACCCATTGTTCTAGTGGATTGCGATGTTGTTTTAACCGGGTATCTTCTGCTCTTTGATAGGTTGGCTTAATGTTATTTAAAGCAGAGACTCCGGAAGGCTCTGACGTCTTGTCGGCTGGTAACCATGTTTGTGTCGTGCGGTTGCGCGATAGGGTCTTGCAAAAATCAATCGTGTTTAGGGATTATCATACTCTTGAAAACAACAACATTGAAGAGTGGCTGTATAGTGTTTTCCAGGACGAGAGGTAGTTGCGAAATTAAAACCGTGCGAAATATTGTTTATTTTAAGAACGCTTCACAACAAGCAGTTAATCACTAGAGAAATGTGCTTTCGATAGAACTTCGACATGCATGAAAAAGTTTTACTCTTGTGATCACCACAGTTTGAACCCTTATTGTCTTGAATAGAGTTGCAGGTAAAAGCCGCACAGATCAGAATATTTTAACCTCTTTCATGAGCCAGACTTCTAACGAAAACCATAGGTTCCTCGTGAATTACTTTTGTTCATTGTTGTGTAGCATTTTTTAATTATTATATCTAAAAACGCTAATTTCGCTTGGTAAAATTTGGTAACTACTTTACCTTTTTAAATTCCGCTCGACCTTGTAATTCTCATTCCTCCCACTCTCCCTTCTCTCTCTCTCTCTCTCTCTCTCTCTCTCTCTCGTTCGTTCGTTCGTTCGTTCGTTCGTTCGTTCGTTCGTTCGTTTAGTAACGCTTCATTAATCAAATCCGAGACTGATTTTAATATTGGAATTATTAATGGATTGTTAAATATGATTGCTTTCGAACCCGATATTTCGATATTTGTGGAGGGTAGTCATGTAATCATCAAGCAATCAGTATTTCCATTAGCGATGTAATTATGAGAATTCTAAAGTAAGAGAAGTCCGAACTAGCTGAGACAAGTAATGAACGGTTTTCGTAGCTAGTTGTTGAGTAGCAAATACACGTTCGAATCTTCCTTTATATTCAATCAAACCCAATCACTTTAAAAGTGTTTGTATACACAAATCGTTTTCATTCACATTTACAATATGCAATTAGCAAGATATCCCCCCAACCCCCCCCCCCCCCTCCCCAATAGTCAAAAGTATTCTTAGAAAGTTTTGACTTCAATCTTTCAATTTAGTCTAACGTATCACTAAAACTTGTAAGCGATTTACTTGACATTGAAATGGCGAATTTGTGGATTGACATGCAAATGAATCAATTTTGCGATGGTTGTTTAACACATTTATTTATTAATGGTAAAAGCTTACAAATATGTATACTAAAATATGAACACTTCAACTTCTATGAAACGGCACAATGTTGTAATTGGAAAGTCATTTTTTATTACTGAATAGGAAAGTTGTAAATAAGTAAATAAATATAAATTCCGGCCATGTAGTCTTTTGATTCCGGCCATGTAGTCTTTTGAAATGTTTGACATTTATCGAGTAGTTATGAAGTAGAATTCATGCTAATTTACTGTAAGGTTTCAAATGCGTGTCTTCGTGCGTATGGGTGGAGCGTTTGAAAACTACGTGCAGAATATCCAGATCACAGGCTACTCGACTGATAATATGATCAAGGATCCGTTGTAGAAACGAGTTTTCTCATCACACAAGGAACTTAATTGATCCCAGACGACAAGACAATAAATATTGTTTAAGGACTCGCCAGTCTCAACAGATGAGAAAGTACACTGCAAATAGCCCTGCTCTTCTCATGGGCGCCCGCAGGAATTGTGGCAGGGGGGGGGCAAAAAGTACAGCTTGTACTTTCGTTGGGCAAGCACAGGGGGGTTGGGGGGCAGAGCCCCCCAACAACAGCGCCGCAGTCGAAACTTTGGAAAATAAGGATTTTAGAATGCGTTTGGTGAGTTTTGAAAAAAGTTGTGGGCTGAATACAATACCAAAATTATGTAATTTTTGTGCAGTTTAAACTTTCCATTTTTTGTCCTTTAGTCAAAGGTTTCAGATTCCCAACATTGAGTTGAACGGTTATTAGCTTTTTTGTCCACTGAGATAATCTGGCTTTACCCCACCTCACATCTTCGCTTTCGCAAGCCTATTATTGTGACGGTAATAGTCAAAATTCGAGTGGTATTCTTTTCAAAACTCAAGACGAACTATTGCAGCTAAAAGACACAATAAGCTACTTATCTCGCAGAAAATTGGCAACCATTAAATTTAACAAACGTTCATCAGTAAAGAAATCGACTTTCTATGCACATTTTAAATACTACAAGTTTAATCATAAATCCTCAAATCAAATCAGGGCAAATTAGCACTTCTGCTTGCTCGGGGCCAGGGGGGGCAACTGCCATTGCCCCCTCCTGCGGGCGCCCATGTTCTTCTAGTGAGCACAGCGTAGGGCATAAGAGAGTTGCCACATAGCACAGGGTTGCCAAGTGTTGAACAGCGTTGTAGGGCTTAGAGAGTCGCCACACAGGGTTGCAAAGTCTTCGAGAGGTTAAGTGCGCACTAAGTATGGGGTATACGCTATCACTGGACCATCACTGTTAATGGACTCTTCGAAAAATCGTGGAGAGCATAATGTATTTTCGTACTGAAAAGATGTATTTTGGAGAGGCACTGAAGATTGCAATGTAGGGTTTACTAGTATCGTTTGAAACTTTCTTGATAAGACGATCGCGAAGACTTAACTTATATTATGCTGTACTCTCTGCGGCAACAACCAGATTTTGCTGCATTAAACATAAAAAGCAATGATACCGCCAGAAGTAGCGTGAATGTTATATTATAGAGGTATCTTGTTCGATACGATGACGCAGATTTTCCAAGGTTGTCCTCAACCATAAGGCGAATGGTTGGGGTTGTGACCTATAGAATATCTCGTTATTTACTGACGAGGGACAAGATGTCCGTGTGTTATGTCCTACAAAAAAATATTACTTTTTCCTAAAAGTCATTAAAACTTGAAATATATTTTTATAAATAATATATAATTATTTCTGTAGCAAAAAAGGATTTGCTGAGTTAAAAATTTTGCAGTGGTTTAAGGACCGGGTATCCTCAGTCATATAATATCACACACATTATGCACATACACATACATAATTCTGCTGAGATTGTGACTTGTAGAATTCTTTTTATGAACTACTTTTCACATGAAATATCTAGTAAACTACTGAAGAAGTTCAACTTGTCCCCGTATTGGGGACCCACGAGCTATTATCAATAATTGTTCATAAAAGTGATAGTAAAATTAAGTTTGATAGTTATAGAGAGATTTGAGAGATTTGATGGATAGAGATAATTTAAAAAAAAATTGTGTGTCATGAGTAATTGCAGAGGTAAACCGTAGATAGGCATACTAACGGATAGCAGACACGGTTATTGACTACAACAGGTTTTTACTCAGTCATATAGGCGAATGCGATAGGCATACTAATGGGTAGCAGACACGGTTATTGACTACAACAGGTTTTTACTCAGTATGATGAGATAGGCATACTAATGGGTAGCAGACACGGTTATTGACTACAACAGGTTTTTACTAAGTCATATAGGCGAATGCGATAGGCAAACTAATGGGTGGCAGACACGGTTATTGACTACACAGGTTTTTACTCAGTCATATAGGCGAATGCGATAGGCATACTAATGGGTGGCAGACACGGTTATTGACTACGACAGGTTTTTACTCAGTCATATAGGCGAATGCGATAGGCATACTAATGGGTGGCAGACACGGTTATTGACTACGACAGGTTTTTACTCAGTATGCGATAGGCATACTAATGGGTGGCAGACACGGTTATTGACTACACCAGGTTTTTACTCAGTCATATAGGTGAATGCGATAGGCATACTAATGGGTGGCAGACACGGTTATTGACTACAACAGGTTTTTACTCAGTCATATAGGCGAATGCGATAGGCATACTAATGGGTGGCAGACACGGTTATTGACTACGACAGGTTTTTACTCAGTCATATAGGCGAATGCGATAGGCATACTAATGGGTAGCAGACACGGTTATTGACTACACAGGTTTTTACTAGTCAGTATCGACGATAGCATACTAATGGTAGGCAGGCACTGTTATTGACTACAACAGGTTTTTACTCAGTATAAGGTCGAATGCGTGGAGTCCGTAGCTGCCCTAGAACATTCCTTCCAAACTAAATGGTTACCTGAAGGTGGCGACACGGAGATCACAGTTTTACTCATAGTGCTGTGGCAAAAACTAAAGGCGCTCCGGTAGTAGACACATCAGGTTTTCTCAGCATAAGGGAGCGTAGAATTGGGGAGGTTTCTAGCACGAGTCTTTATACCAGTTAATTGATTCGAAGCACAGGTCAGACCAGGTTACTCTCCATGGCTGCTTCAATAGGGGAATCAAGACAAATAAGTTGGCAGCGGTTATGACTACAAACAGTACCAGTCGTATTAGCGATGCATAGACATACTAATGGTGGCAGACACGGTTATTGACTACAACAGGTTTTTACTCAGTCATATAGGGGGAATGCGATAGACAAACTAATGGGTGGCAGGGCCCCGGTTATTGACTACACCAGGTTTTTACTCAGTCATATAGGTGAATGCGATAGGCATACTAATGGGTAGCAGACACGGTTATTGACTACGACAGGTTTTTACTCAGTCATATAGGCGAATGCGATAGGCATACTAATGGGTGGCAGACACGTTATTGACTACAAAAGGTTTTTACTCAGTATGCGAATGGCATTCTAATGGTGGCAGACACGGTTTTTGACTACAACAGGTTTTTACTCAGTTCATATAGGCGATGCGATAGGCATACTAATGGGTGCAGACACGGTTATTGACTACGACAGGTTTTTACTCAGTCATATAGGCGAATGCGATAGGCATACTAATGGGTAGCAGACACGGTTATTGACTACACCAGGTTTTTACTCAGTCATATAGGCGAATGCGATTTGGCAACTAATGGGGCAGACACGGTTATTGACTACACCGGTTTTTACCAGTCATATAGGCGAATGCGATAGGCAAAAAAGGGTGGCAGACACGGTTATGACTACACAGGTTTTTACTCAGTCATATATTGGGTGCCCAATCGCATAGGCCATACTAATGGGTGGCAGACACGATTATTGACTACAACAGGTTTTTACTCAGTATGCGATAGGCATACTAATGGGTAGCAGACACGGTTATAGACTACAACAGGTTTTTACTCAGTCATATAGGCGAATGCGATAGGCAATACTAATGGGTGGCAGACACGGTATGGGCTACACCAGGTTTTTACTCAGTCATATAGGCGAATGCGATAGGCATACTAATGGGTGGCAGACACGGTTATTGATTACGACAGGTTTTACTCAGTCATATAGGCGAATGCGATAGACATACTAATGGGTGGCAGACACGGTTATTGACTACAACAGGTTTTTACTCAGTCATATAGGTGAATGCGATAGGCATACTAATGGGTGGCAGACACGGTTATTGACTACAACAGGTTTTTACTCAGTATGCGATAGGCATACTAATGGGTAGCAGACACGGTTATTGACTACAACAGGTTTTTACTCAGTAATAGGCGAATGCTGTGAGTCCTAGCTGCCCTAGAACATTCCTTCCAAACTAAATTGGTTACCTGAAGATGGTCGCACGGGGAATCCCTGATGTGTATATACTCATAGTTGCTGCGCAAAAACAAAAGCGCTCCCGCAGCTAGACGCATGCAGGGTGGGTCGCGACAAGTAGGGGGGGGGAGGGTTTCAGGCGACGAGCTCTTAATACGGCGTTAATTGATTACAGCACAGCGTTCGATCCAGTGTCCTCTCATGGCTGCTTCAACTAGTGGGGTAATTCAAGTTGGAGCAGAATAGAGAGCGTACTTGACTTGCATAGCTTTATGAAGGGCTCCATCCAGGCTGTGTTCCCTGAGGACCAGCCGGACAACCAGTACCATTGCTCGGTTGTGCGTTGATTAGTATGCCTCAAGCCACATGCCACAATGATGATGTCGTTATAGTAGTGGGATTATGGGTGATGCATGGAGAACACGACATGAATCTTAGATGAGACCTGTAAAATGGAACCATAGGGATAGATAACAACGTGGGAGAAAGGTATAACTAACAATCAATTGAGAAGAAACTAAACGTATGTAAATGAAAAATTACTACATGCGATAAAACTGAATCTCGTGGAGCAATATCTACGCTTTAGCGAAGAAAAGAAGATATGGACAATATATAACCTGCATTGAAATATATAAAGTGACAGGGGTAGGGAGAGAACAAAACATGAAACAATGTATGAAAATATACATAACGGAGTTATGTCCGTCAACTGTTGTCGGCAGATCTAACGATTAAATGCAAACAATTTGGTTAGTGTTGGAGAACATTACAAAATTACTTCATTGATTTGAAATGGGCAATTGGTTTTGTGTTAATTAGTTTTTCTCGATTATTGTGTAATTCATACCAAATTAATTAGTTAATAATTTATTTCGCCTCCCTCAACGATAAATTAAACACATTTTTTCAATCCATTTTATGGCATCATCGTCACCTGGAGAAATGTATCTGCTTGCACCGGGTTCAGACATCGTAGTAATATATGGCAATGTATTCGCGCACTAAGGACCTACAGGACTTGACAATACCTCGTTGTGAGCTAGATCAAGTGCCGTCTGTCTGTCTGTCCTCAACAGTAATGAGATTCAAGTCACGGAGTTTGCCACGCGTGATATTCACCACGTGTTTCATCGACCTGCGGTGCACTTTTCAAACACGATTCGACTCGATTTGGTCACGTGATAGGATGTTGCTCACTGAGATCATAGACTTTGATTTCATACCTTGCTACAAGTTTTCTTCTTGGTTTTGGTACGGTGTGATTAGGTAATTTTTTTTTTTATAAACTTGTGTCCGAGAAACAATGTGACGTAAACGTTGAGTTGTTAGTGTATTTTGTATTAGTTTCTTGTATTTGTAATGTTTATATTTCTCGGCGAATTTGTCCGGTGAGCAGGTGTAAAACTGTCAAGGATGGTCTTGTTGATGGCAACAACATTCGGTTTATTGATGGGCCACTTTACACAGTGTTTAAATCGTCAGCGCACAGAATTGATTTTGAGTATCTACGCGCAGCAATCTAATTGGTCATTTAGATAACGAGCAAACCATTACGGACAACTAATTGTGCTTTGTGGAATGAAAGACGCCACGTGCTGGATGAAGAATTTTTAAACCTAAAAATTAATCTTAAGGCCTCTTTGATAAATAGCTTCTCAACAATTTATGTAATTGACGGACATTTCTTATATTTTAAGCTTTATTGGAGTAATAAATTATAATTATAACTTTCGTTTAAATTTACCTACGTCTTCAAAAGTATTATTTGAATTGCATGAACAAGCATAGTTAGAGCTATAAATTAGTATCCTCTCGTACAGATGTGGAATATTTTGCTACGAGACTTGCATGACTGATATAAGAGCGATTATCCAGCTTCTAATTGAGTATCGCCAAAATAATACCACGGTTAAAAATTAAATCCTTTTGCTCAAGATGCCTATGCTAGACGAAAAGGAGCTTCAATCTTATACAGGAAGATATTTTAAACGTTTCAGTACATTCACGAGCATTTTTCATCGCTGGTATATATTTACCTTTTTTAAAGAAATATGAAAAGGCATAATATCATTCTTTCTCGAGTTGAGCTAGAAGTTTCCCCCTTGACAAATACTGGAGAGAAGGTAGGGTAAAGAATAGCCGGCAGCAGCAGTGTTTACATCTAGCTCTTCGTCCTCAAAGTCGCTGACTTCTGTAGCACGCGATGTCCTGGTCTACTTTCACGCCACTGTGAACCATGAGCTTCTGTTGTCTCTTCACAATTATACAGGAGGACGACTCGATAACAGTTTTTATATTCGCGTTGATGGATAAGGGTATTTGGTATACAAAAAAAACTAAAAGGTGTGATTTTCTTTGATTGTGCCCAAAATCGTTTTGGAACTAACTTAGAGATTTCGAAGGTTTCTTAAAGTTCTCATGATATTCGGCGTATCGTACAAACAGACACAATTTCATTCGATTAAAGAAAAATTTCATGTGAAATTCATCTTAGATTGTACCGAAAAACGTGGCAGATTTTTGTCAATAGTGATAGTTTCAAAAAAATGCCGTTAAGATCGAGCAAGCAGTTTGTTTGATAGAGAGCGAACAAACAGACACAAAATCGTACATGCAAACAAACAAACCAAAATGTTATCTATTTTTGTCAGGGATCAAGTGAAATGGAAGTTTTTCTGCTTTCTCTATGATCACGCCCATCATACAATCATTATAATGCGTTGACTTTGTCCCACGTAATGTCATGTAATGAAGGGTTAATCCCCCGTACAGAATATGGGCAATTGCTTTATGTAGTTTGTTTTTGTTTCTATAGAAAAGTTCACGTTGACTTGACTGCACTTTATCTTTTAGATACGTAGCGCGAAAATAAATTTAAATGGCGTGGCAAATTCAATGGTTTCCCTCTGAATCACTTGAAGGCAGTGGGCCTGTGGTCGTGGTTACTATGGTAACAGTCAGGAGCTCTGCCCCGTCCGTACCGTAGCGTCAGTACAACAATTAAACCAAGCCATGGATCAAAAAATACAATGTTCAATATTCAAATTCTCGGATTGGTAAGGTTTTATGCGTTGGCAATGCATTTTATGATATGTAAACTTTTTTATATAATACGTTAGTAGGGGTAAAAGATTATTAGGTGTAGGCTCATGCCTTTGGCAAATTATTACAATAAATTAGAATGCTAGACATGGATTTTGACTACATCCGATTTCATTCTTTTGGACGGTGAGAAGGGAGAACGCTACATTTTGAGGGCGGTGAGCCCACATACACACACACATACATACACACACATTGTTTTCTTTTATTATATAGTGTATTTGTAGTTAATTTAATTGCAATGTATTAGTATTGGTATTGATGTAGGTTGCTAGACACTTAATGTGAATGGGGCAATGCTCTTTTTTAGCAACCTATAACGCATCAATGTGCATTAAATAAAAACAAATTAATTTTAACACACGAATGTACAATCGCGTTCCTCAATTAACGTGGTTAATATTATTTAGGTTCTCTAGACTGCATGGGACAAGGGGAGCCCATGGTGTACAAATATCACTTACCAGGGAGGCGTATACAGAAAGTTGGCAGAGTGAAGGGGAGAACAAGGAATTGATTGTGTGTTGTGTGAAGTACGTTACGAAGACAGTTGAGTTGTTGTGAAGCTGAAACAGTGTGGATAGAACAGGCAATGCTGTCTTTCGAATCAACTAAACTCACTTTTGTAACAATATTATATATCCTCTTTTCACATTGATAGCTGGTAACATTATCATTTTGTGAATTATTCAAATAATGTATCATAGAAATGTAGCTCAAGCGAAACACTTGAGTCACTGACTCAGAAGATCACGGTTTTGAACCCAGTCACTAGTCAATGCGAATGCAAGGGACTAAGTCTGTGTGCATTCCTTTCACAGCAACCTCTCCTCCAAAATACCTAGTTGAGAAGTGAACAAAAACCTTCGCTTAAACTACTAACGATGCAATGTTGTTGACACACCTTGTCGGCCCGTCTGTCAATGCAAAACCTTCATTATTATAGATTATATTTAATGAATTCGAGGAGAAAATAATGAAGCTACGGTTTTATTATATGTGCATTGCATGGATTGTAAAAATTCGATTTGGCGTCTTGATTTGTAAATCAGACAACTTAATTCATTAGTCTCTCTAGATTGATAATCAACAATCATCAACACAACGTTAGTTCTTGAAGCCGTATTTAAGATCGAAATCTAATTAAGAGATTGTTTATAGTGGTTGTAATCTGTGATATAGCAAGCTTGTTAATTACTTAGAGAATGAGCAAAGAACAGAAAGCAGTCGCCTTGAAAGCGAATCGATGGCGGTGATACAGAGTTTCCTGTCCTATATATCCCACCCCAATATGGTTTGTGGTGTATGCATGACACCAGAAATCAATATCAATGTAGATAGGGCATTCTTTCAAGGCAAGCTCGAGTACGGATGTACCCGACCAATTCCCCGTGCCCTGATCTATTTGGTGGAGGTGCCGGGTAAGTTTACCACTAGGAGAAGGTTCGCATCTTGTTCCCACATTCAAACTGGTGGAGGTGCCAGGCCTTAAGTTTTAGATCGCCTAAAACATTCTCTAGCATACTTAATGAATGGCAATGTAAAACAGATCGCATGTTTTATCGTGAGATGAGACACACGTACAAAGGGACATACAGTAAAGTGGGAGCTTCGCTCCGTTACAGCTCGTTTCATAATCTCGCAAGATGTAGATTTTAATCAAACCGCTTACAGTAAGCTCTCTCAAGACTAAACCATGCAAACATTGAATTTACTAGCGGTAAAAAACACACTTGTTCCGTACATGGTATGTACTTTGTATGTAGGTAATGGTAAATCACAATTTTAAACGAGGCTACAATAAACAGTTGCTAATGTTTTTATACCAACAGGTTGTTGTGTACTTGGACGGAGGAATAGATGTTGTTTCATTAGCCATGTATCATTTTCGACGAACGTTGGAATAAGCACGAAAATAAATACATTTCTGTTCTTTTCTTTTGAAAATTGACGTAAAGAAATTCCGCTCTACTGCCCGCATCGCACGAGACGCATCTCTTTTGTGTGGTAGTGAAATCAATATCATTTAATAGTAGCTTGCGCCCCTGAAAGAACATCCGTGTGCTGTAGAACTGTTATAGACTAGGACACTGTACATGCAGCTACATCTGAGTACGACATTCAATTACAGTTATCTTATCCAGCAGCCTTTAGTGACATTCGAAACTTGAGGAGATAAACATCACTGGTTCAGTCCATAGAACCCGCACATACTGTATTTCTCTCGTGTATCTGGCCCGCCACTCTAAGTAAACTCATAGTCATGTCCACTTGTATAGCTATGTTTTACATAACTTGGTTCTAGTGATGTTCAGTGCTTATTTTTTTTAACCATTAACAGGAGAGATGTTATCTTGTGCCATATCCACGTCACATAAACCATAATGGGAATTCTAGGTGTGTAATATGAAAACAAACAAAAAAATGTAGAAATCTTTCGATTTGACTTAGAAATTACAATTATTTTACAAAAGACGCTCGCCTGGAATGCGGGAGACCGTGGTTCGAATCCCGGTTCGGGCGGACTTTTTTAATTTCTGAATTGTAGTAAATAATTACAAATTTTAATTATACATTTTTAATAATTTCTACCCTTTGTCGAACTATAAGTGTCATTAGTGTTCATATTATTTTATAAGACTGTTAATCTATATATCTATAATATTCCAAATATATGGCTTTACTTCAGAATAAATTCAAACAATTCCAAAGTTATTAAAATGTAATAATTATTTTAATAATATGAAATATGGCACGGAAACTGTAACATTATTCACTGTTCTGTAAGAAGGTATGTGTCGTATCATACTGAAGAGTTAATTTTATGTTATTTAGCGCAAGGTAAAATAGCAAAAGTTAAACTTTCACTTTGTGTTAGTGAAACCAGTCAAAACACACCCTATTATTGGTAAAGTGTACACGACACAAGTAAGTACTATAGGCTGACGGGTTGTCAATAACGCTTCGCAGTGTCTGCTGGAGTTTCTTACTTTGTTGAGTGAGATGAACCACGATGCTTCATCAATGACAGAAGCAGCAGTTGTGGTGGAGACTTCACATATGTCTATCCTCTTACCTCCGAACCATGGTGACTTGAGTGAAACTTCTCTTCCAGCGGAAATAATAATTATGCACTTATTAGGAACAGAATAGTACTACTAGCCAACCAATGTGGTTCTTCCATCGTAAACCCCACTAAAGTGAAAGACTGTCGTCTCGATACCCTCATTGCACTCATGAGAACTTAACCTTTCTATAAGTGACAGACTATGTCGTCTCGATACCCTTGTTGCACTCAGGACTACGCCGTCCCATGTTATAGACCCACGCGTTCATTCAATAGTCTTCCACTTAGAGATATTAGGCTCTCCTGAGTGCAACGAAGGTATCGAGACGACATAGTCTTCTACTTAGAGATATTAGGCCCTCCTGAGTGCAACGAGGGTATCGAGACGACATAGCATTCCTTTTATAGAGGTTTAGCTTATTACGCTAAAGTTTTCTCATACTGAGGGTTAAATTACAAACTGGCAATTTGTAAGAAAATATAATATTATTTGGACACATCACTAGCATAATTCAACAAACATGGAGTGATTCTCAGCTACTGTTATAGCTAAGACATAAGATTGGTTTTCAAGTAATTGGATTCTGCCAAAAGTTCAAAACGTTTTATTGTCAGATTGATCTAGAAAAACTATGGTAAATCTATGCGATAGCTATACGTATATTTTACCACTGTTAAAACACGCATGGATACGGGAGTGTCAACAATAGTGAGCGTATCTACTTATAGACAGGTAATTGGAGGATACAAAAATAAATTTTCTATGGGATTTGGTGGAGGTGCCGGATTGAAGCAAATCCACATTTGAGTGACCTAGCCCCGCACCCCTGACTACACATGTCACCAAATCGTTATGTCTCAACAAAAACAGCATGCCCATTGGAAGTCTGCATGGGCCTCAATACAATCGTTATATTTTCTTTCTCTCGTCCATCGAATGTAATATTTTCCAGGCAACCTAATTAATGTTAGTGGCCACCTGAACACGTTTCACCACCGTACTTCAGTCTGATAGCTCCTGTCATGTTTTTGTTATTTCCAATTTGAACATTGTGCGTCATCAAATGAGTCTATTCTGCCCTTCTACTAGAATCTTAACGTACGATCATTAATTATCTGTGGAAACACATCTACGAGGCTTTTGGTAAACAACTATGTTTGAAATGAAAATTTCCGCTTCGGATACTTGTCACCACTTTTTGTGTTGATATCATCAATCAGCCCGTGTCATGAGAACCTCCAACATCAATCGTTCTCGATGAGGTTGAACTGGCCACATTATCATAACACTTGGAGTAATCAGATAAAGGGAGATACAAACCTGTGCAAATCAAGTTTAAGGGAGTTAGATTTTAACTTTTTTTAATACCATAATGTGTCTAACGTTATGAAAAAATAATCCGATGTCGACTCAGTTCGCGAATGCCGTTAACTATAATTATAAAAATACAAATTCCGGTATAAAGCAAAATTTTTATTTTCAGCTGTTACTTTGAACTAGCATAGGTACGAAAGAACCCAAATTGAAGAGCGAAGCCTACACTTACTCTCCCTTGCCGGAGGTGCCAGGTAAATAAATATGTTGCCCTAGGTGTTGCTAGCCCTATCCCCAGATTGGAGGGTAATGTCAACAACAAATCCCAGTCAGTCGGGGGTCACGTTTGGTTTCATGTATACACAGGCACAGACGGAAGGACATGTTGTCTGGTGACAATACGAGGCGCAAGGAACCAATCTAACTAAAAAGGTGAAAGTTGGCTTTTTTCCTAGTGACCAGAATATGACTTCGTTTAGTTTAAATGCGTGCAGCTCAAGGATACGGCAGGCATTGTCAGATGTCTATGAACCTCTGCCTCTTGACACTTCGATCAATATATTTCAGAGATTGATTAGAATGATCATTACCGCTAGACGGAAGGCGATAGAAACTTTTAAGGGCGGACATGAAAATCCTCATCAACTAAATTATATCTTTTTGAGAAAAACTAATGATGTTCGTATGGATAAATTGTTCGTCTTCAATTAATTAATTCTTACTAGTTGTCGTATCGTTATTCAGTATTCATTTTATAACTTAATGTTTTTCCTTTTCTTTTTTTTATCACTGTAGTATATCGCTAAATCGTGTGTTGCCATATTTGCATGAAAGCAACTTAATTGTGTTTTATAGCTTAATGTTACTCTAACCCTTATAATTAGAACAATATAGTTTAGATATCAGGGAATAAACTTGCGCTTGTAAAGAAATATCCAAAGTACAGCCAAGTTATATCCCTCAGTCCAGGCTTGAGTTTGTATGGAGACGTGCTATGTACAACCAAGTTTAAGCCGTTCCCAGGTTTTAGGACGCGCAAAAAAAACAACAAAACTCAACCACTCGAGATCAAAAGATGTTTGTTTTCAAATCGTGTTTTCTTTTCTTTATCTCTTTCAACATTAAAAAAATATTTCCTCTAAAGACTCGCTTGAAATACAGCGAAGCGAAAAATACAAAAGCAATTGTATAAAACCTAATCCGAGTTTAGACTCTCTACAAATGAGTCAACAATGTTTTCTTTTGCTGTAGGCGAGCGTTTTGCAAAAGGTATCGCATAATTAACAACCCTGAAACAAATTCTGTCATTATGCGACGCAAATTATTCCTCAATTATTCTCCTGACGTTGTACCTGCTGGCAATGCGAGAGCCCCTCTTGAGGCCATCTCCCCGGTTTAATCGTAAGGAATACTGATTGAAGGTAATTGGTTTATTAAAAAATTCATAATGCAACACAACTTCAATTCTTGTTTTCGACACTTTCGAGTTCGCAGCATATTACAATTTTTCATGACTACGATATCATATTGATACGTTCCATTGGGGTCATTCGAGGTTCCGGCATGATCAAAGCACGGAATAAACAAATTTTATACAGTGATGGTAGTATACTTATTTTATTTTCAATCTAGTTCAAATTTAAGTAAATTTAACCCTTGCTTTAAGATCCTGCAAATAAAATCTATACTGTCGACTTGCTGCTTCTGTATGTACTAACATGAACTGCTCTGGCTGCAGGATTGTTTTAGAAGCGATGTCCCAATGAA
Source organism: Sweltsa coloradensis (assembly GCA_024449915.1). Classification (NCBI taxonomy): domain Eukaryota; kingdom Metazoa; phylum Arthropoda; class Insecta; order Plecoptera; family Chloroperlidae; genus Sweltsa; species Sweltsa coloradensis. Next base: position 379,430 of record JAMZAV010000710.1, read on the forward strand.
TAGGCTCGTAAAGGATTCATTATGACGCATGAATGGCACCGACATTACTTCTGACAAGTGTTTCGGACACGCCAAGGTGTGCCTTATACAACGCAATCGATAGTCTACTCTTTCCCACATTCCCACCACGTCCTTTCAATGCCTTTGGTTGGAGGTATTTTTTTGGAGATGCTATTAGATCTGTATTTGGATTTATATTTTATCCAACTTCCGTTGTTAGATTTTAAATTTTTGATGCTTAACCTCATTTATTATTGATAACGGCAGCTTTAGCATGTTTCGCGTCAGTGCTTCAGGGCGGGGGTATTTATATCAGGGTCGTTGGGTAAATTCCCTCAAGTATAACTGTACATAAGCAAAAGAGCAAATACTCACGTAAACTTTCCTCTGCATTTATTTAACAACGTAAATTACATCAAAATTACAAACTTTTGCAAAATGTTTCGCTCAATACTTGTTGGAATCGCCGGCCAAGTCCAGACAGACTCAGAGAATACATTCAATTATGAGCACTATTTTGGAATTTAGTACCAGTGATTACAAAAGAGTTAACTACTGCAAGAACTTTTGTTTCAGAATTCACCTGTTTGTAGAATGTTTGTTTTATGGAATAACATTCATATAAATACATAACAAAGCACTTGATTTGTGAATTTTGTGAAAATTGAATTGAAATTGAATGAATTGAAAAAAAATTGAAAATGATGAATGACACACTACACGTTGAATTCTTGTTAGAAGAGGTGCCGGATACATAGAAAGTCTAGGCCCGCCTTGTTGCTCTCAGGCTGTTAGTGCGGATACATAGAAAGTCTAGGCCCGCCTTGTTGCTCTCAGGCTGTTGTTGGAGAGCAATGTCAACTAAAAAACTCATGTTTTTCGGATGTCATGTTTGATTTCGCGTGACACGCATCTGACGGACGGACAGAAAAGTAATGCATTTAGGGTAGCTTCATTCCTTAACAATTTAGATTGATTTAAATCAGACCTTAATGTGTGCATAGTTGATATTGTTCATTGCCTCCTCCCCATCATCTTTCTAGATTGGAGATGGTTTTAGCTTCTTTCAACACGAACCATATCTTCATTATGTCTCTGTCATTTATAGCCATTTGTATGTAATATTACCAAGTTTGATGAAGTTTAAGAAATTTTTCATTTATTCATTATTTATAATTTTATTTGTGCATACATTTATGCATGTGTGTGCGTTTGGCATGTGTTATGTTTTGTGCACATTTTGCACCACATTAGTTGTTGAAATTACACTTATACTGTACATTATATTTAAACGGATATAATACGTTGACCCAGATTTATGACTAACTCAAATGTTTGGTAGACCCCGATGCATAGTTGAAATGAATGGTTGGTTTTCACATCAAGTGACAACAAAAAGACTACCTAGTCGTTAGGGACTCACTGACAGGTCTATTCAAATGTATAAATGACTACTTGCCATGCATCTTGGCGTTGCTAACGGCTGACTTGACCTCTCCAGGAGTTCCTACCTTGCTATCTTTGACGTCGTCACTCCCCTTGGATTGCATTGTATGTCAGAGTTGACGACCAAGGCCAACCATTTTACTCTAGAGCACTCCATAATAACAACCATTCTTGAAGCCAATTGAGAGAGAGCGCACTCAAAGGTGTTTTCCGTTCGATTGTTGAGAGTGCGATTGAAGTTGTGTGCCAGTTTGTCTTCATCACGGTCCTGGTTCTGGTCTTGCGTGGGGTTTGGTGTTTGTGTATTGAAAACTCTCAACTTATCTTGGAAGGATATACAATCCAAACCGCTGAACCACCCTTGTGCCAAACCCACGCCTAGGTCTCCTGTAGACAAGTCAGGGGTCATCTTATGATACATATACTAGACGGAACCATTATCTTGCTTTCCATTCAGGTAATAGTGTTCACCAATCATTGCAAGCTATGAATGTGCGACAACTAATTTTCAAGAGTTCATTTCGTTCCAGGTTTTTATCAAGTGGAAGTTTGATGTTAAAACAACAAACAACATACAAACAAAATAAGTCAAGTCAGATCAAGAGACATGCAATTGAAAACAATTCAATAAAAGTTTATTTTCGGATGAAATCCACTTACGCAACTCAATGTAACGCTCCTTCATTTTAAAATCAATTAATCAATGGCCAATCAGAGACTGCAAATTCCGATCTAACTCGATGGGCACGATTTTTTGTGGTTGGTTAAGGTACATTCATATTTTATTCGCTTAGACTAGTTCAGTGTACAAGTATAACTCTTTGCAGAGAAAGTGAATAGTATCTAGTAAATAATAATAAAAGTCATGATAATAATGATGATATACGCAGTGTTTATGTTAAAGTAGAGTAGATGTAAAATAAAGTATGCCTTTTTAAGAACTCATATAGAAGAAAGAAAAGTTGGATATAAAGCAATAATTGATATTGAGATTGATATTAATATTGATATTGATATTGATATTGATAATATTGATATTGATTAATAATCATGTAAACAGTGTTTATGTTTAAAGTAGAGTACATGCAAAATAATAGTATGCCCTACTAGATTAAGAACTCATATAGAAGAAAGATATTACATATATAAGCATAGGCAGACTCTTAATGAATAAGGTAAGAGTTACACCCACGTCTGACCTTGCTAGTGTCCATATAGGATCGATCGCAGACAAGAGCACTTTTTTTTATAAAAGTGGAATAGACTCAGAACTTGAAGCGCTTCGGAATAAATTCATAATTAATACCATAAATATGGATAAGGAGGAGACTTGTGGTGACCAGGGGTTCAGTAAATGTAGGCCTAAAGCGTCTCCTTATTAATAAATCATGAACTATAGAAGGAAGCATTGTCACAGAATGGCCTACGGCCTACACAGAGAAAATGGTTAGTTAATGATGATTGATTCAATTGTGATAAACGAATTTGTCCATATAGCAACTAAATTGATAGTTTAGCCCGTTGTTATAGCAAAATGAACCTAAAATTACCATCAATTTAGTATATCAAAGATTGAGCCGACAAATTATTATCTAATAAGAGTGTCGAACAATATATGTTGGTGTAAAAAATAATATTTTTTTGTTAGAATTCCCTTGAGTCCTCTACTTCTTTTAGCTAGCCTGGGTATTTTTAAGCTTTATGTACCATCCAATCACTCATAATCAACCACATGATTATTGAGGCAATGGCGATAAAAAGCATGCATGTCAACTTAAAACTTATTGAACCAGACTAACTTGTGTATGATTTCCAAAATGTCTGGAAAGTTACTGGTCGATGCTTGCTTTGAATGAGCGTTTCTAGCTGAAAAAGAAAAAAATACATTTCCCTAGGCATTTAGTTCTCCTGTGTGTATTACTTGTTGTAAAACAACCCTAGTCACCGGAGTGACGCCCCTCTTACCGTCCAGCCGCCAGCGTGCCTTTATTCATGCTATTGGAAGGTGTCAGGAAATTCCTTGACGAAATTACATCGGCCAGTGGTGAAATTGGATCCGTCGCTGTCGTAAAAGGAAAAATGTTCCTACAAATTTAATCGAGTTCGCCCTCAGATTCCACCACTTCTCGATTATCGAAAACGCAATTTGTCCTGAATACCAACATCACAAAACAGACGTCGGTTGAATCCAAATGTGCCTCTTACTAAACAAATTAGTGCATGGAAACCAATATTCGGTGCCATTAAATAGTAATTTGGAACATTCCCAGACTATGAGCAGAATAACACGAAACGACGGTATCATGAATTGAATGAAGCAATCAGCGATAATGACGCTCTGATAACAATTTAAAACAACACTATGGTCAAAATATTCATGTTGATATATTTATATGTGTGAATATATATGTTTTTAGAGCAAATAAAAAACAGTTTTGACATGGGGCTCGTAAGTCGAGATTAACAAGAAGCTATTTTGGTAGATTTGTATTCAAAAGTGCCTTGCGAAATAATTGTTCTTCTAAGCCGAGAGATGTGGCTCAATCGTTGCGTGCGAGACCAACCACCAGATATCTTGACTTGATGTTTTTCCAATGTGTTTAGTCGTAGATGCGAGGTCAAGGATTGAGTCCTTTTAAGTGGCCCTTGGACATTCCCTTAACAATTACTCACACTCCAAAATCCAGCTGGTTTCCCACGAGAAACTTGACATTTTTAAAGAGCATATACATTCAAAATAATATTATAACAAAGAAAATAACACAAATTAGATTAATGTAGATGTTTAAAATTTATATGATTACAATTTTAAGTCAGTGTGCGCGATTGTTTCATAAAAGGAGAAAATATTGGAAAGTTTCGCAAATCATAAGAATAATTACATATCTAGCCCAGAAATGTCACTCGCGTACTAAGAGAGAAAATAAATTATGAATACTGTGCATGCGTTTTATTATTCAAGTTCATCTTGTGTTGCAATGGAAGCCATCCTGGAATATTTGGCATAAGGTTTCTCTTAAACAAAAAGGAACCGACATTTTTTAAGATAAGCAATCAAGGTCACACAACAATGTTACTTGTTTTATGTTGTTTGGTTTTTTATTCATATCAATATCTAGATACTGCGTTTTATCACTTAAGCCCTGGCTTAAGCAAGGGACCTCGTTGTTTTGGTAGCGGGTGTTTTTCTTGTCCATTTCTTCGACGTTAACGATATCACGTTATTGTAGGTGATAAAGAGCAAAAACGTTTTAACCGAGCATTTTCTCAAGAACGGCTCGATAATATGCTAAACCTTTTTAGAGTGAAATTTGTGGTTTGAACGTTGTTAAATTTACACACTCAATATTGTTTTTCGTGGTTTGTTCTTGAAGTTGGAAGATACTTGAAGAAATGTCACCCTTAAATCCCACATCGGAACTCGTTGAGCAAAACTTTCCTTCGCGGAAAGTACTGTTTATTTAGCTAGACAATCAAGGCCTACCGCGTATTTCTTCGCATGACTCAAGTGTTAGAAGGGAAAGTTGAATTCCCTTATAGAGATATTTTCCAACAGAATATCGAAGTTGGGAATCTGTGTAACCACTGACTAAGTTCTGCCAACCGCACCACCCCTCTGCCGGGGATACTTATCCCTCCAACTCCAATAGACTAAGAAAGTAAGGTATTTCAAACTTTATAGCGCAATACCTGCTTTGTAATTATGTGTAAAATATTGAAATATTCAGGAAATTGAATTTTCTACAAAGTAAATATTTGCAAACCTTGTTACGAAGTCTTAATGTAGAAACGAAACTATTCCAACGACATAAAAGACTTTCAATCTTAATAATCAACGATATACTTTTTAATTAAGCATTAAGAGGACACAGGACACGATTTCAGGACATTTTTCTATGGCGTAGACCGTCTCGTTTAATATGTCTAAATCTTAACATTGTATTAGAATTGTATGAACATCTTTACAATAACACTTTTCCCCAATAGAAAGTACAATAATAAGGAACAATTTTCATTCAAGTTCTTCACTTGGATTCTGTCAAAAGTTCTAAATGTCAACATTTTCTGATCGATTAAAACACTATGTAAAATCTGTTTCATAGGATCAAACATTTAACCACTATGAAGAAAAACACGCATAGGTACGGGAGTAGCAAAGAAAGTAAGCGAATCTACTTATCCAACAGGTAATCGAAGGACAAACACTTTCTCTGCAATTTGGTGCAGGTGGCGGGTTGAAAGAAAAACCGCCCTTGAGTGAAGACAGCCTGCCCTTCTGACTTCAAAGGTCACAAAATCATTGTCAATGATGTTAGTTTTTGTGTAAGTGCAATATCAACAATAAACGCATGTCCGTTGGAAGTTTATCGTGGGGCAAATACACACATATGCGGACAGACAGACGGTCAGAAAAGTGATGTATATAGTAGAGGCTTGCTTTACATGAAATAATAGTATTAACGCAAATGTTCCGCTAACACTGCGAAGGAGGAACAAAAACACTGATAACAATTATTCACCCATGCATTGTGAAGTTTTTAGTCTTGCCAAAGTATTTTGCGACAACACATCATGATTATTTTCTTGTGTGTAATATGCCCGTGTCTGTGAATTATTTCGAAGTAAAAAGTCGCATTGCATGTTTCGCTTCAGTCATTTGGCGATGAAATACGATTTGTTTTATACTCAACCACTGCGGTCGACCATTGCAATAGTCCCATGTTTTTTAACGGTGATTAACAGCAGTAAAACCGCAGAGAGGGGGTTTACAAATGAACACTCACCACCAACCGTAATTATCAAACAAAAGTGTACCTTTTCTTAAAAGAATTAATAAAATGTAAATACCTTCCCTGTATACCCCAATTGCTTTTAAATGCGAGTGATTTTATTAGTAGTCTTGTTGGATGAGCGAGCGAGCGTAGCGAGCGGAAGCGAAGACTTCAATTTCACTGACCCCCCAAAAAATTTAGCTCGGGTGTTTTTTTTTTTTTTTTTTGTTTTTTTTGTTTTTTTTTTTTTTTTTCCGTCTGTTTGTTCGCTCGATTCCGGGCAAACGGCATACGCGATCTTGATGAAAATTTGACCGGACCTTCGTTTTCTCTGAACTTAGAGGTGTATTGTTTTTGGGTACAATCGAAGAAATATTTCTCATAAATATCGTACTTTTACGATTTTTTTCGATTTTTAGTGCGATATTTTCGTGACATTTGGGCCGATTCTGACCAAACTGGTGGGGCTAGAACGTTCATATTTCACATGGACATTAAGATTATGGTGATGTAGTACCTTTTGAAAGAAAAAGTTGAAAAAGTTAGCTAGAATCTATAGAAATAGAGGTTTTAATATTAGTTCTTCAATTTTAGTGCGATATTTTCGTCACATTTGGGCCGATTCTGACCAAACGGGTAGGGCTACAACGTTCAGATTTCACATGGACATTAAGGTTATGGTGATGTAGTACCTTTTGAAAGAAAAAGTTGAAAAAATTAGTCAGAATCTACAGAAATAAAGGTTTTAATATGAGTTTTTTGAAGTTTATAATACCAATTAACAAATAACAATAGAAACTTGACAACAATCACCTCCACAATGCATTCAAAAAGCACTTGCAAAGGAAAAGTGCAAACAAACGCACAAAACGCAAAAAAAAACGCTCATCCATCAACGCGGCGGGACTTTAGCGTTTTCCTAGTAATTAAAGAAAATTGTCTACTTGTTTATTTTGGATGATTCATGAAGATTTTTTTGGATGAGCGAAGCGAAGACTTCAATTTCACTGACCCCCAAAAAATTTAGCTCGGGTGTTTTTTTTTTTTTTTTTTGTCTGTTTGTTCGCTCTCTACCGGGCAAACGGCATATCCGATCTTGATGAAAATTTGACAGGACCTTCGAAATCTCTGAACTTAGAGGTGTATTGTTTTTGGGTACAATCGAAGAAATATTTCTCATGAATATCGTACTTTTACGATTTTTTTCGATTTTTTGTGCGATATTTTCGTGCCATTTGGGTCAATTCTGACCAAACAGGTGGGGCTACAACGTTCATATTGTACATGGACATTAAGGTTATGGTGATGTAGTACCTTTTGAAAGAAAAAGTTGAAAAAGTTAGCCAGAATCCATAGAAATAAAGCCTTTAATATAAGTTTTTTGATTTTTTGTGCGATATTTTCGTGCCATTTGGGCCAATTCTGACCAAACGGGTGGGGCTTCAACGTTCATATTATACATGGACATTAAGGTTTTGGTGATGTAGTACCTTTTGAAAGAAAAAGTTGGTAAAGTTAGCCAGAATCCACAGAAATAAAGCTTTTAATATAAGTTTTTACGGTAAATAATAACAAATTGACAAGAAACAATAGAAACTTGACAACAATCGCCTACAATGCGTAGGCAGCAAAACAAAGCATTATTTTGCAAAAGTAAAGATATCCCACGCAAACTAAAAACTTTAAAGAAAGCTCATCCATCAACGCGGCGGGACTTTAGCGTTTTCCTAGTTAGAAACAATGTTTGATCCACTACAATAAAGTTCATACTTGGATGTATTGCACATGACCAACAGATAATTGAAGACCTCTAAAAAATCTCGAGAATTTGGTGGAGGTGCCGGGTTTGAACTTGCCGCGCGCTCAGGGGTTGACGATTGCAGCTGAACGGTTGGAAATATCATTACCAAATGTTTCATGAATGTCAATAGAGTTGCTTTATATTGATATCCATACGTGGTTGCCAAGAATTAGCCTTAAAACATTATTGCGAAAGATATGTCCAAATCGTGAAAAAATGGGAAACCAAAACATGGATTTAAATCAGGAAATTACCAACAAATCGTTTATGACGATTTACCAAATTAACATGCGCGTTCACTCTGGTGTGTTCGTTGAGATCTAGCATCTAGATTTGCATTAAAAACTGATAAACGGACTGGATCCCATAGATTGATTCTTTATTAACTTTTGTTTGAAACATGATACCGTAATTATTAACCGTTTACCTGGAAAATCCCGAAATCTGAGCGGTTAAACACGTCTACGCGCCAGCCTCAGCGACGGATCGTGTTTAATGATATTATTACTTGGGTCGTGAAGTAGTTTATGAAGGTCTTTCAGTGAACGATGCACGCTCTCTCGGACATAATTTAATATTCATAACGTGGTCAAATCGCTTCTAATGTTTGTTATATTATATTTTAATTTGTTTTATTAAACCGTTCATTTCAATTTAATTTTCAATAATACAGCATTAAATGAAATTAGTATAGCAAAGAATACGCCTCATAAATATCGTGTTATGTGCTTACGAAATACATTTAAAACTGAGATTTTATTTATGACCATAAATTCATAATTTTATATATCAACCAAGGTGTTTTCACTTATATGAAACTTCTTCCGCGTATGTTACATTACGTAAGAGTTGAAACTGACTCAAGCTACGCAATGTGCAGATTGTGCTATGTCGCTTCGAGCCCCCATAGTGGGCGCTTTGACCGTGACCGCACATCAGTTTTGGCACCGGCCTTGTGGCGCCAAAACGAAATGCTGGTCACGACGCCATTCCAACGAATATCTGCAAACATGAATCATAAAAGGTTTATGTTTAGCAGTAACGTAATTTAAACGCCTTGATTCTTTCGTAAAAGCCGTGTGCCCGCCTTATCACATATTTCTCAAAATTACAGCGTTCTTGTACAGATTACAAGAAAATAAAAATATTTATTATTAACAAAGTTAATATCACTGTCAAAATAAAGTCAGATATCTTATGTATCTTATCTTATCTTATGTGAAAATTTTATAAATTCTACTTGATGGTACTTTAACAATTGATGTACTAACAAACATAACATGATTACCGAATAAATGTTATAAGAAAGAGTGTAAGGGGGGGGGGAGATAGAGAAGTTAAAAGCAGCAATAAAAACGTGTGGAAGAAATGTACATAAGAAAGGATTCAAAAGTGTTCTATTATGCAAAGTTATTTTACAGGCAAGAATATATTTTACCTTCTGTAACGGTCTTCCGCTTGAGGTCTTTGTAAAATCATGTCTCTGAATTATAACAAGGCGCCTAGGAGAGGACATCAAACCGACGTCAGTGCTGTGAAGTCTAAATATATGTATACCTAGTTCACAAAACATTAATATCAGAAATGCATCTTTAGAATAATATTATTTTCAAGGAAGAGGTAATTTATCATGAAACACGGCTGTTTCCCGAGCATCTTGAGACACGAGGTGCCACATAATCTGACTCGTACTAGCACAGATACCGGTACAAAGATTTCACTCCCATATTGAACCCCGGGCTAAGAATATTCAGTAAGTGTTTTCAGAATGTTGTTAAGATGGGGGATATGACGTCCAAGATCATATTCTTGATTAATATCAACGTATTTAATGTAAAATACAACAGTAGTGCGCTCATTAATAATAACTAGGGAAACGCCAAAGTCGTTGTTAGACGAGTGAGTGAGCCATGTGTTGAGTACCCGGTAACATTTCTTTTCTTCCCCTTACCTTGGGCCTCCCTAGCCTATTATAGGCTATAGTGGAGCATTTTGGCCTAAACTATGGCCTAAACTTTTACACAACTCCCGGACCAACAATCTACCATTAAGCAAGACCCGGCAGTCACACGGAATATTCAGTTGAAGACTGCCAACAACAGCAACCTCCGGCACAGTGATTTCCACCAATACCCTATTATTTATACGACGGATATAATTATCAAACTTAAATGCAAATGTTCCCGGATACTCACCACATGACTCGCTCACTCGTCTAACTACGACTTTGGCGTTTCCCTAGTCTAGTTGGCTAAAGCGCCCTTGTAGACGAAATGTGGGAGACGTGGGTTCAATCCCCTGGTCGGGAAAGATTTTGTAATTTCTAGATTGTATTTCAAAAATAATTAAACTTGTTTTAAATGCATATAACGCAGTGTAGTCCATCATCTGTGGCAATAGGGCCTACTATGGTAAACATAGCCAGTACGAACTACGTGAAAATATTGCAAGGTTTACTCAATCTACGAGCGGAATTTGGGGGTACCTTGACGTCCAACATTCGACTGACCCTCACATGGGCACGGCATTTCACGGCCAGGCGAAAAACAAACAAAAAAATATCTTTTCAAAATCTAAAACATTGTCGTTAAAATAATTTCTAAACATTGGAAGTCTATTTTTCAGTTTATCATTTCTTGTAGGTTTAAATCGCAATGAATCTTGCTGATTTTGTTAGCAGTTCTCAATAAACTCGTACCGGATGTCTGTTTGAAATTTCAGCGCAATCTGTTCAGCGATTCGGCTGATTTTCAACGTACACACACACACACACACAACACAACACACACACACACACCACACACACACACACACACACACAACACGCGCGCGCGCGCGCGCGCGCACACAACGCAGAAAAAACAATAAGGGCCGTTTAAGTCGAATGGAAATCACTACGTTCGCTACGCTCACTCGTTCAACTAAAACGCTCAGTTGGACGCGTTGTTGAGCGAGCACCGGTACGTGCAACACGACCCGAGTACGACATTCCCATAATGTTACATACCAATAAGTCTTTAAGGTCTTAACCGATTTAGCTGAAAATTTGTAAAATAGGAGAGAATGGATAAAATCCACCGCCATCTAGAGGACCTTGACATCATTTCTTTGGGAAAACTATTTTACTCTTGATTTCTTCTAGATGGCAGTACATAGTGACCAGAATTCTTGTGCGACTTTTCGTTGCCATGGTAACGTTACTTTTGTTAAAATGTAATTTCTATCTACACTACTTATCGGATCAAAATATAATTAACATATTCGTGACCGGACGGACATTCTAAATGATTTATCTACCTCAGATTTTGTCGCCGTTTAGTTTAAAAAAAAAAATTTAGATTAACTTTAATGTAACTTTATAACTTTTTGAACGATTTTGCCACAAAAATAATGGCATTCAATCGGGAACGAAACTTGCAGATGGTCAAAATTTCAACTCGATCCGAGCTTCCGTTTGACCGCTAACATGAGCCAAAAAAGCTGTGCGACTTTCCGTTGCCATGGTAACGGGACTTTGTTATAATGTAATTTCCATCTACATTACTTAACGGATCAAAATAAAAATAACATAATCGTGATCGGACGGACATTCTAAATGATTTGGCCACCTCAGATTTTGTCGCCGTTTAGTTTGAAAAAAAAAACTTTCGATTAACTTTAATGTAACTTTTTAACTTTTTGAACGATTTTGCCACAAAACTATACAGCAACCCGCCTAGGTGGTATGTACATGTGTGCAAAATTTCAGGTCGATCAGAGAAACGGTGCGACCTGTATCGAAGCAGTAACAGAAAAAAAAAAAAAACAGACTTTCGAGCCATAAGAGTCAAGTGGAGACGCTCGCTACGCTCGCTCAATTAGGTTTAAAATTATAGTGATTATAGTTAAAGATTATTTATTCAATTGAGGGTTATATGAAGTATTAGCTAATTTTATTGTTTTGGGACTGTCCAGAAACATTGATGTATTTTACTATCACAAATAAACTATCAATGTTATGTGGAAACAAACTAATCAATAAATAGTATGTTTTCTACAGACTAAAAGTTGTCATTATAGTTCAACGAGTAAAGGCAAGCATACTTCGTTAAAATCATTGCTCGAAATAAGTTGCTACGTTTTTTAACAACTTTAATAACATATCTACTATAACCATGACGGAACCATAATGAAATTGCGAAAATGCAAACTTTTATTACTGTGGAAGTCGAATAGATAAGAAATCATACAGCGTATGACAAATTGCTTGAAATAAATTACAGCTTTGTTTACAGCTCGTATAAGGCATCTACTTTTTGTAAGTCGCAATTGAGAAAATACAAACCATAATATTGGGTACGCACTCAGTTTTAAATTACAAAAGAATATGTCTTTAAAGTACAAAGTATGAATTAAATTCTTAGTGTTGTTCTAGAGAAAGTCATTTCAACGTAACGCTTCGAGTATATATACGGTGTGGAAAGCAGGCTGGGTGGTAGTGGGGGGCGTCATCGATCAGCTCACACTGGCCAGTTATGATTATTCTATGAGGACCCGAATGAGCGCGGAGCAGAACTACTGCAGCTCTACCGTTGCACTCATTTCACAGGGACAAGTGACACGCTATAGCTGACACTGGCCAGTTATGATTATTCTATGAGGACCCGAATGAGCGCGGAGCAGAACTACTGCAGCTCTACCGTTGCACTCATTTCACAGGGACAAGTTACACGCTATAGCTGACACTGGCCAGTTATGATTATTCTATGAGGACCCGAATGAGCGCGGAGCAGAACTACTGCAGCTCTACCGTTGCACTCATTTCACAGGGACAAGTTACACGCTATAGCTGACACGGACACGCAAAGATAAATTTCACATTGTATGTAACATTCAATATTATTTAAACCCATCACAAAATCAAGACAACGGAATGTTTTTTACTGTTATACACCTATTAGAAAGAAAATGTAATTTTGTGGTTGAAATGCACATATCTTCTCTATGTCCTTCGGATGTGTGTGCTGTGATGCAGAGTAAACTGGGCTGAACACACACATTTTCAAAGATATTGTTATGTTTTGAATGTTTGCACTATAAAGCAAGCAAGGTTTGAGGGGTTGAAAACGTCGATATATATTCTCAATAACGCGGTAATGTTTTCAATGTACACCATAAAGCACGGTCCGTGAGTTCACAAGTGAAATCACCCGTGTATACCGTACAACCAGACAACTTGACTGATCCATGAAGGGAGGTATTGTTAAATTACCAGTGAAAGTCATTAATGCAAATGAGGAAGGCAGTAATACAAAAGCTAATGCTCACTTCGTCCCATTGCACTAATATAATTACTACGCGACGAAGTGAGAACTGTCACAATTCTAGTCTATCTGTCTGCCTGCCTGCCTGTCTGTTTGTCTGTCTGTATGAAGCTGACAAAAACGAAATGGAAATCAAAAATGAAGAAATAAAGTCTTATTCATAATAGCGTCTTAATTTTCCATTTAAAAACGTATTCAGCTAGTATAAAAACCTAAAACGCGTTATCTTTAAACTGTCACTTAGTGAAATTGTACAGAAATCTACTTACAATATACTTGACTGGAGAGAGTTAAATCTACTCTCAGAGACAATTAAATTCCGGATTACTTTCTCAGCGCGTTACACCGATGTAGCGCGTACACTCGCGGACAAGAAGATTAAGAGCAGGACGTTACCTCTTTACCTTTACAACTGTTGTTCACTTACTATTTTATTGGCTGTTCCAATCCAATTTGTGAATCGATACGTTGAATACTTTGTTATAACACTCTGCAGAAATATTACGGGTAAATAGATGGGTACATTCGAGTTGTTGGAGAAACTACGGTTTCTGTCCGGCTCTGGATTTACTTCACTCTTCGGGTGTACATGGTAGTGACTAGAGAGCTTTCGAATCAAAATGACACGAGTACAAATATTTTGACGGTGATATCTAAATACTTTTTCAAAACGTTTGTACTTAGTTTTATGCTAGGCGAAGCTAGCGATCGAACCGCGCTTCACACAGTTAATAAAAGTAATGCATCCACACACGAACTCCCACACACACACGCACGCACGCATATCACATCGACCGGCTAGCCCTGCACACAGAAAGGTCACCTAGATATTGAAGATATTCGTCTAGTTTTCTAGTGACAACACACTTAACAGATTAAACTAAAATAACATACCTTTCAAACGATCCCCAAGGCAATATTAGTCAATATTGGACTATGGAAACATTTTGAGTCTAGAGTTCCTGCCTTTAAATGTCACAGTTGAACCAAAATACTATGTATATATGGCATTGATTTTCTCTACAGTCGGTTCAAGCTCACCATGCTACTATCCCAACACAGCGTGGCGTGACATTTTCGAAAGACCCGTGAAAAAAGTTATGGTTATATTATGGAAAATGTGACACCATTAGCTTGTGTCTCTAGCGCATAACCTGTCGTTCGACTGCTATGATGTTTCTCCCTACCGGCACTTATTAATAGTGTGGGTAATATGCATTGACTTATATGTTTATTTTTATGTATTATATTCATTGCTCACTAATGGGCAATTTAAAAATGTTTCTAACATATTGTTATCCATCCAGTTCAAGATTTTATAATAAAGCAAAAACAGGGTGTGGTGTCGTCGCTTGCGATTTAGTATTTAAGTAAACTACCAAATTTAAAACCTGTATAGTAAGCTGATGAGTGCAGGTAGTTCGAACCTCGATGTTGCTTAGGCCTATTGAAAGGAAAGCCGTGCATCACAACGAATGTACCTTTTTAGTAGTGTGAGGCTCATAACGTACGTGCCGTGAAAATCTATTTCAACGACCTTAGCATACACACCGGCCAAGCTATGAATTATAAATGCCTTTATAGTTAGCGTCGACAAATCCAGGGGAAATATAAAACATGGTGCTAGACGTTCGTTCATTAACCTTCTTCGACGCTTCCGCGAGGTCTGGCCATTATTTTATACATTCGGTGTTGAGAAGCCTTGAGCATTTTGTTTGTTTCTGATGTAAAGCATGAATAATATGCTTGTATTTAAATCGTTATTTTATTAAATCAATGTATGAATGAATGTACAAAAAATGAACTACTAATTGTTTATTTACTTATGTTTTGCTAAGACACGCAGTGAGATGTAATTGTCTTGTTATTATATTATTTTCATCTGTTGGCGGTTGTGACATTTAAATCAATATAAAGTACATTGGGATCTTTCTCAAATACTTATGAAATCAAAACTTTCGTTCGTGTTTACCTGTAAAAGATTAATTCGAAAAAATAAGGTATAAATTGAATCAATTGAATTGTTAATTTATATAATTTTTTAAATGTATATGGTTGTGACGTTACGTTTGAATCAATGGCTTAAGTCTTGCTTAGTTAACTTATTACGAAATTATTTTTTTCGAATGTTGTTATGCACCTACTAAAAATTGCTACATTACGGACAAGGAAAGTAGCAGAATACTGACTGACCAAGGCCTAGTCGAGTATATGAGTTTTACCCCCCCCCCCCCCCCTCCCCCACGGCAGTTGCGCGAAAGTTGTTAAATACGCCTACATAAAACATGACCACAAGTCCGATACGATGTTATGTTAACATTCAACAGATTTATTGCGAGACAGAAAATAGTAGGCCTTTAATCAACCTTTAAATCAATAGCAGGCCTTACGCCACTTTAGGAGTTAAGCCTCACCGGACGCATTTGTGTCATTCCCTTCAGGTTTAGAAATTTTACGCTGAATTAAAACTCTTTTTCTATGTTAAAATTTAACTTATTTATATATTTGAATTTTACTATAATCAAAGAGAAATTATTTTATTTAAAAAACTTATTGCAGACAGTTTATTTTTGAGAACAAGAGAAGGTTATAATGTATGCATAGAGTAACTTACAATAACATTGGTTTATAATTATTTTCGTGAAATAAATATGTAAAAACCCTTATTATATATATTTGTAACATATACTTTAGTGTTTGTGATTAGAGTAGAAACGTCAAGCTCATGTAAAATGTTATATATGCGCTTTATTATGTGTCTATCGTTATATGGTTGAATTGAATCAAGGTATGAAACTTCAACGCATTAAATCTGTCATGAAGGTGTTGAAAATATGAATCCTCGCTTGAAAAGCACCGTCACATTGTCACCTCAAAGGAGACGGAAATCCTATTATAAATAAACGTGTTTGTGGTCTAAATGCTCTTCAAACGTCGGCCGTGTGTGTTTTCATTAAATAGAATCCAAATGAAATCCAAATGAATAGAAATGAAATGCAGTTATGTCAAAGCTGCTTGCATACAACTTTGATCTCTGCTATCGCGAGGAAGAACTTACATTTCGTTCGTTTTAATATTTACGACGCCATTTTTCAAATTTATGTCACGAACCAAAGATAACTTCATTTGAAAACAATTTAACTTTACTGGAAATATAACCAAAAGATTTTATCAGCATTTTCTGACACGAAGAGGCTTCTTTCTCAATACAAGATCCCTCGTTTGTCTTAACGTTTCGCTCGTATTGTTGAAGCTCTCTGGACGCATCGGGTATCGTAGTCTCAATACAAGATCCCTCGCTCGTATTGTTGAAGCTCTCTGGACGCATCGGGTATCGTAGTCTCAATACAAGATCCCTCGCTCCGTTATTGTTGAAGCTCTCTGGACGCATCGGGTATCGTAGCGATGTCGCCCTGTGCGGTTTGTTAGTTCAATAGAATGTTCTCCAACCCTCACCCCTCACAGTCTTAGTATTAGCATGTCTAACAGTCATTCCGGAGCGGAAAACGTTTAATCTTTTTATTCACTAGTAAACGGTAAAATACCTTTGGAATACTCTACTTCAAGTTTCGCTGATGAAAATAATGAAACATAATAAACGTTAATATATGATGGTATGCATATTTTATTATTCTGTGAAACTAACAAAATATCGCATCGACGTCTCATAAAATGTAATTAGAGCAACTCTAAAACATTGATGTGTAAGAAGCAACTCTAAAACATTGATGTGTACGGAGCAACTCTAAAACATTGATGTGTACGAGTGCTTGGTAGTTAATCGCGTTACGAAACAAAATTCAACTAGTTTATAAGGCAGTGTATGACTAAACAGGGGGCTCAATAAAGGCGCACCAGCATATTCAAGCTTATAGGCTCAGAGAACCCTTGACAATTCAACATGTATAGTTAGTTGATGGTCTCCGGCACGGCGTTATTACTTCCTAACCAGGGCAAAATTAATTAAATGGATATTAAGTTATTAACAGTTTCACAACACGGATTTTATAAACTCATGTATATTGCCTTCGTTTATCATCCACGCGTTTACTGCGTGTGCGATTACTACAGCCAATGCTGTAGTACAAGCTCCCGAACCTTCACTCCACCACGCGTTTACTGCGTGTGCGATTACTACAGCCAATGCTGTAGTACAAGCTCCCGAACCTTCACTCCACCACGCGGAAAATAAACCCCTTCTCATTAACTTGAAGATGAAAGACAAAGTGTCGGAAAGAAACTCGCATATTTCGTAACGTCTTCAAGGCACCGCTAGCAGATAAATTAAGCTTGAGCCGCCCCCAAACAGTTGTTAACCGAAAGATTAACAGAAAAAAAACGCATTGATATTCATGAAAATAATCCGAATATTAATTAGAACTTGAATGCACGTTTTGCATTTTGTGCTAGATGGAAACGCGAAGTGTGTTACAGACTCGTCCAGCTCTAGGGAGGTTTTGGCGCAATCTTAGTAGTCTTGCTAAAAACATCGTCATGTTTTCGCCGGAGTCGCATTCTCATGCAGTCAGGCAAACATCCACTTGAATATCTCAACGAATAGCTTGTAGGAATATTAAAAACATCAACACTGTATAATATAATATTTATTAGAACAACAAATGTAATTAATGATTATTTAAACACATAACATAAACATCACATTACAAGTGTATTGCATAAAATTATTGTAGTGATTGAATTAGAATAACTCAAATAACTTTGTAAATTGTGTTTAAGGCCTGATATTATAACAATGCTCAAAGGGAATTGATGCCACAATAGAAACGATGCAAAGAATTGTTTATAGGATGTTCCCTTCTGAATCAACTCATCCGTGCTAGTTGCTACTGAGTGAGAGATATAAATACACACTCACTTTATTAATTTATTGAATTCGAACTCAACTCTGACAAAAGATTGCTGTAACATAAAATAACATTTCATTTTTAGCTGGAATTCATTAAAATTTAAAGTTGTTATGAATTCTGGCGTGACCGCGGGTGGTATATCTGGTTGGCCGAGATTCGCGCGTCGTTGATGTCACCGCTTTAATTAATACATCACCCATTTCTGTCACTAAATGGACACACGGACTCTTAATACGAATTAATTTCGTGTATTTATATATTTATTTTGTATGGAGCATCCATATCCTATTTACTGGTCTATTTAGAAAATAAAACAAAGTTTGATTTCAATCTGACAATACTTCGAGGCTCGATTACCTACTTACATTATATATTCTATAACCACCAACTTTATTATTAGATTTATATTCTTAAGTTACCGTTGTTTATTTAACTTCTGTGGGGAAACTTCCCATGGACAAAAGCATATTTGAAACGTATCAATCATTTGCATTCGCATTAACGCCTAAAGAAATCCTTGGAATAAACTTTCAGTCGGGATTGCTGACGCGCGGAACTCTTGAGCTGCATACAAGTTTTATCCTTGTTAAATTACGGGTCTAATTAGTAGAAATTATTAAGTCACAGTAATAAATTTCGTTACAAGTTCAGAATATATCACACACAAAGTTTAAATCCCACAATTCATTAAAACGGGCACTTAGGGGCTTATCCATGAAGCATGTTCGTACTTCTTAGCAGGGAAAGAAAATAATACTATTAAACATTGAATGTTTCTTGAAGTTATTCTTGAGAATTGTTTTTTTTCTTCGCCCACCAGCGACCTAGAATCCGGTCACGCGCATCATACATCAAGCAATACACCAGACAAAGAGAACACATCTATGTTAGCTTGCCTTGGCCGAGCATGTTACCCAGTTCGTTCCGAACATTTACACAAGCTTGAATTAATTGCTTGAGGATTTGGTTTAAAATAAAATATGAAAATGTTCCTTGGTGGGGGTGCCGGGTAGTACCATTAATAAATCAATTAACCTTTACTTAACGTTTCTTTCAATTCGCATTCCAACTTTACAATACACGTAAGTAAATATTGTAAATGCTGCAAACAAAAATAACACACTTAAAAACACTTAAAATTCAGATTCATAGATCGGCTGAAATAGACAGCAAAGTCTATGTATGTAGGCCAGTTTCATTCTCGATTTTATTGGTCGGGAACACTTAGGACTAAGGTAGAGTTTGTTTTTAATTATTTATTCACAATTTGAAATGAACACATGCACAATACAATGTGACAATTGCCAAAAATAAGCATAGCCACGAACATAATGTGTCTGCCAGCCACATTATAATTTACACCACAGAAATTATATACAAAATAATGTTTTATGTTTCATAATTATTTTATTTCAAAGGCGTATTTTAAAGTTTGAAGTTGAGTATTCTAATGCCAACACAGCGCTGTTTATTGTCGATTTCACTTGAGCACACGGTAACTATCGGTCCTACTGTACTGGAAGCGTTCGAGAACTGGATACAGTGTTGCTCGTAACTGCAACATCGCTGGTACCAAGTAAAGTAGAAAATGCTATAGTTAAGTTGGTGCTGACTATGCATTTTTTTTTAAGTTTGAAAATTCGCGATTTTTCGTAATTTACCCAAAAAATAAAAAAAACAATTTTGATAATGCACAACTAAAAAAGCCAATTTTAAAATAATAATCAGTGTTACAAATTCCAGGATCATTTATGATTAATTTCAAAGAAAAACAAGCACGTGAGAGTGAGAGTCCGTTTTAATTTTTGGCTCAATTTCAGCCTAAAGTTTTCAATGTTTCTGACAGATTTTACCAGGAATAATTTCGACTACCCGGCACCTCCACCAAAATTACGAAATTATGCATCTTTTGTGTAATGTCGATATATTGGAATGGAGTATTTTGAGCTTACTCGCGTACAAACGATTATTACGATCTCACATCTCGTAGACCGGCTTCACCAATGTACCAGCAGGATATTATTTCGACTACGTACCCGGCACCTCCACCAAAACTAAAAAAAAATCGTGACCTAATTCGCGTTTAAAGACATAATTGCTAATTTCGCCACTAGTTCGCGGTATAAACTAAAATATCGTGAGAACTCGCGAATTGGAAATTGGTTCCATTCAATCACAATTCAGATGATTCATATGCAAACTGAATTTAAAGGGATTTATTGCAACTTTTAAAAAATCGCGAATTTCGTTCTCAACATTTTTGCACATCTCTACGAACTACTAATTAAGCGAGCGAAGCGAGTGTTTCCATTTGACTCTGCCGGAAAAATTAGTCACTGTTTTTTTTTTTTTTTTTTGTATGTCTCGCCATAACGTTCGAACGGAGGCTCGGATCGAGTTGAAATTTTGACCATCCGCAAGCTTCGTTCTCGATTGAATGCCATTAGTTTTGTGGCAAAATCGTTCAAAAAGTTAAAAAGTTACATTAAAGTTAATCGAAAGTTTTTTTTTCAAACTAAACGGCGACAAAATCTGAGATAGCCAAATCATTTAGAATGTCCGTCCGGTCACGAATATGTTAATTTTATTTTGATCCGATAAGTAGTGTAGATGGAAATAACATTATAACAAAAGTAACTTTGCCATGGCAAAAAAAAGACGCGCGAAGTTTCTAATGCACTGCCACCTAGAAGTAATCAAAAAATACTTTCGAAGGAGCAGTGTATTATTTGTCACCAAAGAGTTTAAATAGTTTTCCCAAGAAGTCAAGGTCCTCTAGATGGCGGTGGATTTTATCCACAAAGTAAAGGTTTACTTACACACGGGTTAACCTAAATACCTTGGCAATAATAAATAATATTGGAAACATGGCCCTGTGGACAGCGAACGTCGCAAATTTTAAAATTTAAAAAAATGTGCAATGTGGGTCTAGCTATAGCACGTGCTCGCTTATCAACGCGTCCAACTGAGCGTTTCCTAGTAACATTACACGGTACCAAACCTTATACTTATACAGGACCTGAACACAATTTGTAAACCTAGCTTTACGTACCAGTATTACAACAAACAGTTTCTTCTAACAATATCTTTACCTATACACAGCCGCCAATGACACGCTTTAAAGTCCTACCGCGACCGACGTTAAAGCTTACATCAACATTGAACGATAGTTTTAAGTTAGACCTTGATGAGTTCGTATTACGGCCAAGGTTCGTCTCTTCTCTCTGTTCGGTTTGAGTAGAACCATGTTCGTGTCTAGCCCGTCATTTCAGTGAGGGTCGGTCCGGCCAGACATGAACATAGAACACCCCATGCTATCTTCATCGTCGCACAACTAAACGAAACCTTATGTAAAACTTTGAAACTAACTACGTCATTAACATAGTACTTCACTAATCATTATCATTTTAATTAAAGTGTTGATATGCTTTGCATTCGTTGCTCTTTTAATTTACGTAACATTTAATTAAACTGATCGCAACCTTTACTTCATTTGTTACGACTTGATGAACAAAGTTTATAGAAAATATGTTCGGCGTATATTACTAATTTAATGTGATAAGGGCAATTACAACACGAGTTCTTTTAGGCTAGAACCTATTAAAGAAATAAGTTGCTTGATAATTACTATACTTTACACAAAATATTTTGTAAAATCAGAATATAAAAGAAAAAATTGTACCAAACAAATAAGTTATGTATTTAGTTAGAGGTGTTTTAAAATCAAATTATCTGAGAGATTTTACATGAATGTTAAAAATCTCAAAATAGCAAGGACAGTTTTATTCATAGGTCCATGTCATATGATTTGTAGACGCAACTAACCTACATGAGATAACGGTTTAACCACATGAGAGTATTGAATAAACTCGTAGTGTGCGTGTGCGTCTGGGTGGGAACGCGCCAAGCAGTGACGTAGTAGCCGCAGTGACGTCGAGTTACGCCACTTATTGCGTTCATTTTGTTCCGAGTGACGTGTATCGATGAAGTCATACTTTTATTAGGTCACCTAATGCAACCATTACGTTAGACTTCGGGGTGGGGGAGGGGGGGTCCTCTGATTTACCAAAGCGGAAATCGATGTATGAATATATGATTGTAGTATGGACACTGTGTAGGTAATCTTAGTACATACAGGGTTATACTCGGTTGGCGGCGATCAATCCCAGTCTGTGGCCGGCTAGCCCGCGACCCATGAGCCGCCGTACGAGCTTTCTCTACACTTCATACTTTATAATTAATTCACATGCTTTTTCACGATTTTCATGTACCATGTGTGTCAACGTCTGTGGGTTGTTTTTTTTAAACTTTTTTCTCCAAATCATTTTATTGTATATACATTATCCCTCATGTGTGCTAACCCTATCTTTCAACAAGTAGAAAGTTACGAACATTTTTGTTTTATATGTTTCAGGAATTTCTGTCCAAATATTGTACCAAATCATGAAACCACTACATTCAATAAAAATCATTTATTATTATGAGCTGTATGCAGTAGTTCTAGTTCATAGTGATTATGGGTCGGTCGTTACCTACGTGCGTGCGGAAAATGTCCCTATTCGTGCAGTACCGGTAACCTAACTCAACACGGCAGGCGTGGTTGAAGGCGCCAGCCAAATGTTTTTCATACAATTTTAATCCATAAATGGAAGTTTGGAAAGTCGTTTGAGCGATATCGAGTATGAAATGGTTTATTACAATATATTAATAAAATGC
Source organism: Sweltsa coloradensis (assembly GCA_024449915.1). NCBI lineage: Eukaryota > Metazoa > Arthropoda > Insecta > Plecoptera > Chloroperlidae > Sweltsa > Sweltsa coloradensis. The sequence goes on from JAMZAV010000710.1 coordinate 402,336, forward strand.
CATAGATAATTAGTTTACGTGGCAACAATGTGATAAGTGACAAATTGTTGATGATGGAATTAGCTAATTGGGCACGAAAAATGTATATGGCGAACTTTGTACGAACAATTCTCTATGCATTTGTATCAAGTATGCACTAGCGACAATGCCTGCAATGAATTTAAGATGGTTTCACTTTTACTTACAGTGCCCAATATTATTTAAATACTCAACAGATAATCGGTTTTTAATACAGTTGAAATGGCATGCTATTGACCTTTTGTAATGTTTAAATTATAATTTTCGTCCTAAATAGCAAAGAAGCTGGACAACATGAATTATTCTTATCTAACTTAAGTCGACTCTTGATGATCCAAACAGTGAAAACATACTTACCACAAGATGGTTGTAGTGCACATATTTGCAAACTATATAATATGATAATAATACTGGCAGTCTCGTGATATTGATACTGTATTACTTTCGACTCAAAGTAATGTATAAGAAACACAAGAATATTGGAATTTCAGTGTAGAAAAACACATACAAATTTTACAAAATAGCTGTTACCCGGCACCTCCACCAAAAATGAACATTATTTTGAAATAAATCACATTCCCATTTTACACTTTGTTTGATTAGCTAAGGGGTTAAAAACAACGTCTTCCATAACTGATCAACATTCCTCAACCATGAAGTTAAAAATAAAATGAAATTTATTATATATTTTGTGTCTATGTACTGTAACCTTCGGGATTTAAGTTTTGACATTTTAGTATATATATCACCAAACCCGTTTTACAAGTACAAGATTGCTAAGTAATCTCATTTAATAATCCTCGTACACAGCAGTGAAATGTGGTTTTGTTTTACATTCAGCCCTACACTATTTGCATGACTTAATGTACACTCACATTTACAATACAAGTGTTTGTAAAACGTTGTATTCCAAACTTGTCGACTTTTTACATTATTGGCCATCTTTTACACTTCGCTCATCAAAATCTTGAAAATACTTTCGAGTCAAATACTTTCAATGTATCTTAATTCATAACTCTTCAATTCTTATCCTTGTGCTAATCCTCCAAAGTTGGGACGATATTTAATACGATATACACAGTGAATTAGCTTCACATCGAGGGTTGGTGAGAAGGCTTCATATCTTATGTTTATATTCAATTCAACAAGCTGATAAACAAAGATGATTAGTCGATACTTTGCTATGATTACATCTTGGAACCAATAGAAAGATATTCTGATAACTATTCATCGCAGACTTTCATTGGGATTACGAAGCAGATTCGTCACAAATAAAATAAAACTTCCTTAATTAAATAAAAATTTACGGGAATAAATTCATCGCACTTATATGGACCTTTTTTATCTATGGCCAATAAGTTTCAACTATTACATTAAGTTGAAGGTCTACTTTGAACGAAGAGCTATTTTAATCATGATTGTTTACCGAGTACCGAAGAATATTCTTGCCTCTTATATCACCCATGCATGAAGGCATAAAGGAGAACACTGTCTTTCATATTTATTTAAAAATACAAATACAAACCTCCACATTTAATATGCATAAGAATAATGATGAAGTTTCTTCGTGGATAAAGTCTTAAAAGCGTGATTTGTATGCACTGTTTGAGGGTATGACAGTTTTCTTACGTGTGCCTGCATAATGATGAATACACTATAATGATGTTGATGCTGCGAAGAACGAATAACTCGTCGTTGACTGAAGGGTGCTTTCATCTCTCAACTACCAGAACCCAGACCGCCGCATCGTCGAGTTAAAAGCTTGTACATCCACCATTTAAAAGCTACATGTATACAGTGTAACATTTAATGTATGTATAAACGTACGAAAATTTCGACCAAAGAGACTGTTTCCCATAAATATCACAATTAACACCATTCAAATTGTAAAACAAATTCGTCAAAATATTCAACACATTAGATTATACAAGCGTGCACTATTTCTGATATTCCAATACAAATAAAGCCTTAACAAAGCAGGCACAATAGTTCCTGTAGGAAAGGGCCTATTTATGAAGACATTACAATTCAGTTACACATTTTTTAATTTAACTAATGAAAGTTATCCAGATGGATTAAATTTACGCATGAAAAATAATTATATATTATGTTATAAAGCCTTAACAAAGCAGGCACAATAGTACCTGTAGGAAGGGCCTATTTATGAAGACATTACAATTCAATTATACATTTTTTAATTTAACTAATGAAAGTTATCCAGATGGATTAAATTTACGCATGAAAAATAATTATATATTATGTTATATCATTTATGTCGGCGTGAAACAAAATGGCGTATGGTGTCGATAAGTGTTGTTAATCAGTGACGTGTGGATCAGTTTGTTTTAATAGCCACCTCATCAAACACAGCGCACTTATCGCGCATCACAATCAACCAAGGACAAGCTTGATTTAACACTTTTTATTAACTACAATTTACATTATTTTGATATGAAAAACAGTTGAAATGTGCTCTATCGTTGTACGGATTGCAGTCAGTTATTGGAATTAAAGTGATCAATGTACAGCAATAAAATATAAATCAGATTTACTTGTGTTTATATTCACTTGCCTGTATTTTTTGTGATTTAATCACTGAGTATTCTAGTGTATGCTGTGAAACATTGTTACCGTGTCACCTCGCATCACTTCTTTCACAACATTAATTAAGTTTATATATTATATATATATATTATGTTTTTTGTATTATTTTATATATATTTAAAGGTTTGTTCTGTGGTCCCGGTAGCTCAATTGGTAGAGCTAAGCCGGAGGTTCTGGGTTCGAACCCCAGTCGGGGCAAACTTTTACGACAATTGCTATGAATCAATAACTATGTCCTTAAGGCTTTTCCAGAGCACTCTAAGTATATTTTGAAAGTCAAAGGAAAATGGCTGACAGTTGGTTGGATGAAAGATGAACTTTAATGAAAAAGAAGAAAAAAATAACTTTTTTTGGACGCGACAAAAGCTCCATTTTGGCCATTATATGCAAATTTTTGGTCAATAAGAAAACAACAGTTCTAGGTGCAATACTTAATTATAAGCTTTGATTTTTTTTCAACACACCTTTGTCTATGCTTTGAGCATAAGGGAAAATAATTTTCTGAAATAACCTTTGATGTACGATTTTTTTCGTCCTCCGGTTCAAAACTCTTATTTGTGCCATGTGTTATTTAATAACATTTAAATAATGATTTTAATGCACTTGCTTATAATTTGTTTGCCATGTTAAAGAATAAAACTTCACAAACATAACATATAACATGCTACCATCTGTATACATCATTGCATCTATCCTTACAAGTGTTATTCCAGTTAAATACGAGCGAAATCATTATTTAACTTTGTAATAACGTCATATATTACAGATTATCAGTAATATCTAATAAAAGTATTTGATGTCGATAATCGTCTGCACTTTGTTCCATACGTTGCTACCTTGTGTATTTATTAAAATTCAGACAATAATTTACTTTGATAGACAATAGCAGGTTTTATTGTCTTTTTTCCTTGTCGTGAGAAAAACATTTTCCCCACCCTTGATCCTGCAGTTCCAACAAACGCTCAATACTAACATGACAGACCTAGCTTCCACTTTTTGCTAACGCTCACACAAAAATTAATCGAACGCTGGATGTGTCAGTCAAAATTGTGACCGTTACAAAAGAACGTATTTCGCTAGTCTGAATGAAATTCGTGCGTGGGTAGACGATGATTTGGATTTGGGACTGAACTTGGCGTAATTTACCCAAGCCTAGTTACAAATGCCATTGCTATCACTGCGCTTGGTAGAAGCGGCGGTCTCCAACGAGTGCATTATTGATGTCTATTGACTGTAGGTCTGCATGCACTGATTGTAATTATGTTTTCCATTGGATGCACCGCGGCTCGCTATGCCCACAATCGATAGAAGGGTGTCTTTGTAATCAAGTGACAGATCGTACTAGCGGCAGGGAACGATGCAGTTTTAATGAGTCAACATTATAGCGAACAAAGCTCTACAAATTAATAATGAGATTGAATTGCAACCATTCTGAGAGCAATGACGACAAAATATACTGAAAGTCGTAGGGAAAATATTTCTCTTTTCAAGTACTGTTTGACACCACTCTAAATTACGGCTCGAGTTTCAGGCCATTTTCATGGCACTGCCGCCATTTTGTTTAGTGCACGTTATAGCATGATCTGAGCAGTATCTAAAGTGTGGCTGTTTGTTCAGTTACAGCGGCAGCTGTTGAGCGTGGCTTGAAGAAGTTTGCAGACAAGTGTAACATCACCAATGACTGCAGCTTCGAGGGCGCCGTCTGCGACCCCGAGACGAAGACCTGTCAATGTACCCCGGACCTGCCCGCTACTAACCACATCGACAAGTGCGGGAAATGTGAGTAGACCATTCTAATGTGGTGCTTCACTTTACTAGAAAGTAGGCTTGCAAAGGACCTTTAGTGTCTCTGAAAACATACTCTCTTAAAATAATCTGAATTAAGATCATTGAAAGATAATGTCTTGTACTTGACTCAAAGTTCTTGATTAAGCTTATATCTATCTATATTGGTATGCCCATTTGCTGTCCCTTTGGCCTTTTACTGCCCTTGTAGGATGGGCGGGGTATAAGTATGACTTTGTTGGTGATACCCACAAACCGTGCTATGTTATGTCTCACTCTTAACCAGAGTCGATAAAGAAGTTTCCCCGTTGGGGAGGTCCTCCAACTCCCTATACCGCCCTGGGTTAAATAAAAAGTCGGTTTTTGGCGTTGGGAATCTAACGTTCCGCGCGACTCTGTGTGACGATTGATGGAACTACTTCAATAAAAGTACGTCACTTTTCTACTAGTAGTTAACAGTCGATGACGACAAATGGCGGAAACGCAAAATATAATCGTTCGAATGTTGGCGAATGTTTTGCTAAGCAACTCTTTATAGAGGAATTATGAGTGACTTAGCTTAGGACTAGCGCATTGATTGTTGCAAGATGTTTGAGCAGGGTACTTACCGCTGAAAACTTGTAGGGCTGGCTGCGACACTACGTCCGTAGGCTTCAATGTACTATCCAGTTACTTTCGCCACGCAAACCATCACGAAGCTGCGCGAAAATGTAGTAGAAACCATTACTAAATGTATCGTTTTCACTTTGACTAGGAGTCAGGCTTAGATAGACCTTTAAATTTTGAAACTCTCTTAATATCTGATTGATCATTGAAGATAATGTCCTGTACTGATCAATCTCTTATTAGCGTTGCAATCTTTTTTATGTCCCACATTGGTGCCTTGGCCTTTACGCGCCTTGTAGATGGGCGGGTATACGTATGGAGTTGTTGGATACCCCAAACCGTGCATTACTTCTCATCGACCTGCTTAACTGAGGCAAACCCTTTAAACATCCAAGGTTGCCGGGGGTGGATAGCGAACCAGCCTCGCGTATCACGCATTGCAGGCCTACCTCTATCGGCGGGTACCGTTACCAATAGAGGTAGAATACCGATTTCGGGAACTGTAAGTTCTATAGCAGCCATCGGCAATGCTGACTGATTGTTTTCTGTAACCGACCACCATTGTTTTCAAGGTTTTGTTGTATTAGGCTATTAGGCGAGTACTAGGATTGAATTCTACAAATAGCCCTTGGACATTCTTTTCTAACTAACTTATTCAAACATCAAGTTATCTAATAATTATTAATAATAAACAATCATGCGCAATGAATAGGTTAATATAAGTTCATAATCAATGTTCTTTTAATAATGTTTAAAAGTTATATTTCGACTATTTCAAAATCGTTTTCAAACTGAACGTTGGAAAAAAAATGTACAATGAATATTAAATATAAAATAACAGAAATACCATGAAACCATGTTTACCAACATACAATTATTAATAATTATAGTCCTACAAATTATTAAAATCATGGTTACAATATTTCAATGACTAATCAGGCATATTCATCAGGTAGGCAAGTGTTCATCCATTGGTCTTACCCAGGTGATAGTGTTTATCGAAACACATTCTGTTCTCATATTTTAAATATCAATACATCTGATAAATGTGGCTGATTAGTTATTAAAATATTATTACCGGTGTTTTAATTATTTTGAGTAGGGCATATCTAAAATCCTAGAAAATAATCATTAAACTCATCTATACTCTAAAACGATTTCATCCATTATTCAACATTATTAAAAAAATAAATAAAACATGACAAACATAACATTTATAAATACATAAATAAATAATATCTAAATATCTTAATACTTGAACAAGAACAATGAACTAACGTTTTAATTTTTCCCAGATTCCATCATAGAATAATGAAAAGTAACTGACAATCCCTGAGTTGAGGATGTATTATAGATTCGATTTCGAGTGCATTGCACTGATATTCATCCACGTGTTGACCTTGGAGGCTATACCAGGTCGGACCTCAACTTGCCACTCTATAATCCATTGTATTAATTCGTGTCGCAGCACTGGACATGAAACGCAATCATTCCATTTATTATTCATGACCATTAGAAACTAAAAAAAATCAGTCAATGAATAGAAGTAGAAAAACCCATCGCCCTAAATATTTCGTCTGGTACCCTCATATTAACTCTATCTTAAATTTACAGTCGTTCAGTAATAATTCAACAGTAGTAGGAAATCAATAACGATTATAATAATGATACAGACATCGATAAGGAACGGTGAAACACGGACGAGTGACCTTTACATGGGAGCAGTGGCAGACAGACGGTTTGTTGTAATGCTTTAGGCACCCAGAGAGCAGCATAAACATTATTTGGAATAATTACATTGAATGAAATATATTTTATTGCAATAGTGTATGTTTTGAGCAAACGCGTCGAGGGAAGATGGTTCACTATAATTGGATGATCGAAGCGAAGACTTCAATTTCACCGACCCCCCAAAAAATTTAGCTCGGGTGTTTTGTTTTTTTTGTTTTTTTTCGTCTGTTTGTTCGCTCTCTACCGGGCAAACGGCATATGCGATCTTGATGAAAATTTAACACGACCTTCGTTTTCTCTGAACTTAGAATTGCTACATTTTTGGGTACAATCGAAGAAATATTTCTCAAGAATATCGTACTTTTCGATTTTTTTCGATTTTTAGTGCGATATTTTCGTGACATTTGGGCCGATTTTGACCAAACGGGTGGGGCTACAGCGTTCATATTTCACATGGACATTAAGGTAATGATGATGTATTGCTTTCTGAAAGAAAAAGTTGAAAAAGTTAGCCAGAATCTATAGAAATAAAGCTTTTAATATAAGTTTTTTGATTTTTGTGTGATATTTTCGTGCCATTTGGGCCAATTCTGACCAAACGGGTGGGGCTACAACGTTCATATTATACATGGACATTAAGGTTATGGTGATGTAGTACCTTTTGAAAAAAAAAGTTGAAAAAGTTAGACAGAATTCATAGAAATAAAGCTTTTAATATAAGTTTTTTACGATAAATAATACCAATTGACAAGAAACAATAGAAACTTGACAACAATCACCTACAATGCGTAGGCAACAAAACAAAGCACTTGCAAAAGTAAAGATATCCCACGCAAACTAAAAAATTTAAAAAGCTCATCCATCAACGCGGCGGGACTTTAGCGTTTTCCTAGTATTGTCAGAATACTGCGAAAACGAAACTCAATAACTTAAATAAAAAATTGAATATTGCTTGTTGTCTGTAGATTGGATTAATCAATGGCAATCCTTATGCTTTATCACATGTTAATTTAATATTCACGTGATTATTTAAACAACATTATTATTCATTTTGTTAGCAATTATCTATGTGCTGTAAAATGTATAGGAAGAAATAGAAAAACTTGGTAGTGAAACATTTAAAGCAACATTTTTCCACAGCAAGTCATCGGCAAAGAACATTGTAATGTTCATTAAATAAGAAATATATCCATCAAAATTAATATTTCTATTTCGCTGTTTATTCCACGGTTACTCTTTTTAAACGCCAGGTTATGCCTATATATTATCATAATGTTGTATATGCGAGCAATATGAGAAATGGACATTCACGTAGATGGGAAGGCGAATGATATGAACCAGTTCGATAGGCTGGTGGAGAAAATCTCACATCTCTAGCCTGTGGGGATTAGTGGTTCCTTAGCGCCCGTATTCCCCTCCCCTCCCCTCCCACCCTCGCTACCTAGCATCTAACTTTCAATACCTATTCTCAACATACCTTCAACACTAGATCTAGATCAGGTACTCAGTTAACATTTCCAACCCATAGAACCAATCTTCTTGACCACTCTTTACAATAAACGCTATTCGAGTCTGGAATACTCTCCCAACCAGCATCAGGGATGTTTACGGAATAAGTTACGACACTTTCAAGCATAAAGTACATCAACATTACTTGAGTAATTATAATTAATTAACAGCTATAAACATCAGCCGCTACAGCCTTTGTTAAATTAATGATTGAGAAATGCATACCACAACCTGCTCCTGCTCACCTGTATTTCTGCACACAATGTCTAAAGCTATATTAATTGTGTACTTTTGTGTGAATGGATGAATGAATGTTTCTTATACTATTGACGATTTACATAAATAGATTTAAAATCCATAATTTGCATAACATTACCATATACCTAGAAAATTTTAACTTTGCAATAATGTTACTCATTATGTATTTAATGTATTATTTCAATATTTTATGTAATCCTGTAATGTCGTGATGTGTTGTTATAAGGAAGTGGTTGGATGGAAGAGAAGGCTTAACAGGCCTTAATCCCGCCATCAATAAAGACGACAATCAAATCAAATCATCTAGGGGAAGTTACCAGTTAGACCCTGGTTAGGGGTTGACTCTATCTGGCCAGTTTGACCTTCTGATAAAGGCGGCAATTGCTCCCCTACATGACAATTTTTCCCTGTGGGGTTCTTTCCAGATGGTAATGGATATACTGGTGGAGAAGGAACGTCAGTGCTAAATCACAACGAACTAGAAAGGGCGTTGCTGTTGACGTATGGTACTTAGGCCCGATTTTCACTCTCAAATCTAAACAAAAGTTAATATATCCTAAACCCCGATGAATTATAATGTTTTCCATTAAACTAGCCAAAACGCCAAATTGTGAGTAGATTTCTAATATATTCTGGTTGAAATTATGAATAATAATAAAATCAAGACCAAGCGCAAATTGTAGTCAAATACTATTTAGTGTGCTCGTTGGTAAATTGATTTAAGACTAACCTATAGCATCATTGATGTGACTTTAGCCCCGTCTATAATTGAAAATATTTGCACACCAGCCACTCAGTAAATCACTTTTACCTATAGCTTGACAGACGAGATCGAAAGTGCATGACTCGGTCAATCAAACTCATCGATATGTTGAAAGCCACTATAAAAATCACATGCTAAGACATCATGCTTTTCGTTTGTTTTTAACCTGTCCTGAATGATTTATCCTAAGTACTGGCCTTCCCAAACAAACTTGGCCGTCCAACACACGCTTGAGTTTTCTATATTCAAGTACGCTGTTTGCTCGTACATTCTTTGAAGTACCTGCCGTGTTGCGGCTGCCTTCGTGCAAGATCGAAGACTGGCCGGTCAGGCAGTCGTGTAAACACTTTCATCACATCACAACCTTTAGGAAATGTCATGAATATTGCACCAAGCCATGCTCTTTATTGGCATCAGTATCATTCAAACCCTGAATCCATTTCCATACGTGCAGCTGATTTTGTTTGATACGTGTTACCATAACTGGGTTTCCATTTATTTCACAAACTTTGAAGTTTAAACATGACCTAAACAGAAAGTTTTGCAAAGAGCTTCAGGAAACTTGGCTAGTCACCGCTCTGTTGCAACATCTAGATTCGACGCAGAATAAAAGTCAGGCATCAGCAAAGAGTTTACACGGTTATTGCGGAACATTTGCAACCACTGTATTGTTTTGAACACGCGTATATTTGTAGAACGCCCCTTGACTATTGGACATTAGAGGATTACATTAAATTAAGATTACCTTATCAATAATAAAGTGAATAGCTTTCTATATGAGTTTCAAGGAATTCAATATGAGAATGGTATACACGACAGAGTAAAATATCTTCTATCTTCTATTTGCGTATTAATATTCCTGTGGGAATTTGCTTTTGAGCTGTCTTAATGACGATGGAAACACACGATGATAGGAGAGAGGGAGAGGATGAAGAGGATGAAAGCGTTTGAATGAATGTATGTTCAGAAATTAGCAAATGACTACTTGAAACTCAATCTTGTGTGAAAAGCAGGAATCCTCGGGGAAAACCGAACATGTGTTGGCTGCTGTTCATTTAATTAGCCCATCAATCTTATTCAAAATGTGATGCATGGATCTGTTCCTAATTGAGAGCGATGATAATTCTACAAATTGAAGCTGAAAATCTTTCCTCGTTATCGACCGACAGTTGGAGCTCTAAACTCTAAAGCTTGAGACTATGATTCGGGATTTCCCGACTTCGAATCCAGCTACCGGAAATAGTTACTTCCGAGGTTTGCAAGGGATTGAGGCACATCAACAGCCCTCGGACATTCCCTTCCTCCAAATTAGCTAGTAAGATACCTGAAGATTGCACCCTGGCCAGATATCCCACTATATCCTCTTTGTCAAGAGCAATGTCTTAAACCTCCCTCGGAGGATTCCCGATTCCTTCCTTAGAGGTAAAAAACTGTCGAACTAGCAATCACGCAAATTTTACACTATGAAAAAAATTACCAAACTTTTAATTTAGATATTTGATTTGCGATAGATTAAATGAAGAAGAGGAATGTTATTAAAAAAATGATGCGTTCAATAGGATTCGAACTCAAGCTTTTTAATTGAATGTGTCCCACATACCTGATCCGCGTTTCGTCATGACATATTGCACGGTTTACAGAAGTGGGTGCAAATAAGCTTTACCAAATAAATAATACAGTTGAGAAGAGACGCCGTAAAGGGAAATTATAATTCATTAAAACAACACGGCCCAGTAACCTAACCCAACGGAGAAGGGCAGAATGAATTTCTTTGTAGTCTGCAGAAGAATGCGTGACCAAAGGTGTGCATGTGCGTGTGCGTGTGCGTGTGCGTGTGCGTAGGGTCGATATAATGTCGTTGTGCCACGTGAGCACGAGGCAGACAGCTACGACTCTGTGTAACGGGACATCTCATCACAACAACCAATGCCAATTACCATGAAAAGCAACGTACCATTAATTATTGTGGCATGCATGCACGGTATTTAATATTGAGGCCACAGTGGCGTGTATATAGTGCTTGCAAGATACAGTAAGAGGGTTATGGAAATGCGGTATTGTTACATTGCACGAACAATATTCTAAACGCATGCTGAACTTTCCTCCATACGCTTCTTCTTATCATTTTTTCAAGGTGGGTTCGCATTGCTATTTGGTAAACTTTACCCTGTTTCAAAGCTACGTTCGTTTGATCCAAGACATCTCCAGTGGTTTACATTACTATATCATATTGCATGGGTTGGTGCCCGTGTGTGAACGCTTGAAAGCATAGAGATACCATTAGTATCAACAGTATGGTATCTCTATGCTTGAAAGCTGCTACGCCGGGTCGGAATCGACTCGTGTAATTTAGCGTCACACTAGTGGTGTAAGATATATTTTTGTGAAATGCGTAAGTGCGAAGTTTGCTCTCTTGGTGTTTGCAAAGCCTTTGTTTGATAAAATCATGCAATATCGTTGAACGTAACCTTCTTCGACGTTGGTAGTCGTTATCATTGTTGGTTATTGCGGTGTGCAATACAATGCAGTTTTTTCATAGCTTAGTTTTAAGGTTAGGTTGAGGCTAATGGTGGCGAACTAATCAGAAATAGAGTGAACTACTCAGGCACGGTGGTAACTTCTATGCCCTGTGAATGTGAACGATAAGAGTTAACCAATAAATATTTAACCAAGCAGTTGGTTTATGCACTAAAATAAACCACAATTGTGAGGGTATGTGACGGTGTGACGGATTCAAAACAATACTTTCCTAGTCATACATAAAACTGTAATGATAAACATGATTGTGTGTGTGTTGTCTTGTCTTCTGCTAACTATACAGTGCTGTATTACAATCCTTTCACTACAACCAGTGTCTGCGAAGCAATATTCCCGATGAATATAAAATAACACAAGGATATTTTTAGTGTAAAGAAGGGTAAACGATTTGCAATCAAGAGTTAATTAATAACGATAATCACCAATAGGAAACTATGACGTGCAGGACTTTGTTTTTAAAGGTCGACCGACAAGCTGACCTAGTTTTCTGAGAAATCGGGTAATTAGAGTTAATTGTCGTGAGAATACGTCAGCTGCCTTAAGTTTTCTACATTATCCATATATAAAACATGCACTTAGCACTTAGCTACTCAAAGTGTCTTGCAGATATCCGTGTTGTTACGTGCCATTACAATTTGCACATCACACATACATGTGAACTCTGCATGGTTGCAATATAAGTATAGAAGTAGTTTTAACTTTATTAGGAAGCGCACCACCATCACCTGTCTGTCCGTCCGTCCCTCCATGCGTGTCACGTCTCAAGAGAAAAACCGGACTCGACCCCGAATGACATTCGTTTTGTGGTGACATTACACTTAAACAATAATGGTACATGATGGTTTTGGTGACCCTGGGGGTTAATATGGTGGGGATAATATCACTACAAAAGGGTCACTTAGATGTTCCCGGCAACTACACTAAATAAGAGAAAATTTTCTTTGTGTGTCCCTATTCGACTTTCTTAGCTTCTACCATACCAGTGGTTTGTTTCATTTCAATCATGGCCGTCAAATTTCAAGTGAACGATTTACAAAATCCAGTCTAGTCTGGATGTTCGGTATTTTAGACACAGATTATCATACACGGTTTACAGGGGATGATCTCAATTTGTATTTAAATTTTAAATATAATGTATTTAGTTTGAAGTAACCAACAGCTCACACTCACACCATTGTACGACATACTGACACTTATGAATTATGTTTATATTTAAATAACAATTAAAATTAAACCCATTACCATGTCCAGGCAAAGTTGTCTCAAGTGCTGCGTAAATATATGGTATTACGTCGCACAAACAGCGTGCAATATCATACACAAGTTATCGCCAATATATTGACAAAATGAGGAGTAAAACGCAACTTCAAGTGGGTAAACAGAAGAGTGCTGTGTTGTTTTGCCGATATTTGCACGCGATTGCGAGCTGATTCAGGTTATTGATTGATTATGTGGTGAACAGCAACTCCATACACTGGTGGTCTGTATTTAATTGTAAGTCCATAATCCACAGAAATCGTGTGGCTCTATTAGCCTAAAATCTCAAATGAGTGAACACACACAATGTACTAACACAACACAGTCATTTGTTCGCCACCACTGCTACAAACAAAGAAGGGCCTGTCTGTCTGTTTGATAATATTGTTTGCTGACATCAATAACCATAGGAATATTCGTGGTGTTGAAAATGTTCATAACACCTGATCCAGAAATCGTCGAATTCATTCTATTCAAAACGAAATATTTGCAATCCACTTCATATGCATAATTTGTATTTTTTAAAACTTGGATTTATTTTGTATGTGACGAGACTCGGACCAATGGATTTACCTCTTTGGCTCTCGTACTGGTAGTATAGCACGTAATTTTTAATCATTCATAATTTTTTCTTTAATTTGTAGTATTGCTTGATTCACTTTGTGAAATAGTTTACTTATGTAATTAAAAAACTTTCTTTAACAAAATTAGTACCGGTACCTAAAGGATTTAAATTATTTATGAAGATGATTTGAAGATTACAAACATCATTATTGCAAAATTAATCCACATATCTAACAGTTCGTATTAAGTTGTATCATAGTTCGTATTTAGTTGTATAATAGTTCGTATTTAGTTGTATCATAGTTCGTATTTAGTTGTAACTTATCATAGTTCGTTTTAGTTTATAGCAATAAATATTTAGTGTATTCATTTGTTGATGTACACAAACAAAGTAAGTGTCTGTTTTGTTGTATAATATTGTTTTGTTGACTATCATAGGATATGTATTGCGTGTTGTTCAAGTTTGATTAGTTTGTATCAATAGTCGTCATTCTATTTATAATAGTCGATATTTGCATCCATATTCATATGCATAATTTGTATTTTGTATTACTTTCGTATTTATTGTATCATTTTCGTATTATTTCAAAGTCGTATTTACTGTTATGGTTCGTATTTAGTAGTATAAGCACGTTAATTTTAACTTATCATATTTTTTTTTAATTGTTAATATTTGCGTTTATTCATTTGTGAAAATTAGTTTAACGTAATGTGTATTAAAAACTTTACTTTAACAATAGTTGTACGTTACTAAAAGGTATTTATAATTAGTTTGGTATTTGAGTTTATCAAACTCATTATTGCAAATTAATTCTATATTCTAATAGTTCGTATTTAGTTGTATCATAGTTCGTATTTAGTTGTAACTTATCATAGTTCGTATTTAGTTGTATAATAGTTCGTATTTAGTTGTATCATAGTTCGTATTTAGTTGTATCATAGTTCGTATTTAGTTGTATTTGTGTGTTTTTGTATATTTTTCAAGGATCTAAACGACAATTTTCTTCACATAGATGTTCTCTTAGCAGTCTTTCGATGCACATCTTCCTTTTGTGTGTTTTCCAATAAACTGTTCTAAAGCACCTCAAGGGAATATTGCGAGCTCTTTGGGGTAGAGATTATCATGTTCCGGCGAAGTTGAGGCCGCGCATATACCTGGGGGGAAGGGGGGGGACTCCCTCTACTGTAGACTTTGCGACACCGCGTGCGTGATTTATATTTTCTCACGAGGATGGTCATATCGATTCCTGCCGCCACATTCCTTTCATTCCTTTTCCTTCAAATATCGTGCACGACTTTTACAATTTCCCCAAAACACTCCTTGAAAATTGCTAGTGTAGGTATGACATATAAAGCTCCGTACCACTCCCAAGTGCCCCAGTGACCTACTGGCTGACATTGATACGCGAACCACGTTTGGGGTTTCAACTTTCAAATTGACACGATTTAATAACACGTTTTAGGGAATCCTATTTTATTCGTACAAACATTGTTTTTTAATTCAAATAGATTTATTTTATAGCCACAGTGTCTCGCAAATGTAAGTGTTACCATATTAGTGTGTGCTCGTTGTGATTTGTTGAGAGTAGCACTAAGGTTGTCCTCATAGTTCAACTTGCGCAGGTAAGGTAGATTATAGACTACTTCTAGAGCTCTTCAAACTTGATTTTTATCGGGGTACAATTCAACCGGCATGAGCTAGCGACATTATAATATGGTTTCGTTGTCGATGTATGCAAACAACAAATAAATTAAGGCAGGTGCTTTAGGATTAGAAAATAGTTAATATATACAATTTATAGGTGCGGTGATTAAACTGGTATTTAAATGGTATGTTTGATTCAATTTCTTTCGTAAACTTATGTGTATACATATTTTAAAAGTTTTGCAATTTAGAAATATGTAACTACAAATTCTTATATATATATAAAACAGTTAATATGGTCAAAACGTTGCCTCTTAGACATTACAATATACAAGAAACCTTGCAATACATGATCAGGTTTTCTTACAAGATTCATCTACCGGATGCTCCTGATGCAACGTGAAAGAGTAGACTTGGATAGGGACCGCCCATAGAATTCAAATTTAAATCATGTCAAATGTCAAAAAGTAGGAGGGATGGTTGACCACTCCCCCACCCCAACTCAATGAACACCACGCATGTTGACTCAAATAAGTGCTTTCACTTTAGTGCGATTAATTTCATGTAATTAATATAAACAACAATAATCAAACAGTGTTTAATTCATATGTAAAACATTGTACGTAGAGCTTGGAGTTTTATACTCAATGTAAAATCAACGCTTACAGTTCAGTTATGGATGTGCTTATAATTACACAAGCAGACCTAATTGTTGGGTGTCTGACTCCTGATCTCATTCATCTCACTGGTTATAAAACGTCGCAGTTAGTGGTTGACATGAGAAACATGAGCCTCCCTAAACAGCAATAAATCTCAACACTGAACTCGATATCAAGACCATGCCACAATAAGGTTATCGGTTTTCAGCTCTCTGGACTGGTTTATTCATATTTCAATTACAATATTCTGTAAATTAAGTTGTTTTTCTATGTTTAGAAGGAAAAACATTGCTCTCCAAATAGTAGGATTTAACAATACATAGATATGGTTTTAAAAAATTATCAAATTATATAAATGAAGAAACATTCAAGTTAGGTAAAAATTGGGATAACAGTTGGTGTTGCTGGACTTAATATAACTATTTTTATAAGTGTTCAAGTATTATTTTCATAGGTTGAGGAACTTTAAAAAAATTAAAAGCTTGTAGATAGGATTAAACCCAATAAAATGAAGGAAATAACAAATCGTGCACATTACGTTTTGTAAGTAAAAGAATACAATCTGTACGCAGAATATACGTTATTAGACTATGTTATGTGAAGCACCATTTGTTAGGACCCGTGTTTGAAGAGAATTTCATATAACTGCACTTAGGCATGCTTAGATCATACTGTGCACTAGATTCTGATTAAACTCGAGTATGTCGTGACTAAAGATCCGTTTGAACGTTTAATGGATTGTTGACGACAACAAATTAGTGAGTTCATTAGAAGTATAGGTCAAACAAAGGAGCATCGCAACTCGACCCCCAGGCTAGCAATGGAACGAGACTAGTTTCTGCCGAGGCAATGTGTTGCTAATCCAGCTGGATTAAGACTAGACTCATTAACCACATCCCAGCAAACCCACAAGAATAGCCAACTCTATTGCAGAACAAAAGTTTTAAGTACGAGTGCACTACACAGGAAGACTATAAACGACGTGAAATCAGTTGGGAGATGCAGGCATTTTCATAAGTGTGTATTGTGTTTACTAAAACAGACTAAAAAACGAGAAATAAAAAGAAGATAGTATGTATTTATTGGTCAACACTCAAATTCAGCATTGCTGCCATTTTGCCATTTTTACGATTTGTCTTAGAAGAACATAGGGACAATTTAAACTATACATTGGGGGTTATCGAGAAAATGATGTGATTAGGTAGAGTTTAAGTGCAACGACACTAGTCAGACTCGATGATATAGCACGCGTTATTCCAGCAAGCATGACAAGAACACAGCGGAGGGAGAACCGGCAATCCTGACTGAAGGTTTTACTCGAAGTTAGCCTCAGTCGTAATTGCGAATGCAAGGGATTGACATTCTCTTCCCAACTACCCTAAACTCTAATTACCTAGTTAATTACATGAGGCAGTCACACCCGTACCCTTCAGCGGGCATCCTACAAAAAGTTTGAGTTAACGTAGAGAAACGTTTTTGAAAACATGTACGCCAATTGTCATTTAATTTATATCGGCTTGCGGTCAAATATTAAAAAAATCTCTGAGTTTAAGTTGAAATATTTTAATAATTCAATTAAAAATAAACATAATTTACAATCATCAAACAAATTTACATAATTAAAGTTGAAGTTAAATTATTTTCTCAAATCAAATATGATAAAAGAATAGTTAATACACAAAATCTCAGGCATTTCTTTATACCCTGACCCATTTTGCATGCGTGCGTTGTATATGCCAAACCGGAGGTTAAATTTGCTGAAAATGCGATGTTATCGTAGTATTTAAGTATTTAAATCCATGAACATTGGGGTTGAAAGACTTTGACTGGAAATAATGTTTAGCGTCTACTTCCGTCTGGTAAACCGCGAGATAAAATCACGCACCGGTCCCTGCTACAACACGAGAACGAAACGAACAAGGGGCTACGCTCGCTATCGGCCGTCTCATCTACTAGATTCTATCTCTGTTGAACAAAGAGAGTGGCGGACTGCTCCCGCTGGGACTACATTATTGTTCTTCTATGCACACAATGAACGAAACGTCCTTTGATTTGAACACATTTTCATCGCACATTTTGGCGGTTGATCGCTTGTTCCTCGCATTTCCCCCATACACTCTTGTATAACGTGTTTCTCCATGTTTTGTTAACGATTGAAAATAAAATGAACATAATTGTCACACTGCTAAACAAGTGGTAATGAGTGTTTTGTTCTTGGACATCCATCACTTTCTGATCCACATCTCGATACGATATCGATGAATGGGAATATTTGAGTTATCGATGTTTAGACTCCATATTGGAATATCAAAGTGACAGAGTTGGTGGAGGTGCCGGGTCATTAAACACGAGTGTGGGAACGTAATCAACGTTATGCATTTTTGGCGATACTTTACCAACCAATTTAAGGTACACATTTTTTAATACCATTTTGACCTACATTTTTAGTTGTTTTTCTTTTTTCTTTTGACACAAATAGTGAAATTTCGATGTCGATATAGATATCCAAATTTTCGTGCGATATCGATAATTTAATGATGTCATAGACTCGCCCTACTGTCTAGTCATTGTAGAGCAATGTTTCCCATATATTCACATTAGATTGCAAATTCCGTGTGCAACAGTGTTGAAATTGAACTTGGTTAAAAGGTATTAAATATAACTTTAAACTGCATCAATCCACCTCTTTCAATGAGTGTTAAATTCATTTCTCCGCGACCCTTTCGGCCAATTTGATTTGAATTCAATTGTGATCTCTGAAGTGAATAATGGCTTACACTTACTCTTAAACAAGTATATAATGGCTTACACTTACTCTTAATATAAGTGTATAATAACTTACACTTACTCTTAAACAAGTGTATAATGGCTTACACTTACAATCTTAAATAAGTGTATAATAACTTACACTTACTCTTAAACAAGTGTATAATGGCTTATTATTATTTATTATTATTATTTATTTATCCCAGAACAGTTTTACAACCAGTAATACTAGGATATAATAAAAACAACATAACATCAGCAACATAACAAACCTGAAATAGAAAATACACAGAGGACCTACAGTTTATATAATATAAGACACATTTGCCCTACAACAAACAACACTTTTTCTTAAAAGTAAAAGTTGAGTCATTAAAAAGATCTAAATCAAAGTCATTTCTACTGCCTGAAAGGTTATTAAAATTGGTCAGTACTCTAGGCAAATAAGAGTATTTATACAAATCAATCCTAGCCTTAGGAGGATAAAATAAATAAGTACGTCTTGCCCTACGAACAGGCACATTAAAATTAATTAACTGTAAAACATCTGGGCAATCGACCCCATTGGTTAAAATCTTTTTTTAAAAACACGAGGTCAGCAGTCTGCCTCCTACCACAGAGCGACTGCAAGCGCAAGTCCACACATAATTGTTCATAATTCCTTCTGTGGTACACAAATGTAGGATCGCTATGATGTGACAACCATTTAACAAACCGCTGCTGGAGTCGCTCTAAACTGTCAATTTTTGTCTTGTGATGTGGTGACCAGATAAAACTTGCATACTCCAACTGCGGCCGCACTAAACCTAAGTATATACGTATAATTGTACTTTTAGAGAAGGCAAACTGAAAATTTCGTTCAACGAAGCCCAGTAACTTGAAAGCTTTTAACAGAATAGTATGAATATGTTCATTAAACGAAAAATCAGACGTTAACAAAACACCTAGATCATTTACACTAAACACCCTATTAAGTGTATCGTTATTGACAGAATAATTGAAGTGAATTCGATTTTTCTAGTCGTAAAAGTAATAACGAAACATTTTTTTAAATTTAAATTCAACTTCCAAGAAGAGCACCAGTCACATAACCTTACAAAAGCTTCTTGAAGCTGTAAACAGTCTTGCAAAGATCTTACTGCAGCATACAGTTTGATGTCATCAGCATACATAAGACATGGAGAAAAAACTCTACATGGGATATCATAAACAAAAATGTTGAACAACAAAGGCCCCAAAATGGAGCCTTGAGGAACCCCTGACGTAACCTCTTCAGCCCGAGAACTCGCTCCATTGATGACAACTGTCTGCTTACGTCCCGTTAGGTAATTAGACAATAATTTAATCATTGAGCCAGATATGCCGAGATGTCCAAGCTTGTAGATAAGAAGTGAATGACTCACAGAATCGAAAGCTTTTGAAAAGTCGGCATAAAAGAGCATCCACTTGTACACCCTGATCT